>CM055404.1:7781374-7827417 GCA_029228625.1 Pseudolycoriella hygida
TTGCATTTTTCTACTGATTAGTAGGGGGAGAAGGCAATTGAAGGTGGAATGAGGTTGAAGGAAAGGGGGGGGGGGGATGACGTGGAGGGTATTAGGCGCTTTAAATAGCTGAAAAAACCAAGTTTATACGCTGTAAAAAGCGCAAAGGAAAGAATTTGTGCGCTTCAGAGTGAAAGTTGAACGGTTTCCTTAGCATTCGCTGAACGTACACAAACGTTGTGTACATTCACCCAGGGAACGCCGCGTGGAGGCTGCTAATGTGTTCCCCTTGGCCCTGAAAAGGGCCGTATTACGGTGGTGACCCTCCGGTTCGTCACTCCCGGAGTATTTTACGACTCCAAACACCCCGCAATACTGTTACTGATGTTTCAAAGGAAAGAATTTGTGCGCTTTAAAGTGAATGTACACAAATTTATTTTACGATCCCAAACAGCTCATAATACTTCTACGTGTCGTACAATTGCTGCCAAAATCTGTCTTTAAATGTCAATGAATGGTTGACGGTTAAATGCTGTATTATGAGCTGTTTGGGATCGTAAAATAAATTTGTGTACATTCACTTTAAAGCGCACAAATTCTTTCCTTTGAAACGACAGTAACAGTATTACGGGGTGTTTGGAGTCGTAAAATACTCCGGGAGTGACGAACCGGAGGGTCACCACCGTGATACGGCCCTTTTCAGGGCCAAGGGGAACACATTAGCAGCCTCCACGCGGCGTTCCCTGGGTGAATGTACACAACGTTTGTGTACGTTCAGCGAATGCTAAGGAAACCGTTCAACTTTCACTCTAAAGCGCACAAATTCTTTCCTTTGCGCTTTTTACAGAGTATAAACTTGGTTTTTTTCAGCTATATAAAGCGCCTAATAACCTCCACGTCCTCCCCCACCTTTCCTTCAACCTCATTCCACCTTCAATTGCCTTCTTTCCCTACTAATCAGTAGAAAAATGCAAAAAAAAAATTTTTTTTCCAACTTTGAACGTACACCCCATCCCCCCCTTGAGGGACCGCCGCCTAATAACTACTGATTATTGATGTCCCCTCCCCCACTTCGTCCATGAAACTTGGATTTTTCCAAATTTGCTAATGTCTCAAATTATAGAAAAGCGAAACCAGCTGGTAGCTGGTAAGATGGAAAAGATAATAATTTTTATTTGTGGCAATTGTAAATTGTTTTCTGAATTGAAAATCCATAAAATCTCTTAACTAATAACAACCCTTAGACATAGTGTAACGAAATTACGAAATGTTGCATCTTTCTGCTTCCCACATATAACAAACAACTAAATTTCGTAAAGAGCCGCAACTTTGTAGGAACTTGAAAATATGTCGTCGTAACTCAAGCAACACTTTTTTTTCTTTGATTAAATTAGACAATTCGAAAACTTTCCACAAATTATCGTTCTAAACGCATCACACACTAACCATAAGCGTAAAGAGCCTTTTAGCGTTGTTTAACGAATCTTTCTCAAGAAGCATATTTATTCCAACCAAAAGTTTTGCACAACATCGCTGGAAGCAAGTAAGACCCTATTTCTAATTTCAAAACTTTGGAGACTTTACGAAAGTACTGAACGTTTACATGAAAGTGCAACAGTATTCCGGTACTTTCCCTTTTTTAAGATTTAGAGTTAATTTGGTATGGCAAATGTAATCCAGTTCAACTCTATTCTTATAAAAGGAAACTCTGTGAATAATACACTCAAATAAAGCTTCAATATTGCAAATATTACAACGGTATCTAGACATCAGTACAAAGCCTCACTCACACTACATGCTGGGCGACATTTTTTTAAGTTGTTTTTTTTTCCAAACGTTATACCCGTAAAATCCTTACCGTAATGACTATAGTTACGTGTGGCTTATAATGATAATGAAGAATTATGCAGCTTTTCAAAGTTATGCTTCGACTAGGTATGTGTTCCGACACACCGCCGACAAAAATTTAAAAAATGTTTTGTCATTTTGCGCCGCCGACAACTAAAACTGGCCAAATTTGGCCCCCTGACGAGAAATTGTTGGAATAGAATCCGACAGAGGCCAAAAGCCTTCCAAATGAACAGTACTCCTTTCAATGAAAATTAAAGTCGCCCGTCACTTTTTTACCATTTTCACACCGCGTAGATGAGATAGAACGGACCGGCCGCACACCTCTAACTTCGACCAATTCTAAAATTTTCGATCTATTTTCACAAGAATGAATGAAATAACAGCAATATCGAATTTCTCGAATAATTATAGCGGAGTGCGAGGAATTAGTTTATTGAAACAAAGTTAGCTATCCACAGGTCAATTTTAAAGCGATGCGACGATTCTATATGGTAGTGAAAATTCGGTCGACTGCGGATATTCCGTGCATGACCTGGAAGTTTCTGATATGAGATGTGTAACGGGCTACACAAAAGGATCTTGAATGCACAGGTCCCTGGTGTTAGGCCTAGGGGAGACCAAGGCGAAGGTTTATAGATTCAATTGTCGGATTTAGAGTAAGCGGACTTTCACTGAGCGAACAAAGCATCTCCTTAGCATGCGCTGTACGTTGGGGTCATTTACAAAGTAGGCACGCTAAAAAAGCAGTTTTTTGACCGCTTCCCTCCGCCACTTGCACGCCTATTTTCATACATGAGGATGTATATCAATCGTCGAATCCCTCTCCGCCGCGCCTTTAGTAGCACGTGTAATTTATTTCTGAAATATGTTTTGCTCTTTTATAATCGTATCTAATAATTCACAACTGCTTATGTCAAAGTATACGAAATTTCATGATGAAGTGCTCAAACTAACAAGCAAACTATTATATAAGGCTGCATATTCGAGGTGATTTCTCCTACAATATGTGACCACGCTGATATACACATGGTCTTGCGACAAAGGTGTACTGAAGAGGCGTAAACGTCCCAATCAGCCAAACTTTTTGTCGTGGATTGTTAAAATATAGAATGGATAGAAACATATCTGCTATAAAAGCGACGAATCTATGCCACATTTCTAAATTAACGCTAAATTTTGATCTATTTCTGAGATAATCGCCCGAAAAAACTATTTTTCGTCGCTAGACATACCACGAATCTCTTCACGTTGTGTTGCTTAAACGAGCCCTTTTTTCTCCATGAAAATGTTCTAAGTGACGATTAAATAGGGAATTCAGTCACTAGACTCATCCTTTGTGTGCCTGAATTCCTTATATTATCGACGTCTAGAACATTTTCACGGAGAAAAATTGCAACAGGGATCTGCATTTCAAGGTGGGCGTCTTAGTGCCAAAGAAGTTTCTATGACAATGTTGGAGTGGTAAACGAGTACATTACTATGAGAAGTATAGGTAGCCTTAAAGAAGGCAGCCTGTTGCCGAAAATCTGTTAATGTCATCGTAACGGCAGTAACGAATACTATACGTTACGTAAATTTCAGCTCGTCACCTGGCTGCGTACTTGAGATTTTCTATTGTAAATATAGAGGACAGCAGCGGCCTGGTGCCGAGTTGAAATTTATGTAACGTGTATAGTGTTAGATGACATTAACAGATTTTGGACACCAGGCTGCCTCCTATGAGGCTATTAATACATCGCAAGTAGGCAGCCTGGTGCCGAGTCGGAACCGAGTGCATATCAATATACCCGTGTTCACACATCCAACATTTTCATATTAACTTTTTCGGCACCAGGCTCCCTTTTGAAATCATCCGGTATGACTTAACGTTCAATGAAGTTTCGTATGCTTTGACGTAAGCCGTTGCAGTACTAGAACGATGGCTTCAAATTTTGTTGCAATAGGGGGCGTCTTTGAAATTCTTTTCACTCTATAAAATACCAGGAGTCCTTTAGGAAATCGATATAGAACATAGACGGGAAAACAATATATCGATAAAGTTAAATGAGTTTGGAAATGTTTCAATGAAATTAGCTAGTTCCTCCTGTACGGCAACATTTTTTTACTATTTTTGTGTTTGCACGGCGAGACATTCAAAGAAAACTGTTACACAAAGCCTATTTTTAACAAAATTTTTGTCATATTTTCACAAATGAAACCCGAATGTCTGTCTTGTTTTCAATAAAACCTGTTAGAGGAAGCGAGTGTACTTACCATGTGAATTAGAAATTTGTCAATTGGTGAGGCTATTCGCACGTACGGATGAATAGTCATTTCGCTAATATACACCAGAGCGCAATTTGCGATAAAACCGAAACGAAAGACGGAGTTAACTTAAATCAAGTAGATGAAACTTGACAAATACCGAAACTCTTAACTTTTGAAGCACCGAATCCCGAATCTCTTTCCATAGTTTGTGAGACATTTTCTATTTGGGCGACAAGTGCACCCAAGACGATAATCATATGTGTTACGGTTTTCTGACTTTATCGCAGACATGAAACGAATATTCCATTTTACTTGTACTTGAAATTCAACATATAAAAGGTTTTAATATACATCACGAGCTTTCACATCAGAAAACATCGAGCACTTTATGATTTCCTAGAATTAACTATACACTTCTGGGACTATTTGTAATGGAAGAAGATGTTGTTAAAACTCACATTCCAAGACATTTAAAGTGTCTGGTTTAATTACCCTGAAATTAGTTGTCGTTAAATCCTTTTTTGGGAGAAATAAAAATGATGTTTTTTTTCTGGCTGTTTTAGATTTGTGTTCTTAGTCGACGTTATCCTTTCATTAATTCAGAAATGGTAGACTGAATGAGTAGTCGAATTAATTTTAATAAATCCCCTCTTTAAAGGAAAATAATTTTGTGCGAGGAAATCTCGGCGTTCATATAATTCTAGTGTATATTATGGGGTATATGATGGTGTATAAAACCTGTGCGGCAACGAATGTGAAATGTACCTTGTAAGGATAATTTAATTAAAAAGGATACGGCCGTAAATGTTATGTTATATGTGTGTTGTAATGCGAGCGAAATGTGTGTTGTGCCTGTTTTTCAGATATAAATATAAGATATAAAGTCGAAGCATTGAGCACAGATATTTGTTCAACTATTTCCTGGTTACATACACTTTTTGGGATTGGGAATTGTGTGATGTTGTTCGTACATATTGCCATAACCATATGGGGTGTTGTTTCAAATGTGTGTTAAAGTTGAAGAGATAACTTGAGCGAGTTTATTTTGTATCGTCTGAAGCACTGTCGAATGAATACAATGAACAGCCGTGTAGACATGAAGTTAACATTTTATTGGAGGCTTGTACCTTTTTTCTTCAGTTCCCTTAGATGGTGTTATATTAAAGGATATATTCAATGTGAGATAATAGAAGATGTGTTGAATATAAGAACCTGTTAGAGCTTTTGCGTAGACCGGAATTTTCGCATTAACTATAAGAATGCCGTACATAACATGTGTGGAAATTACTAGGACAAAATATTTGTACACGCAATGATAACACGCTAAGATAATTTTACGTTTCTTGTAAGCTTTTTGTTGAATTGTTTTCTTATAAAATAACATTTTGGTCCGAAATTGAACGAGGGAAAGAGTTAATATTTACCTTAAGAACAGACTTTAGTTTCCATAACCTCGGAAATGGCAGCTGTCGGGAGAAAAAAAACATTTTATGGTTAAGATATCAGAGCTTGCGAGGGTAAAAATTTTCATCACATGCCCTCACTTCTAAATTCGTTAGAAATGAAGAGACAGTCCGCAAGTAACAGGTTTTAATGTTCATTCACAACGGATGAATTTTTATCGTTTCCGCACCGTCCCCACTAAATTATTGCTCATCCCAATGAATCGTTTCATACCTTCGGAATGACTACATTGACACGATCGTAAGGAGCTTCTGGGTGGCTTTTCGTAAGAAACGGAACGGAAAGAGATGCGAAGACGACTTTTATATGGAGTTTTTGGTATTGTGTACGAGCAATGAGCAGTCAGGCTTGTCTAGAGGTGTGCGCCGCTCAAATCTATCTCATCGGCGCCGCGTAAAAATAGTAAAGAAGTGATCGGCGACTAGTTTTCATACAAATTTAGTCATTTTTAGTGGTCGGCGGCTCAAAATGGCATCATATTTCTTAAAAATTTTGTCGGCGCACTTGCCTAGGCTTCCCTCAATCTGAACGTATTGAAGTTCCAGGTTGTTCTTGAAATCAGACAGATTACCCAAACAAACCTGACCTAATTTCAGTTGTAATTGTTTTACTGCGTTGGATGGGGTGGTCAAGTGGTGAACGCGCTTTTCTTCCACACAGACAACCCGGGTTCGATCCCCGGGATGTATAGGATTTTTCTGTAACAAACAATCAATATGGAACCTCCCCAAGTTCACCCAAGCTTCATAAATTGGATAGTTATGGGATTTCTGGCCCCGTAACGAAACCGTACACAATGAATCATATGTGACGTCACGTTTCTGTAGAAAGAACAGTCGAGAAAGTAACCGAATGTCATGAAAAGTGAAGCTACCGCTAGAGTCCCACAGAGTGCAACTTTCAAATACTCAAAACAAAAACGCGAACGATGGCAACACAAGAGCAGCACACAGCTAGGTTCGTTTGGTCACGCGCAACAAGATTGAAAAATGTGTGAAATAGAAATGAATAAACTTAATGATGTGATAGAAAGAAGCCAAATCTGTCCTTGGACCTCTTGGTCTTCAAGTCATTGGACCCGTACGAAGTACGAAGGTCCTATACGTTTACTACAAACAATTTTAATGTAACATGGGGTAGATCGAGGTGGCAGTTGGAATCAACAATAAAAAAAATGTCCGTCCGTCTCCACTTTTTTTTTTCCAAACGGCTCAACCGATCACCCTAAACTTTTTCTCCCTGAAAAATACATGCCTTTCATGATTCAAGTTTGAAGATGAGCAAAATCGATCAAGTGGTTCCGAAGATATGGTCGAGGAAGTGACCAAAAACATGGTTTTTGAGGGTCGGTGAAGCTTTTCCGCAAATATCTCAGCAAGTATAGCACGGAAATTGCTCATGTTGGTTGTAAATGAAAGGATTTAATGTCAGAAAATTGGGAAAAAATCGGGAATCGGGTCAGGGGTCGAGGCACCGGGACCAATGGAATCGACGAAATTGAGTTTCTTGGCCATATACGAAAACAGTTTTTCGTGTTAATTTCCTTATTTATGCAATATGGAAATTCACTGTCAAAGGCAAAGTTGTAGAGAATGAAATTTTAGGGTACACGTGTTTCAGGGTTTTGGTTAAAAATGCCACAACCCTGGGATATGACTGACCACTTCTAGAATTGGTAGGGATGATCCATATCTCTAGAACTATAAGAGGTACAAAGTTGCTTCCGAAGGCAAAGTTGTAGAGAATAAAATTTTGGGGTACACGTGTTTCAGGGTTTTGGGTAAAAATGCCACAATCCTGGGATATGACCACTTCTAGAATTGGGAGGGAGGAACTTTAAGAGGTAGAAAGTTGCTTCCAAAGGCAAAGTTGTATAGAACAAAATTTTAGAGAACACGAGTTTCAGGGTTTTAGAGGAAAATGGCCATTTCTAGATTTGAATGGTCTGAGATGTTCTTCGGTAGGGCCTTTGACATTACCTTGAGTAATTTCTATGGATCTTTGAAATTCTTACAGTTATAAAAGAACATAAAACGTTGGATTGTTTGCTTATTACTATATTAAGATACGTTCGAGTCTTTTTGCAAGATTTGTTCTAATTTGGATCATCTATTTTGTTTGTCACATCTACTCTGATACGTACGGTTCTTTGGTTATGTTTAGAATAAGTTAAAAAAAATAATTGTAAATATCACTTGTAAATCCATACGCTAAATAAATAAATAAATACTGCGTAAAATAAAAAACCTTTACTATCAGAACTTGAAATTGTTAGCTCATCTTAAGTCAGATTGTACTCTTTGTCAGGTATAATAATTTTTTCGATGAAAATGTTCAGATGAAAGATTGAAATTAATGTTCAGCTCATCGCATTCATCTGGTGATTCCCTGACATTATTTCATAAATTATGTTTCGACTTAAGGCTCTTGAACATTTTTAATTTCGAGAGTTTTTCAATTTTCCCAAAAATTTGAATTTTGAGCGTCAGTTGTGATCAGTTACTTTGTCGTCTCTTCTGTCAAATAAGAATAGAAACTTTAATGTGACGCAATTTCTTTGCAAAATATATTATGTCACTGAAGGTCTCGCTAGAGATATTTTTGCACCAAAAGATACAAATAAAAGTACGTTTCCATCAGAAAATCATTTTTAGCATAAAGGAGATTGGGAGTCTGTTCTGTTAGGGTATGAGGACTTGCATCACGGCCCTTGAACTACTCTACATGCGTTGTTTTCTTTTACCTTGTTACGTGATTTCCGCAGAAGTGTACTGACGTGACCGAATGTAGTGATAATAATTTGCAAGGTCAACTTCAGTCTGCATATACATCCAACGAAGGTGGTGGATTTATATTATTTATGAAGACATCCAATTATGAAAATAATTTGTGGCTGTTGAACAAAAAATTATGATGTCGTTCTTATGTTCGAAATAAAAAAGGAATTTAAGGCATAATAAAATCGAGCTTATTCATGTAATTCCATTTCGAAGGGAGACCGAGCAAATTAAAACGTTCTCTGTCAGCTAAAATCGTTTGAGATATTAAGAAACGGCAATAAGCGTCTCAAAGCCCTGAAACATAGCTCCCCGAAATGTTTTGCCAAGTAACCACCATGTTCGTTCAAACCACCATGTATAAAATACGCAAGAGTGACAGAAACTCGTTAACTGACTGCATAAATCTTGTTTGGACTTTTAAAGGGAAATTTATTATTATTGCCACAATACTTCATTAATAATTTATTTTTATTTTATTTTTTTCGTTTAGTGTGCTTCATATCATTTGGATAGGATGCCATCGGTGGGTTATTTTTGGATATTTTTGTCATTGTTAGGTTGGTTCGCTAAGCAAAACATGTAATGTCTAAGGGAAATAAAGTTATGTGGTTGGAAGGAGAACTACTAAATTCGGTTGTGATTTGTGGACGACAAATCTTGGAGATTTAAGGAATTGATAACAATTACAATACTTAGTTCTTCAGATACATATGGATACTATGCGATATAGAGCGCTTACTTATTAATGTTTATTGGCATCGAAAGTGTTTCATGGTATTCGGAAATACATGGCTGGTAAAATAAAACATTTGTTAGAGTGGTATGTTACAAATGTAGCAGACGAATTGAATTGGTCGTCTGAGATAATTTTTTTATGATTCGAATTTCTATCAGAGAGTTTGTTGGCTTTCTACTTTTATACCTCATTTGTTCTTCAGGTTCCTGATCGAGAGGTGAATAGACGATGTACTTGTCGAGTGGTTTTGTCATTGAGAGTGTAAAATATTCACAGATGGTCCTATAAGTTTGAAAAAAGTGCTTGCTATCGTTGATTAATGGTGAACACTTAGGAAAGCGATTGTGTTTATAATATGCGCCGCCGGTGTATTTTATCCACTGTGCACGTATTACGAACGCAGTGTACGTACTATGTGAGTTCATAATACGTTCGTTGGGTATAGCACATATTACAAAATACTTAAATAGAATTCATTATACGTTCACCGCGTATGTAATAAGTATGAGTATATGTATATGCATGTATATGTATGTATATGAGTATAAGTATATGAGTAATGACTATCGTTATTTTTTTATATTTTATATATGGTTCTGTATGTTATCGAAATCAATATTCCGCAAAGAAAAAAAAGCAGGAATGAGGAGATGGGATCCTTTGACGTGACAGCACTGTATCCTAGCCTTCCAATCGAACCTAAAGGAGTACCTAAACGAAAGGTTGAAGAAGAGTGGCGTGGATGAAAAACTTGCCGTAGCGAATGGGCATCTATCGACTATGAAACAAAATGTCTTTCAATTTAGAGGTGAATAGTTTCTCCATACCGAAGTCACAAGCATCGGAAATTCCTTGTCCAGTTTTCTTGCTGAAATCTTCATGTGAAAATTTCCATCGTAATCCCAAGACTCTACTTACGATTTGTTGACGACATATGTGCCATTACGAACGCGAGAAAGTTCGAAGAGGTAAGGAAACAACGAATAAAATTAAGCCTGTGAAGCTCACGATAGAGTGAGAAAAGGATTATGAGATCTCTTTCCTAAATGTACTAGTTGAAAATGCAGATGGCACACCTACCGTAGATGTATGCAGGAAACCAGCGAGCAACTTGAGGCGAATCACGATAGGAGGCATAAAATGGCGGCGTAGGAGAAAAAATTTGCGGAAGATACAAGAAAGATCGTTGAGATTAGAGTTGCAAATGAGTACAACGCCACGACAATTAGAAGCATCATAAAGAAACACCAGGTCAAGAAAACATTGAGAGACATAACGACGCTAACCTTAGCTAGCCATAGTGAGCCAGTCAGAAGAGTCTGAATTCGCTAATACCCTGTAGTGACGATGAAGCTGAAACCGATCTACGAAGTGCATGGCATTAAGGTAGGAAATGCTGAAACATTGAGACAATTAGTCGGCACGATAAAAGATATCCAACTAGTCCTTCATAAGTCCGGGATTTTTCGAATTCAGTGTAGTTGTTATGGCCGGTTTTATTTTGGGAAGTCAATCAGAAAGCTATTCATCCGTTTCAATGAGCACGTTAGATCAGAGCAGAGAGGTTGAAGCGAAAAACGGGCTCGCAACATGAGGTGAAATTAGCGACCTAACGTTGGTATGTGAAGTCCAGCAAGCAATCCAAATTCACAAAAACAAACATTTGAGTTTGTTGAACGAAAACCTTGGTGACATAACTTCGCCGCTACTGACTTTATTCACGTTAGAGAGAGAGTCATTGATAAAGATGTAATTGACTTGACTAACGGAACGACTAGCGATATATCACACGATGAGTTTCTAGATTGCGAGTAAAGATGGCGAAGGAAGAGGTTTTGGATATGATTTTGCTGTCACCATTGTAATGAGTCGGGGATCCTGTTATCTAAGAACCGAAATGTGTAGTTTTATGTTTGTGTGTTTAGAGCTCGGTTTTAGTTTTGCACAAGAACCCTGATGATGAGCACTAAGTGCTTGAAACTGCAGTAGGCTAAATAAAAATAAAGCAATTGGTACAATTTAAATGAAGTTTGTGTCGAAAACTCAGAAAACTTTCCAGTTGTAAAGTGGCCGAGTTTCGCGAAAAGTTCCGAAAGATGTCTTCTTTGGATTTGATTCATTTTCCTTGATGACCTAATTTGGAAAATATTAATATCGTTGTCCATTCATTCGTTCGTTAACCCCCACCCTCCCCTTCGCATGCCTAGTCTCATACATTAGAATGTACGGCATCACGCTTTTGTCACACCCGAGGAGCAGATAATCGTGTATTTTGAGAGCAAAGGATTTTTTCATTTCTAATGATTTTCTATAATTTTCTTTGATTTTCAAGGATTTTTTTTGTCAATTTCCAAGGATTTTCAAGCACTTTTAAGCGAATTTTCTTTTGATTTTCTTTGATTTTCAAGGATTTCTTTTGATTTTCAAGGCTTTTCTTGCAATCGAAACGATTTTTTTGAGGATTTTCAGCGAATTTGAAGATTTTCTGATTTTGTTTTGAGTGTAAAAGTATTTTCTACGTTTATTTGCCCCTCGGTCAAACCCTCCCTATCCACTTTGTGAATGACCCCTAATATGGAAATAACGCGTTGCTTTTTTTATAAATCGAATTTAAGTTTCAAAATCGAATGATTCGCGCCAAAAGTCTTTAAAATCGTGGAGAATTTCCATGAAATTCGTAGACGTCAAAGTGACCATCTTCCCTGGCGGCTCTGCGGTGGATTTTTGTTTGTACATTTTGCGCTTAATAGGGAAGTCTCCCCAAACTTAGAATTTTGACCTAAATTGTAGCTACGTCTTCGGTAAAGCCTGACCTGACATTAATCTGAAGAGACAATTTGTGCTTTCCATCGAAAATCTTCGATATAGAAGAAATCAATGTAAATTCGTATATCGTTGATATGTGAATACCTGTTTACTAGTTCCTTTAATTCAATCGTGTTGGTGCTCGTTAGAAGCGATTGCACGAGTAACACGTTGTTATTTAATTAGCTAATTGCTGCTGGAAAAGGGAATTTATGTCAGGTTAAATATATTCGTTATTTCTTGTAACCATTGATTTTGTGTACTTTTCAATGGATCTGTACAATTTAACTATTTTCTCATGTTACACGCGCTGCATAGCCAAATACGGCAAAAACTTTGTATGGTAAAGGGTTCATCCTTAATTGGTTGATAAGGTTGATGAGCAACTTTATACTTATACCAACAAGGCGACATGTCTTTTGTCGAATTTTAATCAAAATTAAAACATTTATTCGTACGGAACCTTATACACAAATATAGTAATTGATATCCGCATACAAACAAAATTACACCCTGTACCGTATACACTTAAAATGTTTCTGTGTTCGCATATAACATTCATTGTATGCACGTTATTATATTAGAAAGAAAAACCGAGAGTAAAATCCAATGTTTATGCAACAGATGATGTTCAAATTGAATTTAATTTGCAAATTTTCTGTGTAAAGACTGGGTTGAATGTTAAATTTTATGTATGCCTTCGTATAGTGAGTGCGACATCCACCGGATAACGAGATCGTTTGTATATTTAAACATTTATTTAGTCGAAAGACTTTTTTTGTTCTAGACTGCTTATCGTTTATCTTTCGGTGCACGAAATCATACAAAAAAGGAAACTTTTCCAAGCTTAAGTTAAACTTAATTTCGAAATGAAAATATTTGTGTCATTTAATCACAAAGTTTCTTAACTACGCTCGCTTTGACGAATTACTAGGTTTTGGAACACCATTGAAATCAATTCCATGTCGTTACACATTTTCGAGTTAACTTTAGCTTTTAAGGATCGTCTATTAATGACGACTGCTTCCGACTTTTTTAGCAGCCCCCCCCCCCCTACCCATGTCATATTCTGATCTGATCCCTCTTCCACCGAACAGATTTCGTTATCAAAAAATGTTTTATAGACGACCAGGGTTGTATAAGTATATAATAGAACAATGCTTGATTGCCGGACGAGATTACAATCTTGGGCTTCATGTCATAGACTTTCGCGTTGCTCCTGCAAATGTTCAAGCCGACACAAATGGCTCTCGATTTGTCTGTGTAAATTGTTCTTAGAAACATCTGTACAAAGCCCCTGCTGGACATTTCAATGCCCCTGCTGGTAGTTTTGAGATTCTAAATTTGCGAAAGTGAAAGAGTAATCCTCCCTTATTTGAAAAAATTTTCACCTACGGCGTTTAAATTGACTAAGCATCCTAGAACAAGATAAATTGACAAGGCTTTAAGGGAAACGACGAAGTGCTCTTCTCGTCAACAACAACTACCTGTTCGTACATTTCCCAGTGGAGACAATGAGTAGATGGCACACGTAGGCACTGCATATTTTTAACGAAATAACCAAATTGATTACAGCCAAGACAAGCTAGTCGCGGTCGAGGGTATTTTTCAAATCGCGATTGAAAATGACTGTGTAAGGTTCTAGGTGACACGATAGAGAAATTTTTTAGACGATCAATAAGAATGCGAAAATATCGGAAAATCTGTTTTAAAGACAGGCAGAAAATTTAGCCTCGGTAAGGGGTCGTGCGCATATCACGTCACGCTTTTTTTTAGTTTTTAACCCCCCTTCCCCCGTCAAATTTGACACTTATTTGTAAACATCGTTCCTATACCCATAACATTGGACTTGGACAAGCTTACATTTCAAGCTTACATACAAGCTCACAACTTCGGGTAAATTTTGCGATATAAGGACTTTGGGTAATGCCCAAATCCACTCTGGCTACGGGCCTATTTGTTTGTGAAAATGGTGAGGATAAATTAGATGAGTAAGCCTCCTGCGAATTTGATTTGATTGATTGGGTTTGGGATTGGGTTTGTGTGCAATTTTCCACTGACACAGTAAACAAACTTCGGCAACGAAAGGGTCTGTAAAAAGAATCCGTCTGAGCAAAACCTCATAAATAATAAGAAATGGTCTAGCCTCTGGGCCCTTGGGGTTGAAAATTTTTTTTCGCCAGAAATTTTTTTTCATCAGAAATTTTTTTTCGACGGAAATTTTTTTCGCGGAAATTTTTTTTCGTCGGAATTGTTTTTCCAAGAAATTTTTTTCGCCGAAAATTTTTCATAGCCGTAAATTTTTTTCGTCGGATGTTTTTTTCGCCGAAAATTTTTTTTGCAAAAAATTTTTTTTCAACGGAAATTTTTTTCGCCGGAAATTTTTTTTCACGGAAAATGTTTTTCGCCAACAATTTTTTTCTACGGAAATTTTTTTTCTTCAAAATTTGTTTCCTTTTTCTTCCAAAAGGGATTGACACTAATTGATTTTATCTTATCACGAAAGTTGGGGTAGCCGCCGCTAGCTATGGCAGTTGTGTGAAGTGCCGTAGCGCCAAATTTCGTCCTCACTTAGATTTATCAGTTCGGGACGACCTAATGTTGGTCTTGAAACACAGATCCTGGAATCCTTTGTTCATCATATAAATAATTATGTGAGCCTTCCTGTCGCTTCCAAGAACCGGTCCAAAATGACAGGTCCACAGCCTCAGATGGTCTCACAGTAAAATTCCCAAGAATCCTGCGTCTCATTTGGAGGAATTTAGGGCAATCACATATCACGTGTATGCCCGTTTCCTCTTCTAATCTGCAAGAACATCTAGGGGTCTCCGACAACCGCATCTTATTAAGGTGTCGGTTCAGCCCACAGTGCCCAGTGGTCACCCCTACCACCCTTCTGATATGATCACGGTCCATTTTGATAAGGTTCTTGGCCCATCTTTCATCAGGTTTCGGGAAGAATCGCTTCGTTTGCGCGCCTCCTTCATACGCTTCCCAGCGTTCTGCGTGTCTCCGTCGCACCCAGTTGCTTAATGCATCATTGCATAATGCCTGGGGTATTGGTAGACGTGGCTCCACTCCGCTTGTTGTGGTAGCGGAGCCTACCCTAGCAAGCTCATCTGACCTTTCGTTTCCCTCCACTCCAGAATGTCCAGGTACCAAAACCAAGGTAATCTGATTACTCATTCCCATGTAGTTTTGATAATCATTTCCCTCTTTCATCAGCTTGGAGGTCGAGGTGGGTGACATGAGCGCCCTAATTATCTCTTTGCTGTCCAAACAGATAAAGATCTCTCTTCCCTGCGACCCCACCGGCAGTGATTCTTGAGCTCCCATGAGAGCTGCGTAGACCTCTGCCTGGAGGACACTGGCAGTTTTGCCCAAATGGAACCAACTGCCATGTGCAGTGTCTGGATCGTATATTCCAGCCCCTGTTCTTTCTACGGCCTTGGATCCATCAGTGAAAAACACTTTCGCATTTCTAGGCAAACAGGTTAGCCACCTATCTAGTCATTCTTGCCTGCTCGGAAATATCGCTTCAAAACGCCTAGTGAAGTCAGTTACTGGCGCCATCCGGTCTCTTGGCATGTCAAAAATCGGGTCCGAAATAACGTCATCACTTTTTTCTAAAACATAATTACGTTGTGTTCAAAAAATTGTGTCACAAATGTAGATACTTTCAGTTTTTACGCTGCAAAAATTTAATAATTTTTATTTCGTTGTGCGAAGATTGTTTTGTTTTTTGTGCGTGTGAAAACTGAAAGTGTTGAAAAATTATTACGATGGTGTTCTGGCATTCGTGACGCAACTATGTAATTATGTCTTACAAAAAAGTGATGCAATTTTTTTCAAAGAATAAAACTTTGACCACAAACTAACATTTAATTCAAACAAACTACTTATTATCAGCGATAGCGTCACCTCAAACGATATCACTAATTTTGGAAGTGAACATTAGGGACTACGTCACACTTTAACTTTTAAGATGTTTTTGTTGTTTTACATTACATGAACATTGGCTTTATTTTTATTAACACAACCGCCATCGAAATGACTGCGAAACTAGTGCGATTTTATAAGAAACACTCGCTGAAGACCTTTACCACTTATCATAAATAACGAAGTAATGTCGATCCCTCCTAAATATAAGATGACAGAAAAGGGCTTCACTATTTCATACCAGGCATTATCAGCGTTCATATATTACGGAACAAAAACGATATACAATTTTTTGGCTACTCGTGTGAGATTGAAGATTTTCTCTGCACTTCGTCAAGTGCTCCCATGGGCTCGGTATAAGAGAATAACGAATGGCGTGCCACATATATTTTGAAATCCCTGATATAAGGGGTTCACCTAAGTTTACTTTTATACATTTTATGTAATGTGTGCGGCATTTGTCAGAAATAATTTAAGCAAAAAGTGGACACTTAGGTAAGTATGCACCGAATTTTTTATTAACTATGTGTAGAGATTGAAATTGCCTTTGAAGTTTTCTTCAAACAACATTTAATATTTATGATTTGCTTACAAAATTAAGTTCGAAACACATATTGCTCTATGTCCAGAATTGTTGTTCTTTGATTGATTTGAAAAGTATATTCAACTGAGATGTGCAGGAAAACCATTTTTCTGTATGCATGAGAGTGTATTGGTTGTAAAGGAATAATATATTTCAACATACCCCAATACACACGAGATGTCGGCGAAGCCCAAGCGAAAACTAAAAGTACACATCGAGTGTGTATTGGGGTATTTTGAAAGACATTTTTCTGTAATAGTGAGACTGTGTTAGTGCACATACCGCGGGAAGCAACTTTTCGTCCCAAGTGATGTGAAAATATTTTCCGTCACAACCAATAAATCCCATCCAGCACAAGAGAAATGTAGCCACAGCGATCACCGACCGAGCCATTGCCCTGACAAACCTGAAAGACCGACCACAAAAGCTAACGAAAGTGAAAGATTTGCTGGCAGATAATGGTTATCCGAGTCATTTTGTTTCAAACATTATCAAAGAAAGGGTTGACAGGTACTACAATGGACATCCCTGGATTATCTGAAAAACTTAAAAAACGATTACAACCTAATTTTGAGCTGCAAAACAACCAACAAAATTGGAAACATATACTCCAGGTTAAAGTACAAAATCCCCAGAAACGACAAATCAAAAGTGGTCTACATGGTACAATGTTCAATGTGTAATGCGACATACGTTGGGGTCACCAAACAAAAGTTAAAGCACAGGATGAGGAAACACAAGAGCGACATCCATTTGAGGAAGGAACAAAACACAACCGGTCTAACCCTGTATGCAATCAAAGAATCCCACACATTTAATTTCGAAAATGTAACAATACTGGAGCAAATACCAAACTACTGGCAACGCTTAATAGCTGAAAAAATGCACAGTAAACACTCAGATCGACAAAGAAGGACTGCGTAGTTCATACACAAATCTGATGAAATTACTAAACAACAAAAATGTTTCGTACAACAAAACAGCCAGCAACACTGGCCAATCGGTACAACATTAAAAGAGGACAGCCCCAGAATGACATGAGATTTTAGCTTAGTTAAACTCCTCAGGACAGTTTTACAAATTTTTTCTTTTAGTTTTCCCATTTTTTCATTAATTTATTATCGTAACGTCCAACTTCTACAACTTAAATGTCTTAGAGAGCATAGCGCGTTTTCCAATGTAACCGTCTGTGATATTTACATGTTTTTATTAGCCCATTTTTATTATTATTTTGAAAGGTAAAATTAGATCCGCAACCTACGATAGAACAAGAATGTAAACAATGAAGTTTTATGCTTTCCACAGCCTGATGATAAGTCCAAACATGACTCGAAATATAGCTGAGTAATCGAGAAAATATTTGAATTTTATCCCATGCCGCATATATACTACTTCTGTCCTTTAACGTATTGTAAGGAACCTAGGATCAAACGCTCCTCCTTAATGCGTTGAATTCTGTATTGAGAGGCAAAGCAAAAATAATTACTTTCGATTATCTTGATTTTCTTATATACAGTTAACGATAAATCAGAGAGCGCGTTAGTTCAGGTAAAATTATATACAACACTACAAGGAATTAATTTACTTTACAATGCATAAGATCTTCAGAAAAAACAGTTTTCGATTCGCACCTGAGTGAATCATTCTGAAATTGCTAAATTGCTTGTGGGTTTCCTGATGCATTTTTAAATACTTTTGTTGCTCAAGTGCATGATTTCTTCTATTAAAAAAGAGATTCTCGCTATTCGATCATTTTGTGAAGCATACTAACTACTTACCTGTGTGGGTCATCTGATGTCTTTTTAAAGTGCCAATTTGTGTAAAAGATTTTCTGTATTGCGGGCAAGAGTGAGGCCTTTCTCCTAAAAATGTATTTTTATTCTTTCGTTCATTCGGTGAAAGTATCCTCCAACTACTCACCTGTGTGGGTCATCTGATGCGTTTTTAAAGCTTCAATTCGTGCAAAAGATTTTTTGCATTGCGGGCAAGAGTGCGGCCTTTCTCCTAAGAAGTTATTTTTATTCTTTCGTTCATTCGGTGAAAGTATCCTAACTACTGACCTGTATGGGTCATCTGATGTCTTTTTAAGTTCTCTTTTTGTGCAAACTTTTTTTTGCATTGCGAGCAAGAGTGCGGCCTTTCTCCTAAAAGATTATTTTTATTCTTTCGTTCATACGGTTAGAGTATCCTTTGACTACTCAGTCACCTGTGTGGGTCATCTGATGCTTTTTTAAATCCTTAATTCGTGCAAAAGATTTTTTGCATTGCGGGCAAGAGTGCGGCCTTTCTCCTAAAAAATTATTTTCATTCTTTCGATCATTCGGTGAAAGTATCTTAACTACTGACCTGTGTGGGTCAACTGATGCCTTTTGAAAGTGTTAATTTGTGCAAAAGATTTTTTGCATTGCGGGCAAGAGTGCGGCCTTTCTCCTAAAAGATTATTTTTATCCTTTCGTTCATACGGTGAAAGTATCCTCTAACTACTCACCTGTGTGGGTCACTTGATGTCTTTTTAAAGCGCCAATTCGTGTAAAAGATTTTCTGCATTGCGTACAAGGATACATTCTTTCTCCTGGAAGAAAACTTTGTATTTATTCGGAAGTTTTTTGACAAAAATCTTTTCACCATAGTGAGATCTCATGTGTCGCTCGAGATTGTTCTTAAGAGGGAAGGTTCTTTTGCAAATGTCGCAGATGAACGAATCCTTGCCTAAATTACAATGTAAACTAATAACGAACACAACATGAAAAATAATTTCCACTAACTTGTGCAATTATTTTCGGGTAGAGACACATTAGAGGAACTACTGTTGGTTTCACGATAATAACGAGCCATGAGAATGGCTTTAAATTTTTTCTTCGTATTTTGATTTGCCTGAAAAAAATTTGAAAGGAATTAGATCGAGCGTCTGGTTATAGCAGCAAAAGGCGTAAGACGCTCAAAAGACAGTAAAAATTGAACCTCAGATGATGATGATGACAAAACCGGTCAGGTGAAAACAAATAATTGACAAATTTCAAAAGGATATGTTTTTATTGACTCGACATTCCTCTAATTCTTGGAGTTTCTGGTGAGACGCAATAATTCCGGTGCAGCTAAAGGTAAAAGGAAATTAATTGAGTTGATCGTCATCGAGTGGTCGTCTGGTCCTATAACTGAAATTGGATGCTCAGCTCATGCACAGAGAGTTTTTGAGTTCTTTATGTTGTCACAATCTGAGTTCAATGAAGCAAATTTTCTTGCACCACAGTTCCGACGAGTGTAAAACTTTAGATGTATGACTCTTCAATTATTGTAAATTATTAAATAAAGATTATGTCTATTTACTTTTTTTAACATGCAAAAGAGGATTTTGTCATCTGCTTTTTATTTTTGACTTTAAATTTCATAGCCTCAAGGTATGAAGATTGAATTTCATTTATTTTTAATGAACTCTTACCTCAACCACATTAGCGTCATTACCAAAATCCATGTCCATATCAAAAACCAACAAAAAATAGAAATTTTAATCGTTTAGGCGTCGGAGGACAAAACACACAATACAATTACAATGCACAAGAAGACCCAAATGAAATGACGAATCGCATTTCAGAGCGTGTACAAGAGCCGCTGGCGATCCTATTTCAAACACTAGTACTTTATTAAAAAATTTAAAAGGATCGTAGAAGATTGCTGGCGCTCTTATCTGTGTTTGTATGAAGTAACTTCCTCGCGTGTGCAAATAATGTTTTTCTTCAGATTAAACTTAAATATTTGGTTTTGTGCCATCAAACATTTAATTTTTGTAAGTGAGAAGTGTGTAAGTTGAAGTGGAAAGTGTGAGGGATGAAGTTGGAATTGTGTGGGATGTGTTTTCACTTCATTCCCCACATTTTTCACATCATCACACTACATTCCATACACTTTTCACATGATCCAACAAACTTTCTACTTCATCCCACACACTTCCCACTTCATACCACACACTTCCCATTCCATCCCACACATTTCCCACTCCATCCCACACAATTTCCACTTCATCCCACACAATTCCCACTCCATCCCACACACTTCCCACTCCATCTCACACACTTCCCACTCCATCTCACACACTTCTCACTTCATCCAATACCCTAGATTACTCACTTCTGGGTCTTGAGTCTTAACGCGTCTTATTGTAGTGTTAATATCTTTATTATAATTCCCAGCACAAAAAATTGTTTTAGTTCTATCTAGATACCATTCAGATATCTGTTCAGAAATCTCTCAGATTTGAGATCAAATTGAGATCTGTCAAATTCAGATCAAAAATACAATATCCAGATCAGAGATTGAAAATTTTTCAGATTAATTTGAAACAAAACGAATAGATCTGATCTGTTCCGAACCATATTCCAGTATGAAAAGTTTATCTACAATTACCCCACGCATATAACGCATATGCACAATCTAACACTAAAACAAACTCAATTCGAAAACCCAAAGAAGCATAATTTGCTGCTAACGAAAATCTATGATGGCGTCACTTTGGCAGATTTCTGAAAATTCCAAAAAATTCTCTTGATCAAACTCTATAACTTTGTGGAAGACACCAACTCTCTAAGTATTGTCATTCAGAAGCTAAAATTCGAAAAAAACCTAATTTTTTGCTTAGGAAAATTCAAGATGGCGTCGCTTTGACTGCTGGCAGACATTTTCTTAAGATCCCTCACCAAATTCTCCTGATCAAACTCTATAACTTTCCCGAAGAAACCAACTCTCTACCTATTGCCACTCCGCCTCCGGAGCTAAAAATCCAAAACTCGGAGCATTACCTGAAAAACCCACAAAATTGACCACTTTTCCACATGCCACGACTTTTCAAGAGTTTTAAAAACTCAAAAGTTTGCGTATATATGGCTCCTTGTCCCAAAGGTTTTTGTATGGCGTTTTTTGAGTTTGTGTACTTCTTTTTTGGGGTGTAGGGACTGCGTCACGACCTCCGCTTCCGCCGCGGGCACGATTTAGAATATCATCAATACTCCGAAAACAAATGATGCATCATCATCGTGCATAGACCATTTAATACATTTTGGTGTGAGATATGCTGCAAGCCCTGAATTATGAGCCGCACGAGTTATTATTTCAAGCTCAAGGAAGCGGGCTGCCGCACAGTGGTCAATCTAATTTCACGCAATTATTTTTGAAACAAAAGAATTCTTTTGTTTTCAAAAAACGTTTTGTCCGGCGTGACATTAGATTGACCACTGTGTGTCATTAAGTAGCGCTTCCACTTGGGCATAAAGAGATGGGCCGAGCACACTTCTGCATTCAATGTCCCAGAACTCAGAGGCTCCTGCTCGAATCAAAAGTTGCATAAAATAAATCGCAACAGCATCAATTTTGGCAATGAATAGCCAAAAGCGAGCGATCTTGCTTTCCTGATATTGAGATAAGAGTTTCTTATCTACCTGCACCGTATCTTATGAACATAGAAAAAGCAAAAATCCTCCCTATGAAATGCTTGAGAGTTGTAATAAACGAAGAATATAAAAATCAAAAGCTAGAGAAACCAAATAAATTCTGTTTATTTCATAAAATTCCACCCCTTAAACCAATGTTTTGGTTTGATTTTTTTACCCGCAAAAATATACTGACACGTGCGCTTACAATCTCACTTCCTTATGATATCTGACATTTTTTATTTAACACTTAATACAAATTATAGCGTAAAGCAAAACGAATTTTCATAACTGATTGGTTAAAGGAAATATTATCACAGGATATAACTAACTCAACGTCGAAAAGACAAATGTTGTAACATACCATACACTGCATATAAATTCATGAAAATATAAAATTAATAATTTTGTTAGGCAAAAAAAAAAACTGCAGACAATCCAAATTCAAATAAATTGCTAAGCGAAGCGTTTCAATCCTCTTTTGTTCTTCAATTTCATTCCCTTTTCCTTATCATGACATGACATAACTTATTGCAATAAACTAATATCAAAGTCTCTCATAAAAACAAAAAAGAAAGAAAAACCTCACATATCGAACAGAAAAAAACGTTTTCTTTTAACTGTAGACGATGCAAAAGGGTGTCACTTCATAAGCTAAATTGCCGAATAGCCGAATAATATAACAGTCAGTCGACTCGGCCATGCAGCACAATTTCATCGACTTTGCCCAAAAACAAACTGGAAATTAAAAAACTATATCTTCAAAATACACAGAAACTTGGGAAACACTAAAAATCGGCTTAGAGAGCCTATGATTTTTACGGTCAGAGACACCCGTTTGAGCAACATAAAAAAATGTATTATGTTTATAGCGAACCATAAAAGCGTGGCTTGAATATATTTTGTGAAAAACGTTTATATTGTGAAAAAGCATTTTCCTTCAAAATGATAATATACCCCCCCACATAGAATCAACAAAATATTCGACACACATGAAGGGAAAAAAGCAACAATGTAACAATGAGTGAATGTTATGAGCTTCAAAGCTTATGTATGTATGTATGTATGCTGATGTGTTTTCTAAGAATAAGACTATGTGTAATGTACGCAACAATACTAAACTCAACCGGGTGTCACTTTCCCCAACAACGATTTTCCTGACGTATGCGAAAAGGCTTTTTTGTGGGTATCATGTTTGCGGAACTCGAAGGTTATTTGTTATCCGAGAGGAGAAAATGATGAATTCCAACAAGAGCGAAAGTTTGTGGCCAGAGCAGAGTGAGAGCTGTAATTTGCCCGAGTTGTAATCCAATTTTCTCCCTGAGAGTAACACTTAGCCTTTAGCGAGTGAGACGCATGAACTACCGAAACAAAACCACAATTTACTAAAGGTTCACGTCAACAAAAAGAAGTGATAGCAACACAACAACATTCCATTAAACAAAAATTGATGTTTTGCTCCCGACGAGGACAGGAAACAGCACCACTTTGAACGATGTCTTTTATTTTGAAAGGGAACTTACGGAATACGTCACTCTTTACGTTTTAAGAGAAAGAGAGAGAAACTGGACAGTCTACTATGTTCATTACTTTCACACTTTCATTGAATGATTGAGAGCATCGTATAAGGTGTCCAGTTTCATATGAAATCGAAGCCTCCAATCATAACGTTTCGCTACTTGATTCGTCCATGTAACATAATTTTCATCGATATTGCCGTTCTGTTGTTGTTCTGAAGTGACGTATATTATGGATCCTGTAAACATATTATACAATTATTTTGTTACCGAATAATAAAAAGGCGACATGGTGTATTACAATTTTTTACCTTTGGATAGCATAAAATGCTTCCATGCTGAATAACGTGTTTACAGATTGCATAATATGCTTACATGTTGTAAAGTTATACGTATTTATGGTACAAAATACCATTTACTGGTGTAAAAATATCAATTCGGGACAAAATTTCGAAGACAGACTGGGTTTTGCAAATTAAGTTGCACCCGTTTACTGTACTGCCTAGCGAGGACTCACGAAGAGGAAAAAAGTATATTTTATATACCCGGCAAACAAGCAACCTGTAGCCCATAAATTAAATAAGAATTTCTTTGGGTTTATGGGTGTTTATAAAATATATTGTTAAGGGTATAATATACTGTTATTGGATGTATTTTATATAAAATATATGGATAAGGGTAAAAGGGACCGAAGTGAGGGCCTTTAGAAATGTACACACAGACATATACCTTTATTGAGATCCTATCCATCCATATCTCTTCAAATGGCCTTTTATTTAAAGCAACAGGCAGCTTTTCAATGGTTTACACTCACATCAGACCAAGATTAAAAAATATTAAAAAAAAATCAACAAGTTTATGTCACGGGAAAAAGAATAAGAAAATATTTGCTCGCTTCAATTAACAATTTCATGTAATCCGCTGAATGTAGCGAAAATCCCTTTCTCAATATGTCGCATTAATATGCATTCACTTTCCAACATCAAGTGGAGATAGAACTTTACCATTAATTTCATTCGCAAAAGCAGACATTTTACAAAAATTATTTCAGTTTGCTGGGAAATTGACAGATTTTAAGTACCTAACTCATCTGAACAATTCCTCAATGTCAATCCAAATTACCATGTAGATGCATAGATTTGGGATTTCTACGACAATGTTAAGTGAATGAGGGTTTCGTTATCTTTAGATTCACCTAACACATAATACTATGCTCCATGTAGTGAAGAGGGTGTTTGGTGTGTTACTATAAATTTGAGCGATATGTCCAACGTAACATTTTGTTATATGGGAAGGCATGGTGGGTGGGTGGATTAGAAACGAGAAAGGTAAAGTGTTTAATTGGTATTGCTAATTTTACCCTTCCTCTTTTATTTGTTTGCTTGTTAAAATTACGAAAGCTATCAGTCTTACGTTACCCTTCGGGTAGAGAAAGTTTTTTTTAGACTAACAGAGAAATGGTATTAGCATACTATTGCGTTTCTTGTTCATCAGTTCAGTTTTTTCACCTTCAATCACGTAATAACCGTGGTGAGTCAGGGGTTAGATCATCACTTATTTCACTATTTTATAATTCTTCTTTGTCAGATCCTTTCATTACCCAAAGTACGTAAACAGCGGAAGTAGCGCGGATCGCCATTTAAACAGACGAGTAGACATCATAATTTCTGTGGTGAGTTCAGAATTTGCATGCAAAGTGAAGGTGTGTAATAGTACGTTATTAACCAAGGGATATAATAACGCGATTATAGTCGAGGTGAAGTGAATGTCCGATGGCTCTACCCCGATGAAAATTCACGTACCGAGACTAGTTTCAAGCTATTTACGACTTGAAGAAGCGATCGAAAAACTGAACATACAGCTCGTCCAAAACGAAACTGATGCGAAAAATACAAATCTTTTGTTTCAAACAAAAGACTTGTACATTTCGTATGAAATTTATTTTGGACAACAGAATCGGAGACACGACGACAACATTCTTTAAACGAAAAAAATAATTTTTTTTTTTTTTTTTGACAAACTTTGATCGACTACTTACTAGAATTTACAGAGCTTTTTGCAGCGCTTTTTTAGGCATTCGTTCTTCGTCAATGCGAGCAACGTGGCCTGCCCATCGAAGTCTGGCTGATTTGATCGCACCAACTATTGTATCTTCCCCTAAGAGTTCAATTAGTTCTCTGTTTGTCCTGATCCTCCACCTTCCTCGTTCGTTAATTGGTCCACACATCGATCTCAACACTCTTCTCTCGAAGCAGTTTAGCGTTTCTTCCTGTTTTTGTGTTAGAGACCATAGACAATGTGGCATATGAGGGTTCTGTAGAGGCGCATTTTCGTGTTTCTGCTCAGCAAGGTGCTCCTGAGCCAGTGCTGTTCCCTTGGCTGAAACTCTTTTTGAGTCTTTCCTCAATATCATTTTAGGCGTACAGAATGTAGCCTAAATATTAGAATGACTGCACAACTTCAAAATTGTACTCGTCGATTGTGATGTTTTGGCCGATCCTTTAACCGTGTTTTCTGTCTAAAGTTAGATATTTTGTCTTGTCTACGTTCACATGAACGAAGTTCTACAAGAGCAGGCTAAACCACAAATGTCAAAATTATCTTGCATCCCTTTTTTTCATTAGATTCAAGAATTACGAAAAATGAGATGCAAGATAATTTTGACATTTGTAGCTTAGCCTGCTTTTATAAAACTTCGTTTATTTAGTCCAATTTTCCTTGATGCCTTATCCATTTCGACAAACATTTCTTTGATTGCGATCGTTAATCTGACTGTGGATTTAGTCCGCGAAGGCCAGCATTTGTTTCGACGTACTAAATATTGTATCGTTCCAGTTCATTGACATTGCTCTTATGACCTTCTCTATACTTACATTTTAACTTTATATATTTTGACGAAGATGACAAGAAATCACCTCACAACCTCAAATTACACTGTGAAAATGAGTGTATGCATACTCGTGAGTGATGCTGTGATATTGTGGTGATTTGATTACACATTTGACAATCAAATAATCAAATTAAACTGTATCAAGTCACCTTAGCATTTGCTATAGCAAAGCATTTTTGCTAATGAAATCAGATTGTCTAAACCTCAAATGAGGAAACATTCTCTCTTCCAGTTTGTAGAATAGAAATCCTATTCACTACAATATTTCAAAAACATCTACTTGCATCGCCTTCTATCAAAGTATAGCGAATTTCATGATGAAATCCATGGACTGTCAAGTAGTTTGAATTATCACGAAATTCGCTATACTTTGACAGAAGCCCTTCTGTAAACTTGATAATTTTCAAACAGCTGTTGTCAGACCAGCAGCGACTTAAATCAAACACTCTTCCGAATTTGATGTATGTTTTGTGACAAAAGCATAACTCAGCCGTTTTTATTAACTGCTATGTGGAACGAACAAGGGACAAACTTTAATGCTTCCGAAATCCACAATTAAAAACTTAATTTCCGTTCAACATTCGAGATTCAACTTCTATCCATTAAATACTTTTGCAATTAACTGCAATATGCAAATTTTATGTCTGCTGCATTTACATAATATACGTGATTTAATATTTTACCGAATAAACCAAGATTTTCAACTACTTAAAACTTGAGTTCTACTTTTGAAAATCTTTTTTAAGCAATACTTGCACGCAAAATGTACCTGATAGAGTTGATATAAGAATCATGATCTTAATGTGCTCTATTAAATTTCTTACAAAATAAGTACCTATAAATGCATGCTCTATGCTCTAAGCACTATGCAAAGTAATATTAAAACGCCTTAACTTCAATCGTGTTAGCTCTGTTAGCTTCACCTGTCGTCTTAATATGAATCAAAGGAACATAAAAAGGGCATGGAGATGGAGAGACGTTTTCACGGAAAAAGTTTTGAAGCCGTTTTTTGTTTATAAAATAATAAAGTTCAAATCTTTGAAACCATAGAACACATAAACCAAGGAGTTAAAGGGATGAATTGTAACTAGGAGCATGAAATTCAGTTTATTCCCTAAACGTATGTTAATTTTATGGGGAAATTGATCTTTACTACGTGCATTGTTTGCAGCCACGAGAGCATAAATTCCATTTATTTTAAACGATACATCAATGTTAGTTATAATTCATCTCGAAAATATGAAATTATGATGGCAGTATATTATTGGGTTGACGGACGGACGGCTCCTGTATTTAGGTGCGGATATTTTCTACACACGCTTCGTATATTTCGTAGCCCTTTTCAAGACTTTTATTTACCAATTATAGTTGCTCGAGTAGTTATTCGAACGTTTTCCGACAGATACAATGACGGCCTGTACTACCACCATTCAGTGTGATTTTGAGCCTGCAACCGAGCAGTGGAACATTTTCTCGAATACATTCTGGTCAAAAATAATCAAACTTGTCCTAACACCCAAGCTGACAGTCAATGAGAAATATCAAATTTACGAAAACCTTGATTTTTCACGATATCCGTGATTTTTTTCACTTTTCGTCATTGAGTGCCCATAAAATTGCTTCGGATCTCGTCCGGCCCATAGAAACTCTTTCTCAGTGGATCATTTGGCACCGTTTTCTGGGCGAAGCCCCAAAGTTTTCGAGAACCTTTTTTTTGGACCTCCCTAACTCTCACGAAGACAAAAAAAAAATTCTTGAGACCGCTCAATCGGTCTCAGAACTCACAAAAAAATTTCTTGAGATGAGACCACTCATTCGGTCTCTCGAAGACAAAAATATATTTGAAATGAGACTACCCCTTCAGTCTCAAACAATCCAGAAAACTGTTTAAAAAGAGACTACCAAAACGGGTCTCAAAGATTTTATACAACAAAAATCGACTTTTGAGAAATCTCATTTGCGAAATATTTTTCACTCAGTGTGTAAGTACTAGAACAAAACATCTACTGGGCGTCTGTAGAAAGGGATTCGTCGATCGCGACTGTCCACAGGGGGAGTGTTGCCACCGATCCTGTGAAATATGACTGTAGACGATCTCTTGACGAAGCTGAATACGTCTGGATACCATAGGAGAAAGTTGTCTGCCTTCGAGTTGCCGAAACTCTTTGGAAAGCAACTGATATTGGCCGAGAAGGTGAATACCTGGGGGTCATACTGGACAAAGGGCTGACCTGGAAGGAGCACCGAGCAGAAAGGGTCAGTAAAGCGATGACGATTTTCTGGCGATGCCGCTGTGCGTTCGGGAAAAATTGGGGGCTACGATCCTCCGTTTTACACTGGATGTGCAAAGTGATAGTTAGGCCAATTCTGTGTTATGGCAGCATGGTCTGGTCCTACACGGCAGAAATGGCGAGTGTGGCGAAAGATTTGACTAAGGTGCAAAGGCTTGCATGCCGGAGCATAATGGGTGCAATGACTTCTACCCCCAGAGTTTGTGAAGCAAGAAGCGGAACAGACGGTGGCAAGGCTCTACGGAGGTGGCCAATGGCTCGCGGCGGGAAGAAGTATAGGGCACGCGGGTATCTTTCGCTCTTTAGTGAGAAACTTTGAGGAGATGTCAATGACTTCGGACGGGATAAGAACGTTGTTTCGATTTGAAAGAAACTTTAAAACGATCTTCCCGAGTCGGTCGGTAGAGGTTGTGAATACTTGGGAGAGAGTCAGGTCATAAATAAGCGGATCGTCATTTGTATCGACGATAAAGGCGCTTTCATCATACAAGCTTGCGACCAAATCGGTGCTGGAAAGCAGAGTGACACTAGATGCCCTATCCGAGAGAAACGAAGTCTCTCTGGTCTGAGTTCCGGGACACTCAGGTATTCTCGGCAACGAGAGAGCCGATGAGCTGGCGAAAACTAGCGAAACGGCTTTTGAAGGTCCTGAACCAGCCCTAGGCATTTAACCTGGGCTGATAACGGGACTCATAAAAAGGAAGACTCAAGAGAGGCTCCAGAGACTTTGGGAAGGGTTAAGCTCATATAGACAAGCTAAGGTGTTCTTGGATGGGTGCAATCCACATACTACCAAAGATCTCTTAAAACTTAACACAAAAAACATAATGTGGATAGTAGGGGTGCTAACGGGCCACAACACGCTAAGATACCATCTGAATAAAATGGGACCAAGTAGTGACCCGAACTGTAGAAGGTGCAGAGACGTACCAGAAACAGCAAAGCATTTCCTGCTCCTCTGTCCAGGCCTTACGAAGTTAAGGGTGAAATGGCTGGGAGACTTCTACCTTACTCTGGAAGAATTCCGGAAAACACCGATAGCTAATATTGCTTCTTTTATTACAGAAAGTAAATGGATTGAGGGAATCATCAACATCAACACCACCACCTATCAAAACACCCACACTAAATCACCACACAATAAACCAACATAACATCTAACACATCAATACCACAGCAACAATATAGGGTTTGGCACAATGGGCCCAATGAAGATGGCCTAAGTGTCCTCAATGGTCAAGATGATAATTGTTCATTTAATTATTGTAATTTGTACTATTGCACCCCATAATAAAAAAAAAATCAATCAATCAACTAGAACACAAAGGATTACGTAAGGTAATAGGAAGCAGGAATTGGTAAGGGCGAGTTCTCCACTAGTCTCCAGTTAACATTGTCGAACGCTGTCATGTAGCCAAAGAACAAATGGTGTGTTTCAACGTTGTATGTACTTGAATGTACAAAAGTATAGCAAAAAATCTGAAACATCTTTAATAGAACAATTCCTCGACACTTTGTCTCACTTCCTTGTATAACGGTGATGGTCCTAGGACACGACTTTTCTTTCGTAAAAATAATATGAGACTTCTATTCCAAGGCAACGTTTGATAGTAAGAATTGAAATGAAATTTAAAAAAAAAAATTCACAGTAAAAGAAAGACATGAATTTCACACACTGCAACCTTTCATGATGTGACAAAATAGCTTTAAGCAAACATCATACAAGAAAGTTTAGTGTTGGAAGACCATTCATTCACTTATACCTGTAAATAAACAAAACCTAAAACAAACACGACCCAAATAAATGCTAACACTGGAGAGGTGAACTGAAGTCTCAACATGGGAATAATAGCTGGACTATGAGATGAATCTTAGAAATATTTAAGATGTTTGTTTGCTGGAATAAACGCACTTGACTTGATATAAATAGCCAACAACACCAGCAACTTATCAAACTTTCTAACGGTGCACATAGTTAACACACTTGCCTTGCAGAAGTATCAAACAATTTAGCCATTTCGTACTGTTGACGATTCTATTGCAATGTGTTGTGTACTCTTGGGATATTAAGTAAACTAAAATCACATGTGGATTGTTGTATAGGTTAGGTAGAGACGTTGTTGCGACTAATATAAATACAAATCCTCTTTTCGCAACGATATTTAAGGAATTCTAAGTGTGTATATTATTCAAAATGTCGTGTACCCTTTTTAGTAATGGTTGAGTGATTTTATTCAAGATTATATTGTGTATATGTTGAGTGAAGAAGAGTTTTTGAGATCTAACAAATATATACATAAATAGTGAAGAAGAAATGACGAGGATGCTTAATAGAATTGAATTTATATGATTTAAAGTCAAGTGTTTAGGACTTTATGTGCTACATGCGAAGTGGCATGGCACGATGAAGGCCCAGTCACACAAAATATCTGAACAGTTTGTTTATTCGAACGTACGGAAATTTTGTGTAAACAAATAGATTGAATTATTGAGAACGCCAATGGAGTTACTTAGAGAGAACAATGAAGTTGAAGACTTTTGAAGTTTTGTTGGAATTGTTAAGCCAGTCTAGAGTTGTCAGAAATTAATGCAATTATGAAGTAACAAATTGCATGTTTACTGCAGCTGAGGATAACTTTTAAGAGTTAAATTAAAATTTTGCTGCTAGGTCATTCCGATAGAATGTAAACTTTGTAAGGGACAATATGGAAAGTTTTAGTTCCTCAAAAATTCCAGGCACTTTATCGATGAGAAAAACTCTGCAGAACTATTTAGAAAACGTCTTTATTGCATAAACAGACTATAATCAATAAATATCTCGTGAACAGCAACACCCCATTCATAAGGCCAGAACCAGCTACACAGCGGAAAGCAATCAGAAACTTATTCTCAAAACTACATGAGAAGCAATGGGAAAACCTGAGTAACTGCAAACACATCAGGGACTTAATCAAAGGCCCAACATAAATGTTAGCAAATATCTGCTAAATAAAGGACGTAACGACCTCAGTAAACTCATCGTGACGATCTCAAAACATTCTAACCTCAACAAACACTTAAATAGAATGCGATTATCAAAGCAAGTAGAATGTGAAAAGTGCTTAGAAGACGAAGAGACGCCTATCCACATACTGACGACTTGCCATGCCTTAGCAGGAGAAAGAAAAAAGATCATTGGTTCCTTAAACAACATCATAATCGACTCACCTAACATAACACGAATTCATCAGTTTGCGAATTTTATACCACAACAAAAATCCTTTTTAAAAAGGAAATGTGACGCAAGTCCCCGTCCCTTCTTCCAAAACAACCGATATAAATTGGTCTGACGCAACGCTTAAAGCTTTGAAACGCCAAAAATTATTTTTGAATGTTTTAATTCTTGATTAAAAAAACACGTCACAAATGCCGGACCAGCGCAAAAATTGGACTTTATGGGATGTATGGCGTAATTTTGTACAGGAAGTCAAATTTTTGCGTATGAATGCTGAAAGCGCAGAAAAATTATTACGTCGAAATAATTATTAATTATTATTATTATTATTATTATTAATTATTAATTAATAGAAAATGTTTTAAAAGAATTTTGGAAGAAGAGACAAGGACTTGCGTCACATTTCCTCTTTATAAAGGGTTTTTGTTGTGATATCAGTAGTCTGGGAAGAAAAGAAGAAACAAATTTTGGAGAAAAAATTTTCGGCAAAAAAAAACATTTTGGCGAAAAAAATTTCAATCGAAAAAATTTTCGGTGAAAAAAATTTCCGGCGAGAAAAATTTCAGGCGAGAAAAATTTCAGGCAAAAAAAATTCCGGCGAAAAAAATTTTCAATGAAAAAAAAATATTGGACCGAAAAATGTTTCGTGAAAAAAATTTTGGGCGAAAAAAATTTTGGGCGAAAAAAAAGTTTCGGCGAAAAAAAATTTCTCTCTTTCTTTCTTTGAGAGTTTTCAATGAATTTGAAACAACAATTGATTTTCTTTTGAGTGCAAAAGCTTTTATACGTCCGAGGGGTGTCCGAGGGACACAGTTAAAAATATCTCGCTAATGAAAGGGTCTCAATAAAAGAACTATAAGCAGCGAAACTAGTAACTAATTGATGGGTTGTCGAGGCACATTATTGTCATGAGCTTTCGCTAAGTAAAGTATCGAAGATAAATGTTGAGTTTAGAAGACAAGGTTGAGGAGATTTTGACTACAAAGTGGTAATGAGCCGCGAGTGATTTAGTGACTTAATTGAAAGAAAAACTCTGTCTTAGAGACAACTCTGCAACTACATTTTCGAAATCTATTAACCTCGGAAAAAGGAGTTTTTTTTTCAAATCTTCATTTCCCCTGCTTACCTCCCTACTATGATACATTAGAAATATTGCATTTCACATCCATTTTCAGTTCATTTAAACAAACGAGAACAAAATTCGTTGCAAACTCCTCCCAATAAATTACAATTATCGAAGATGAAAAATAATTGGTTTCTGTTATTCAACTTTGAACTTTTTAAAATAGACAATGTTTGCAGTTCGTTGCAATCCATGCTGCTTTCAAACCAAATTAAACCATTTTCTAAACTTTCGATACCGATTCGATTGCATTTTCAATTGCAAATAAAATTGAAAGGTTAAAGTTATAAGCGTCAATTTTTCATCAGGAAAGAAGACCAGCAGTCCAAATTGCATGCATATAAGTCGAGAAACCAAACTGCTGTGCTTAGTAGTTTCATAAGCATGCAACAAATTCCTTTTAAAATTTCCCTGCAATATGTGATGCATAAAATAAATAAAAATTTTGCTTAAAATATATCCATGAATAAGGTTACGGTTATATATGAATTGGAACGAGTCTATACGAAAATACCGCATATTTGTAAGAAAAATCTAATTTTGTTTAACTTTATGTTAGATGCGGTTTTATGTTTATAAGTTTGCTAAATTTATTGGACTTGAAAGAGGTTTTCTTTTATATTTTCAAATCTGTACAATGTATAACGGGCTCATGGTCATGAATATTTGTAACATAGAGTATTTACTTCCGTAGGGAAAGTACTCTACTGAAATCTTTCAGAATTCTCTCACTTGTAGTGGGAATCGGGATGAAGTCATTTATATAAACTTGCAGTTATATGTATTACCAAGTACTACCTTGTTGAACTCCTCAAGCGAACGTCTACAGACGGAATTTGTACGACTTTTCCCAAACAAAGAAGGAGTTCCTTCCGAGACGAACGTATCAGTGAGAAGGGGGAAAAAGCGAGTAAAGAGATGAAGATGTGTTTGTTACACATAAATAATGTGTTCTGTAGGATGCCAGTGCCAACAATTTGAACTATTGTCCCTACATTTGCTTACTTAGTGTTACCAGAAACTTCTTACTTGAACGTTAATTATCTTGGAATTTATTAGAACAAATATGTCCTTTTATGCGTTCCATTCACAGTGACCCTCCTGTCGTCCCGAAATCTTACGATACACCTATTGTTTAGAAAACTCTTCCGCCTTCGTCACATTTTCAGGACCTCCCTTCCCCTTTGAGCATTTTTTACAGACCTCGTACGGGTCTTGCGAAACTCGTTGATTTCATATTCCCTTGTTTCCCATAACGTTTGAGCAAGAAAATATTTTTATCTTAAAATTTCTATAATCCGTTTACATTATCGTAAATAACTCTTTTCCAGGTCAAAGAATATTTTTCCCCAACGCCATCACCTAATCCCCATAGTTATAAAATGATAATACGACTAATCATCGTCCAACCTATTTCATTGAAAACTTTGCAACAATAAATAATAATTCCGCAATATTCAGTACAGTAATTCCATTTTGCATATAAAACCGTAAAGCCAAATCCAACGAAAACTTTTACACATGTTCCACATTGAAAACCGCATGACTTTTGTTCCGGGGCATTATACATTCCAATGGTGGTCAGCCGAAAACATCTTGTGGATTCTAGTTCAACCCGAAATAGTTCTGTTTTGTGTACCGCTGTATGAATGTCATGCTTATAGATACAATTTGTTCTACATACAAATGCTACAGAGACTGCGGTGATACCGACCGACGTGACGATACATTATGAATGTATGAGTGAAAGTTTTCATAACTTTTTAACCCTGCTGACCATTCGGTGGCGACAGAAATTAAGGTAGACTAACATTCAGTGAAATTCAAGTCTTTGTGAAGATATTTCTAATTATTAAGGTCATCCCAATACGTTAACGGCGCAGAATCAAATGGAGGTTTTACATTATAGAGCAATTTACTAGAAAGACATTGCATACGAAACAGTCTCACTCCTACATTCAATTGGTATCTGTTATAGTTTTTTGAGCTTTAGAAAAACAACAAAATACAACAAACGTCGTTCCCTAGTACTTTCTTTTATAAACGTATTCATTCGCATTATAATTTCAATCTCATTTACTTGCTTTGTCTGAACTACCTATAGAAATTACGCAGGGTAACGTCGAAAATCCTGCTGAAGTATGGATGAGGGTCCGTTTATAATAAACAGTCCTGCCAAATGTTCAAAATATTGGCAATTTTTTCGTGAAAATGTCTGAAATTTTTTGCGAAAAACATTCGAAATCCAGATTTTTTAATCCAAATCGTCTGCTTAAGATGTACATTGTACTTTGAAGCGGTTGAAAAATTTGTCATGGCCAGGGGAAGAGGAGATGGTATAGCAAAACGTGACGGTCTAAACAAATTAAGGTCAATTTTGACCCATTTTGCCTGAAGATGGGACGAAAAATCGCTTTCAAAAATTTGACACTTCATAGAACGAATGTCCAAAATTGCTCGAAATTTTTGATAAAATGTTTGCAATTTTGTATTACATAAGATGTCCGAAATTTTTTGATAAAATGTCCGAAATTTTGTTCGTAACGCAAAAATTTAGATCCCTCTGTACCCCCTGTCACACAATTTGACCAACATTTTTCAAAACTGTCTTACCCTTTCCCCCTTCCCATCTTGTGTTACGTAACTTTTGAACGACACCTTATGAAACGGATTTTCTTTTTAATCCCGTCCCCTCATGTCAATACTTTACGCTTTGATTCAGAAGAAACATTTGATTGAGTTGTGGGTTCCACATCCGTTTTTGCTCATAAGAACGAATCGAACGAATAGGAAGACATCGTTCCTCAAGTTAAAGAAAATTGAACGCGGTCTCATTTTTGAAATCCCCCCCCCCTACATATGGACGTTATTATTGCACGACCCCTATAGTCCAATATGCAAAAACGTTCTCCCGAACGTCCTTAAACGAACAAAATATTTGAAATTAATTGCTATGTTCTTACTGGTCGTTTTAGTCATAGGTATTGAAGAAAATGAGTTTTCATAATAAAAATGCATACAAATAAATGCAACACTTTGCAATGAACGAATTGTTACCCGCTCTAACACCAAACCAACTATAAACCAGCGCACTATGACGGGTTTCAACAATAAACATGCCTACAGAACCGTGCGGTCGCACTTAGTGTTGATCCAATGTCCAAAATTTAATAAATTTTCACAGGAATCTGTTTGTTATTTTACCTCGTCGAAGTCCTTTGTTTAACAAAATGTGGAGAATTCAACACCATAGAAAATGATGTTTAGATTTTTAGTGACAATTGTACACGCCACGCGATGAACTTACCGATGTGCATAACTCAAGTAAGTCTCTTTCGATTTTCAACATTTTTCTAATCGAAAGGTCTAGGAATGTCTCACATGGAAGAAAATTTTTTGATTAGAAACCCTTAAACTCTAAGGGACCTCAGGACCCTTAAACTAGGTTTGTACTAGGGACCAACGCGTTCGTTTACATAAATTGTATAATTCCTAACTGATTTTGTTGATTCCTTTCTATTTGAGAGGTAACCGAGTACCGAAACTCGGGCCCGATGCCTGTGCCTAGGTCGTCGGTCCTAAGGTCGGCCGGCCCTAACCAAAAAAAGTTTTTTTCCATGTTGCAGAGCAAATTGAGAGAAACATTTTTGTCTATGGAATTATGTGTCCTCTACTTAGGGCCCTAGGTCGGTATTAGGGCCGGCTCTAGCCCAAAAAATGGTTTTTCGTTATATTGTAGAGAAAATTGAGGTGAACATTTTTGTCTTATTGGGGTCAGTTTTGTGCTTTCGAAAGAGTTTTTTACACCGTTGCTTCGGACGGGTTTTTCAATATTGCCCTTTGGGCAATTTCCTGTACAATTTAATGTGAACGTAATTGCATATACTTAAGAGTTAAGGCGACATTTACTTAGATACGTTCGAGTCTTTTCGTTACATCAACTCTGTTTACCACATCTATTCTGATACGTACGTGTCCCTTGCATATGTTTTCGTTTGTGGTTTTTAGATAGATCTTCGAATTCTCAATCTCTTAACACAAGGGACTATTGGTTGATTTCACACTGAAAAACTTTTGTGTTAACGAAATTTTTGAATTCATTAGCAATTAAAACTCGAATTTTATTTGACTGAAAACTTTTACGAAACACACAAAAATTTAGTTTCGTTTAGTTGGTGAATTAATGCAAATTTTTTGTTCGAACCATTAAATGTCTATCTTCGAAATTTTACTTTCGTTACGTCGGCTTTTAAACTTATAGCAACAAGAGTAGTGTAGGTAACATTTTGTTTTTAAGCTCAACTGAAGGTGGAATTTTTCTTTAAGCTTTGCAAACACAATTGAATCTTCTAGTTTTCGTGCTGTTCTCTTTCTTACTGCCATTGTGGTGTCTTGATAAATTAAATAAAACAATTTGAAGCAACAAAAGTTCCATTCGTTATATCAACACTTTTATCTCTTTTCTAAAATGCAAATTAGCACTTCCACACTATTTATTTTGCCAATCCCCACAGTTTTATTTTCATCTTAAAATCGAGTATTCTTAATGTAGTTGGATAGAAAGCTCATGAATTAGCATTATGCATCAATAAAAGAATGCCAAAAAGTTTCATTTCGTATAAAAATACAATTTAATTCTTTTGCATCACAGTTATGTCTGCACAATTCTGTATGTGTCTAACACTGCTGACAATAAACAATTTGTGCAAAAGCGCTTTGCTTTGGTGACGGAAATTATAGCTCGAAAAACTCTTGTTATCTACCGAGGATTTATCGTCCACGAATTATTGCCCATATTTATCAGTGAATAAACATTAAGACATACGTCGAAGTAGATTCGGAAATTTTACTACTAAGCGTTTTTAGTCCAAACTGTGTATGCGAATTGTTTATATCTCCTGTTATTAACTCTTTAATCTGATCAGTTCACAAAAACAAAAACATGTAAACTAAGTACAACGCAATGACAATATTTCCATACAAAGCTTTGACACTGCCTGCAACAAAATCAGTTTTATTGGCTGGGACTCGTCCTCATACTGATCCGGTTAAACACACATGTAAAATTTTCCTTGTATTTTTTATGGTAGCTTTGTCAATTTTACACCACTTCACTCATTTGATGGTCTGGACAGTCGAACAATAACTCTACAAAAAATCTCGACGCAAAGTAAATGGCGAACAGTGACATTTGCGACACTTGCTGAAAGCGAAATTAGCTTCACTGACGCCCTCGGATCTTCAACCCTTCCCAGATACGAGATCTCAAATTACAGCCCATGTATTATAATGTACTATTATAACGCACAGGTCTATAATATGCTTATTATACACCTCAAACCAAAGTTTGATGCCCTCGTGTTATAAAATATAGTTAGCTTTAATATTATATTCCTTATGTCGAAAGGTTAAAGAACGTTGACGTTATTCACAAAAATAAATTACTTAAAATTATAGCAACGATTATAGTTACTTACCTCCAAATTTGCGTAACCTTTAGTGGTTACAATATTGGACATACTGTGAGTATGTGTAGTTTATGATTTTAAGCTTTCGTTGGTGAGCACAACAATAAAACACAAAAGTACATATATCATTACGAAAGGCTTTTTTATGTGATGTAAGTGATCCATTTTTTCAAAGCAGATTAACCCTCAAAGCTAATAACAAGTAGTGAACTCATAACAACACGTTAAACGTCTTCATTTGCATGATTCTCCAAAACTTTTTCAATTTATTCTTTACCTCAAATATTCAATCTGTTATTTTTCGCAGCAGGACACCAAAACCCACCAAACAAATCCGTCAATTTTACACGAGTTGTGTTAATAAAAAAATGTGTATAGAACGAGGGGTCGTTTTGTGAATTCTATAACTCCCATAACGTCAACTGTGAAATGTTATTGTTTCATTGTGTTTGTATAGAATAAAATAAAATTTATCACATCTTCGTGCCATAATTTGGCTTTTTGCTCGATATTTGAATACGGAAAGTCAACAAGTCATTTTCAATATCTGCAAAATGATAGTATCTCACAATCTACCTTACATGAATGTTGAAGGATCATCGGTATGATTGAGTGATGAAGTAGAAGTGCGAAGTGGTGTCCGATGTGAAGTGGGCTAAGGAGCTGCTTCGTATGGACCGGTTGAGCATTAGAAGAGTGGGCTGAACAAAAACATATTATGAAGGTGGCACTACTAAGCGACACTTCTTGCTCCTGCGGCTTCGGAAAGGAGATTGGCATCCATGCGATTTGTGAATGCCCTAAGTTTTTTTTAGACTTAGGATCCTATAAGGCTCTGTCAGTAAGTGGATACTATAAGGTTCTGAGGACAGGTTTTGAACAGATTCCTATTTGGGACGGGGAGGTTTGGATAAATTACTTGATGACCGGGATAAGAAACAAAGGATCACTAGATTTAGGTTTCATGGTCTGTATTAACTGTCTCAAACTGACAGATCTAAAAAATATCCCCTCAAAATATCCTCTCAGAAAAAATATCCTAAGACAGAATAACCATCTGATTTCGAACTAAAGGAATATATATTTTGAGGGAAATTTTGCCCATTTCCTAGAGCCTAGGAACCCCGGACAAAATATTGCCTTTTTTAAAATATCCTCTCCGACGAAATATAACTGGATCCCCCGTTACGAAATGTCCCAAGGTAATTCTCCCGGAGAATCTCCCCTTTAGCATATGTCATTGGTTTGTCCGCTGGCAAGTTAAATCTAATAAGATTCAAACAATTGCCTTATAGTTTGCGACTTACCGAACACTGATGCAATATTTTATGCAATAAATCTTCTTGAATAATATAAATACATTTCGCAAATATAAATGGGTAGTAGACAATAGTACGACGCTACGTCTACCAATACGACGTTTGAATTAATGCAACCACTCCAGAAAAAGTTTAAAAATATTTAAACGTGCACTCGCTAGGAACAAAATATATATCCACCGTTTCTTTAATGAGAAAAGATTACAATGAAATGTTTAAATTATTCAAAAGATGCAATCGTATTGCAATTACCGGATACTTAAGCAGCTTTTAAGCTGCAATTAAAAGCAAGAAAAGAAAATTATCATATTTCTATATAACAGATTACAGTTGGTGTATCTATATTCAAATATGCGCAAAACAAAAACATTTAAGAAGGTCGACCCTCTTAAAACCATTTTTGTTGAACAAGAAGCTTTTTCATTTATTTTCATTTTGATAAGACTGCAGACTGTAAGTACTCATGCCGAATATTTGCTTAATTATTCCAATTATGATTTTTATGTTGAAATTATGGATGAAACGTAATATGCAAAGCAAATTCAAAATTTATGTATTCAATGGTACACGAGTCAGCCGTATACAGAGATAGCGTAAGTAGTAAATCTCTTTTCAAATCAGTTTGGAGACAATCTTGCTAAATAAATACGATAAAGCAATGGCCTATTTCTGAGTGAGAGCGTTTCCCAGCCAATAAAACCTTTTTTATTTAGGGCTCTGTCAAACTTTTGCATGGAAATTTTGACATTGTTGCCAGTTAATATAAGTGGTTTTGAGACCCGTACGAAGATACGAAGTTCTTCGAAAAGGAGTCTTTTGAATAAGGGGTTGTTAACAGATAACGTACGGATTTTTAGCGAGGGCCCCCTAAAAAACCGACGTTTATTCTTCAGTCCATTATTGTGTCATATTCGCATCGCATAAGGCTTGTGTGAAAGGTTAACTGGCAAAAAACATTTTTTTATCAAGTTGAGCTTTTTTTGTACGTACGACTCGTACGACTTTACTTTGAACCTCCAATACCATACGCTTCCGTACGAATTCTGTAACCCCTAGCCCCCTCTAAAACTTATACAAAACTTATACGTCATTTGTGAACAGCCGCTTACCACGACGTTTGTAACCCGCCGGTCAACACGATAACTCGAATAAGACTCAACCGTTTTTCAGAAACTGTTTTCCCCGAAATATATCCGATAAATATTTTTTGGGAATGAATCTGGGTTCTGTCGGGCCAACGGCCGCCGAGCTATGGCCATTTAAGTCGTCTTGGGTCTTTTGTACATACCCCAAGTAAATCGTTTCTGATTTTGTTCGAAAGGTCTAGGAATGGCCGACAATTCATTGTAGATATGCATTTTCTGATTTTAATCATTTCTACGTCCTAAAATTTCTCTAATGATGACGTTTTCTGTGCATTGTTGTAGAGGGAAAATATACAAACTTTTCGGTAAAGGAAAGTTTGGTACGAAGGCCTCTCCTTAGGACACGAGATGGGTCCTAAGGTCGGCCCCAGCATAAAAAAAATTTCTTTTGCTATATTGTGGCGTAAATTGAGGGGAATGCATCTATTATCGTCTAGAGATGACGAATCAGCAATAAAAAAATGTCCGTCTGTCTGGCTGTCCGTCCGTCTCCACTTTTTTTTCCATACGGCTCAACTGATCACCCTTATTTTTCCCCCTAAAAGGTACATCTTCCCCATGATTCAAGTTCGAAGATGAGCAAAATCGGTCAAGTGGCTCCGGAGATACGGTCGAAAAAGTGACCAAACACACATAAATTGTTCATTTTGGTGTGAAATGAAAGTATTTGATCTCACAACACTGGTAATTTTTTTTTGTAGAAATTGGATCAGTCTGGGCACTGGGACCAATGGACAAAATTGTGTTTCTTGGCCATATACGAAGGCAGATGATTTTTCGTATATATTTCCTCAACCATGCAATACGGAGATGTACTGTCAAAGGCAAAGTTGTAGAGAATAAAATTTTAGAGAAAACGTGTTTCAGGGTTTCAGGTTTTCAGGGGAAAAATGGCCCAATCCTGAGATATGACCACTTCTAGAATTGGGAGGGATGACCTATATCTCTAGAACTATGAGAGTTAGAAAGTTGCTTCCAAAGGCAAAGTTGTAGAGAATAAAATTTTAGAGAACATGTGTTTCAGGGTTTTAGGGAAAAATTAGCAGATCCCGGGATAAAGCAACTTCTGGAATTTTGAGGTATCAATGGTGATCAATGGTCTCAGACGTACTTCAGTCTTTGACATTACCTTGGGTAATTTCTATGGACCTGTGAAATTCTTGTAGCTATAAAAGAGCACAGAAACATTGGATTTTTTGCTCATTTCTAAATTTAGATACGTTCGAGTCTTTATGTAACATCTATTCTGTTTGCCACATCTATTCTAATACGTACGGGTCTTTGGTTATGTTTTTTTTATTTCTAATTTTTTCAATTTTTTTCATAGTTGCTTCGGACGGGTTTTTCAAAGTTGCACTTTCAGCAATTCCCGATACAATTTAATGTCGACGTTATTACAAGAGTTAAGGCAATATTTACTTAGATACGTTCGAGTCTTATTGCAAGATTTATTCTGATACGTACGGGCCTCTTGCATATATTTTTAGGTTAAACAATCGATAAGTAGATAGCAGTGATATTATAGGAGCTGTTTCGAGAGTATCGATGCAGAGCATTCAAAAGACTTTCATTGTCTGTTCACTGCTCCCTTATGTGTTGAATTTTACGAAAACTGAGAGGACGCACAAAATACGATTGTTTCCCGCTTCACCCGTTTAAACTAAGTAAAGCTTGGAATCAGGTCACGTTGATTTCAAATCTGACCTTACAACTGGAGCCGAATTTTGATCTTACCTGAACAACCAGTTAAATTAACTGGTCATTTGTAGACAATGTCAAAATTTCCATACAAAAGTTTGACAGCGCCTACAGGACAATCAGTTTTATAGGCTGGGACTCGTCCTCATAACTGATCCGGTTAAACAGTTAATAGAATCAATTTCATTTTTCAAACGGCTGTCAGCTCTGCTCAGTTTATAGTACATATAAAAAATAGATTATTCGTTGATAAACGTTTATGACGTACAATGTAAGAATCGGTGAGTGATTCAACTCACAATTTGTTTTTCTTTTTAATTTTTAAGCAAAAAGAAAAATCTATTTTGGTCGACATGACGCCTACTCTCTAACAAAACACTACCACCCCGCCTCATACGAATTCTCTTTGTATACGATACGCTAAACTTCTAGAACTTTTACGGTTTACATAAAACAGAGTTCTATATCTCATAAACTTTATGCTTTAGCGCTTGGAATAAAAATGAAGCAGAAGACCACCTTACGTTTGTTATCGTTCCACTATTCACATATCTTAAGCCAATTCGAATCTCGTTTATAGAAGTTACACGACCATCCGAGGAATTATTGCATGGAGATATAGAATCTGAATGGTGTTACAATATTGAATTGTACGATTATACCTATTCAACTACACTTTCCGTGTATGCATGTAAAGAAATGTCTTTGGCAAACGCTTAACATCTAGATATTGTCAAGTTGGCACTTGAAAACGAAAATTTATCACATTTTCTTTGCTAAATGCAGACGTTCTGTTTAAATTTATGGGCGACAGTTCTAGGCATCCAATAGCCCAGCATGGGTACGATTTTTCTCATACAGATATTTGCTGTAATATATGAATGCTTTACAACGAATTTGGAAACAAGAGGAGGATCTTAGTCGAAATATGTTTGAACATTTTGTGTAAAGTAAAATGTATATTATGGAAAAATGGTCGATTTTTCCAATTGTTGTAGAATTTAATAAGAATACCCGTTAAATCTACAACGGCAAGTAATGTGTATGTACTTGTAATTTCGTTAATGGATTTTTTTCCCAATTTTATTTATTTCGTACAGTTTGAGAGCTGAATTTCATTTGATTTTTTTTTTGCTGTCGTCGTGATTTATGCGTGAGTTAATTCGTATTTCTTTTTCGAATTGAAAACCTCTAACAAGATTGTTTCGATAGATTTGTCACACGAAACCGTTTAAGATTTTTTTTTAAATAAGAAGTACGGTTTTTGTTTGAAATGGAATTTTGTATACCGCGATTTAAAATTTGACAAAAGAGATTAAACTTGACGTCTTGTCTTAGAACGAATTAACATTTATTTCGCGTTAAGTTTAAACCGTAATTTATTCGCTGACAAGAATAATTGGATGCAACAAAATAAACGACAGCAGTGACTCTGCTTCTCAAAGAAATAATTACAGATGGCGTTACTATCACATCATGTGCTACTGCCACCTGTAATCAAATCTCTGGTTTCTTATGTTTTATCGCATTTACGATTTTTTTATTCGTAGCAATGGAGGTTGTTAACACTGTTAACTCAGATAATCCTCTGATAAGAAAATTCTTCCTCTATAACAGTATCCTTGCATTACTCAAGCAGAAATAAATTCTATAATAGAGTCATGTGCTTAAGTATATCGCGGTCGAATTACAGTAAAACACTAAACTACACAAAACTCCAACCACATTTTTTCAAATTCCTTTACAGAAATAAATTGATCCCTTATTTTGATTCTTCTATCGATAAATAGGACCATTTTTTTTAATAGACGATATAAGTCATTAATATGTCGATTACTAATAAATGTCTTTCGAACCTTAGGGCGATGAAAGAATATATATTTCAACGCTTCGGTATATTAATAACTCCATTTGTCTGTCTTCTATACGAAACAGCAGTTACCGAACTTAAGAGCCTTAAAAGCATTGTTGTATATCTCACGCGAACCCTACGTCACGTGATGTTAAACACACTATACCATCTTTGTACTGTTTAACTCATTCCATCCAAATACCAATAATTTTAAAGCTTTTAAAACTTCTGGTTTTGTCGGTAATGTGTACTTTCGCATGTGATGTTATGTGCTTAATACTTGTTTTCTGTTCGGATTTTCGTCGAATTCGCATGATGAATGGTGTCAATTAAAGAGGTCGTCAATCTTAAAGGTCGTTTAGAGTTAAGAGGTTTTTTGTTTATTTTACCAACACGACGACATACATGAACGAACGTATATATTCTTATCCATTAACATTTTGCGCTTGAGTTGCAGGATTTTATTTTTGTACAATTTTGAAATGGATAAAGAGAATTTAGAAAGGATTTGTTTTTGGGAAAAAATTAAAAAAGGATTATACAAATTGCGAAAAACATTCCCGAATAACCGAATTCTTTCTTTCAGGTTTCCGGCGTAACGTTAAAAAATGACGTTGTTTTTGCGACATTCAGTATAACGTGTAACGGGCTGGAGGCTTATAAATAAAACTTATAAGTTATTTTCAGAACCGAAAACTTAAAGTTACGTAACGTTACGTTATTTTTGTGAAAATGTTATTGAAAAACGAAATTTTTTTGAATCGTAACGGCACAGTCTTAACATTTTCTTTTCCGTTATGAACCGTAGCGTTACAAGGTTATCTTATGTAACGTTAGGCCATTTGTAAAGTGCGTACTCTCTTAGGAGGGATGTGAGCTATGCAAAAGCGTACTGCTACACATACTAATCTGTGAAAATATGCGTGCAGAGCGCAGAGAGAGGAGGAAGGGTCTAAAAATAATATTTTTTAGAGTCTGTGCCTTATCAATGACCGTATCTGGATGCGATGGATGGATCGGAGCATCGGGACCAATGGAATCGACGAAATTGAGTTTCTTGGCCATATACGAAAACAGTTTTTCGTATTTATTTCATTGACTATGCAATATGGGGATTCACTGTCAAAGGCAAAGTTGTAGAGAATGAAATTTTAGAGAACACGTGTTTCAGGGTTTTGGGTAAAAATGCCTCAATCCTGGGATATGACCACTTCTAGAATGGAGAGGGGAGAGATAATCCATATCTCTAGAACTATAAGAGTTAGAAAGTTGCTTCTAAAGGCAAAGTTGTAGAAAATAAAATTTTAGAGAACACGTGTCTCAGGATTTTGGGTAAAAATGCAACAATCCTGGGACATGACCACTTCTGGAATTGCGAGGGATGATCCATATCTCTAGAACTATAAGAGGTAGAAAGTTGCTTCCAAAAGCGAAGTTGTAGAGAATAAAATTTTAGCGAAATACATGTCTCAAGGTTTTGGATAAAAATGCCACAATCCTGGGATATGACCACTTTTAGAATTGGGAGGGATGAACCATATCTCTTGAACTATAAGAGATAAGGCAAAGCTGTAGAGCATAACATTTTAGCGAACACGTGTCTCAGGGTTTTGGGTAAAAATGCCACAATCCTGGGATATGACCACTTCTAGAATTGGGAGGGATGACCCACATCTCTAGAACTGTAAGAGATAGAAGGTTGCTTTAAAAGCCAAAGTTGTA
>CM055404.1:7827917-7840567 GCA_029228625.1 Pseudolycoriella hygida
ATAACATTTTAGCGAACACGTGTCTCAGGGTTTTGGGTAAAAATGCCACAATCCTGGGATATGACCACTTCTAGAATTGGGAGGGATGACCCACATCTCTAGAACTGTAAGAGATAGAAGGTTGCTTTAAAAGCCAAAGTTGTATAGAACAAAATTTTAGAGAACATGTTTTTCAGGGTTTTAGGGGAAAATGGCCCAATCCTTGGATACTAGATTTGAATGGTCAGAGATGTACTTCGGTAGGGCCTTTGATATTACCTTGGGTAATTTCTATGGATCTTTGAAATTCTAACAGTTATAAAAGAACATAAAACGTTGGATTGTTTGCTTATTACTATATTTAGATAGGTTCGAGGTTCGAGTCTTTCTGCAAGATTTGTTCTATTTGCCACATCTATTCTGTTTGTCACATGTATTGTATCTATTGTATCGTACGGGTGTTTGGTTATGTTTTTGTTATAAAGCTAAGGTAAATGTTTTGCTATCATAAGGTAACAAACATTAACAAATTAGAATGACTGATTTTCGATAATTTTTTCAAATATGGTAAAATTATTCGATAACGAAATAACGTTTCGTTGCATAGTGTAACGTTATTCAGTAACGAAATAACGTTTCGGTACATAGTGTAACGTTATTCAATAACGAAAAAAATATTTCGTTACGCCTCGCCTGTAACGTTACAAACGCAACGAAAATATTATTTTTACAATTCATCGACAAAAAACTCGCTTTTTCGTGCGTCATTTTGTTGTCGCATGTGGTCACTTTTCACACTACTGCGACAAAACGTTTCAATGCACTAGTGCGATTAATTTTTTCGCACTAGTGCGATACATTTTTTCGCACTGGTGCGTAAAAACTGCTTTTATGTGTGGAAGAAGAAAACCCCCAAAATGGCGGAAAATTGACTTTCTCAATTTTTCTCAGGAGAAGTTTTTCTTAGAAAATGTAAAAAAAATGTTTTGGATGTTTCTGCAATATTTTGTGTGGAAGGAAATACGATATCATGAGATTAAAAAGTACTAACTACCAGGCTCTAGTGCCATGCGAGTCAAACCCTTTGAGAAAGCTAGTGTTCATTTAGACAGAAGTTCTACTAGTTGTCTTTTGGTAAACTAAGCTGTCTCAGGGCCCTTCACCGATCACCTTCCCTTCCTCCGTCACATTCTGTCTGTTTCTTCGAAACTCAAATAGCGTTATTCAAAAAAAAAAAAAAAAACAGGGTTCCGTTACGTTGTAACTTTATCCTGAAAGTTACAAGGGAAACAAAATAATTTTTCGTTAAAAATGTAATGTTGTCTTCGTATCAAATAGTAGTTGCACATCCTGTACGTTACCAGCATACGTAACGTATATCAAACAACGTTTTTTGCAATTTTCCTACAAAAAACGACTTTTCCCTTTTTGTTTCCAGTTGCGAAAAGGTGTCGAAATTGCAGTTATTTTTTCGGTTTTAAGTACTAATGCCAAATATAGCGTTAATATGCGTTAATAGTACTTTGTGGTCCTAGTACGGCAAAATGATATTTCAAAACGAGGTAGAATAAACGGTCCAAGGCACAGCTGAGAACCTTGTTGACTCCACCGAGATCCGAAATATGTTTTTGCAGTCCGTGGGTCAAACAATATTTTTGTGTACAGAGAGCTTCAAAGATTTCCAACAGTACTGCAAGTAGGCAAACAGTACAACAAAGTTACTCGAGGTACACAAAAAAGTTTTGTCGCACTAGTGTGAAAAATGACCTCATGCGACATCGAAATGACGCACAAAAAAGCGGGTTTTTGGTCGGTGGACTGAAAAAATATTTTGTGTGGAAGAAGAAACGGTTTCATTTGATTAAAAATAACTACCTGGCTCTCTAAGTCGAAATGAGAAGTCTAAGTCTGAGTCTGTTGTGGTCCTTTTTCGTCGAATAAGAAGTACCGCTCGAACTGTTGTTTTTTATTTTGCAAACAAACTACGAAGCATCAGACGGTACTTTAGGCCTACTTAAACAGAATACACACTCTCGAATACACACTCGTGAATCCCCAGCCCTGGACGTATACTTCTGAACTTTTTTGAAAGCTATCAGTCCCAGGATGTGCATACTCCTAACCTCTACAAGATTGTACGCACTAGCCCCTACCTTCAATAGCAAGCTTCCGGACGTTTTTTGTGAATTCTATTGAATCTCCTTAAAACTTTTCAGATTGGTCGTCGCAACGTAAGGAAAAAAAAGCTTACCAGAAGTAATTATCCCGCAGACTCGTTACTAGTCTCTTCTTCCAATACCAGACTCTTCTGCGAAATTTGAAACAAATCTTTTAATTCGCTCATTCCTTGTAATTTAGTTGATATCGCGTTGAACTCTTAAGTGATTGTAATAAAATATTTTTATAGTGTTGGCTGATAGTCTATTACATACATTCAATGGTTTGTTGCGATAAATTATGGTATTTTTTTCACGAATAGTGCCTTAAAGTGTTATAACATAATTTTCAAATATATTTATTGGATGGCACCACCGGGAAAATTAAAATTTAACGTTCTTTGTGATTTCCTACCACCATCACCATATCAAACTTTTCTATAAAATAATTTTGGCTTTAAAACCGAAACCCAAACAGCTCTCTCATATAATTTATTGTTCTTATCGGTTTCAAACAGATTATTTTATTCCGCACGATAGTTGAACAAACTAATTTATGACCTGTTTAAAATTTTATCCTTTTTGAAACTAAACTGCAATAAAATTTGATCGCTTATCACTTTTCCACTATTGCGAACATTAGAGATACCTACCTATGTTTTAACATTTATCACACACATATGGAAGTAAATAATTATATTTCTACCGATAAACATACGCTTACCGTTCTCAATGGGAATGGGTGCATTCATGTGTACCTAAAAACCGTATCAAAATTATATTGCGGTTTTATGTTTATGTAAAAATCCTCTCACTCCCTTTTTATTTACAATCGGAGTTTCACGAAACTTCAGGTGATATACTTCTCACCGATGGCAAGAGTTCTGCCACTTACTCCTAGTTCTATAACCCAAGAAAGCAGGTTGATTGCAAGAGAACAGTATTGTGTATTGAGGATCGTCACAATCCCCATTTTGGTGCACTTGGATCTTGTAAATAGCCATCAAGGTGTATAATGTTCATTTTCGAAAAGCATACTTTGTGTTAAAATAATGTAAGAATGATGTGAAATTCATGTACGCTGATGTAAAACACATGCAAGGGACCCGTACGCATCAGAATACATGTGACAAACAGAATAGATGTTGCAAAAAGACTTGAACGTATCTAGGTAAATATTGGAAATATTGCCTCAACTCTTAAGTGAATGAAATTACGTCCACAATAAATTGTATTGGAAATTGCCGAAAGAGCAATATTGAAAAACCCGCAACGGTGTAAAAAACCCCAAATAGACAAAAATGTTCACCTCAATTTTCTCAACAACATAGCAAAAAGCCATTTTTTGGGACCTTACGACCGACCTAGGGCACTAAGGAGAGGCCTCAGACACATACTTTCATGGACAAAAAAAAGTTTGGCTCTTTTTTCACACAACATTGCACACAAAACTTCATTATTAGAGGAATATGCATGAAAAACCACCGAATATCGTGTAGTGTCGTGTAGTGTACTAGCGTGAATTGGGCCAACACAGCACGTATCACTCAACCAATTTTCACTATTTTTTTCGTGATTTCTTGAAGTCCATATCTTTCGTTCAAAACCTTGAGGAGCTATTTTCGTGCTAATTTCGCAAAGTTATAAGTCAAAAAGTTTTACCGACCTTCAAAAAACCACGTTTTTGACCACTTTTTCAGCCGTAACTTCGAAAGTTTTCGACCAATTTTTCTCAAGTTCAATCCCGTAATCAATTTCGTGATCATCTTTCAGGAAAAAAAAGATTTTAGAATTCTGAAAAGATTTACCCGATTTATATAGAAAAAACACGTTGGGTCCTAGTAGAGATTAAGTTTTAGGGTCCAGAGGGAGTCCGAAAGCTAGAAATCAAAAAAGTTTCTTCCATAAAATGTCAGTTATGCCCAAACCTTCAAACAAAAAAATGTATGAAAGTCGGAAAAGATTTACTCGAGTTCTGTAAAAAAGACCAAAAACCAGTTAAACGACCCGAGCTCGACGGCCCTTGAGCCGAAAGTGCCCAGATTCAATCCCTTTAAAGATATTTTGATTACTTTCTGGGAAATAATTTTTTTTTTATCATTCTCGACTAGTTAGTTAGTTTTGTTTTATTTGGCTCCAAATTAATACAAACTTAGATCACAATTGGGCCTCATGTTAGGCCTCTTTTGTTACCAATTATATAATTTTATTTACATATTAAGCAAACTATGATAAATTTGTTATCTCAAATCTTTTGAAAAAGGTATCCTCCATTTTGAGGTTGGTGATTTCGTTCTCCAAAATTGTGTGGCTTCCTAGAGTATCTGTTCTCCATTTCGTCACTGTCGGACATACTGTTAGTAGATGTAGTGGCGTTTCATCGTCTTCGTCGCATCTCCTGCACGACGCTGTCTGTGCTAGTGCCATCCTGTGTAGGTGCTTGTGGTGATTGCCCCAATAATGATTCTGAGGTCTTGTCTAGATTTGTTCAATAGAAATTTCGTATTTACTTCGTTTGGGCCATCTATGAAGGTTTTGCTATGTTTACAATTAGGGAGCATTTTCCACAGGTTTTCGTGTTTTTTGTTGTAGAAGTTCCTGATAATACTTCATTCTTCATTCTCGACAAAATATGGCCGATGTAAATTTAGAAAACAGAGTAGCATAGGACATGTTTTTTGGTAGACTCGACTTTTATGGATTTATTAGTCGAGGTTATTGTGAATAACGTAAATAAATGTCCTGTATCATGAAACATGAATGAAAGTCATTCAAATGTTTGTTTTGATTATCACTCATGGTCTCATACGTAACCGGGAATGATTGAAAAATGTTTTAACACACACAGTAAATGGATGAGTTTAAAGTTTCTCTCCATTTTTAATGCACGATTTGTCGAATTAGACAATAGAACATTACAACATGGTTTGGACATTTTTATTCTGACGAGTGGAGTGGAGTTTGCCAAGCCGAAGGCGCGGGATGCAACCACACGAGTCAAAATAAAAATTTCCCAACCATCTTGTAAGTGATTTTACTTGCTAAGCCTCGTGAAAATGAAAATTATCGCAACTGTCATCATGAAATGACCCATTTTCGCGGGGTGTGCAAGTAAAAACTATTTCCAAACAAAGCATTTTATAATTCAGCCCAGAGCATACTTATCAATTCAATATCAATTCATATGACGAGTGATTTCTTGAAATTTTTTCCTTAATTTCTTTTGTTTTTCCTTATAGTACGAGTTGCATTAATAACTGTTTAAGTTTAAGTTTACTTTCTTCTCGCTTTTCTTTATTAAGTAGCGGTAGCTTCTTTATGGTAATGCTCTGGTTGTCTGTCTGTGCACCTTTTTTGACAGAAGTCACAGTGACAGCTGTCAAAGTGACAACCGTCAAAGTGACAACTGTCAAAGTGACAGATGTCAAAGTGACAGCTGTCGAAGTGACACTCTGACATTTGTTTTTTTAAGGGAATTACTCTGCCGTTACTTCCCTATACCATTTTAGTATCTTTTTTAAATTGTAGGCACTTAACTCTTACAAAAGCCTACTACTTTGGTACATACGCTACGCATACATCAAATTCATCATTCTAAGCTCTTCCTAGGCTTAAGCCTTGATGCGCAGGTAATTTTTAAAATAAAAAAAGCGAGTAGGGGAATAAGACTCAGTTAGCTTTTGTCGTTTGAAGCGAAATTTATGAGAGAAATGATATTTCTGAAATGAAATGTAGTAGAATTTCATTTTTCTGTATCGGATCGTACGGGTTCCGTGTAAGCCCTATTGCATTTTTCTTTCAGCAAGCAATCAATCTGAGTGTTTATTCAAATTGTATGAAGTCTAGTCTTCTTTTCAATTTTACAAAATTTGTATGCATTTTAATTTTGACTTTGACCCGAAAAAACTGTTTCAATTCAACTAAAATCCAACGAATAAAATCAAATAGACGAACTGACTGTTAACATTCCGTTAAGAATTTGCCTTTTAATGCATTTAAAATGTTTGATTCTTTGAAAGTACTTTCTTCTTCAACATGTGTAGTTTTATTGTAGCAAACAAAATCATACTCCAGATGTCTATCTCAGCTGAAGTAAATTTGCATGGAGTAATTCGTTTTAAAATTTGTTGATATCGCATCATATCACTGCAATAATAAATTTTCCCGTTCTGTTGCGTTTGAAAAACACAGAGCAACAACATGAACATCTATCATTGAGAACAACTCTGGTAAAATGTGCACCAGCAACAAAGTGCAAGCTTTATAAAATATATATACGTTTTGATACTCTTTTTGCTGCAGAAAAACGGAAACTTTTTCCATCCTTTATGGATTTATTGCTATGTAATGAAATCATGCTCTGTGATCATAAATAATGAACAAATTAAACTTTCGAAACAAATTACAAGTATACGTCTAAATTAAGATCAAACACAATGCAATGGTTTTTTCCGGGCGCGTAGCAGTCAAATCGAAACCATAAATCTGGAAATATTAACAAAAAAATATAGAAGTCAATGCATTCATTGAGAATACGATTGGTACAATGGTAAGTGTACGGTTCTCATACGAGATTCAGTTGCAAAAAGTTTAAACCATTTTAATTAATTTTTGGCATGCAGCTGTGTAAGATATAGGCATGGAGATTGGCAGACAGTTTCTTTTTCACTAAATCGAATCAATTCCTAATTTTCGGATATGATTTTCGGACCCGTACGAAGTACGAGTTCTATGCGTTCACCACATTGCAACCAGACGATTTGAGGCAGGAGCATCGATCATAGACTCCAGATGCAGAATTTGCAAAAAACGTTTTGTCGGACATACGATAACTAGAGTAAAACTCAACCGATTTTCAACATCTTTTATATCATTCGGGCATATAATTAGCCATTTATATACCTGAAAGTAGGGGTATAATGACCATATTATAGTCGAGTTTCATACAAACTGGGAGGTCTATAATAGGCATATTATGGTCGACTCGACTATAATTTTCATTATAGTCCGACTGTAATATCAAATCTCAAAGGAAAAAAAAACACGAGTCAAATGGCGAATTATATGCCCAAATGATATGAACTATCGTATTAACCAAGGTATAAATAGCTTGATTGTAGTCTCGGTACATGAATATTCCTCGGGGCATAGCCTCTCACTTCACCTCGACTATAATCGCGCCTTTGTATCCCTTGATTAACAATATACTATTTTTCCCGTGAAAGATAGTTCGTTATTGGGCCTAGGCCTGTAACTGGTCTATAAACATATAAAAAAAAGTTGTTTTGGGATTGCAGATGGGCATTTATGGACGATTTTTCCGACAATTTATGGAAGAAAATTTTTTTATTTTGAGTATTTTGACTCAGCCAGAGCCCTAAAACTGAGTCTCTAAAATGTCCCTGTAAAATTTCTCGATAACTATATCAAAATTTTACTGAGCTCACAAATTCCCGAACCGTGCAATCAAATGACAAAACGATGAATTCAAAAACTTTATAAACTTTATTCTGCAACAAATTTGATTTGACTGCAACGATTGAAACGAAGCGAATCGTACGACGGTCATTTGCGAACTGAATTATGCCGGCCGAGCTCGTCTCTTCGTTTCATTCGTTGAGGTCTAAATGTTGAACATAAGATTGCGTCCTAGTCGCAATGTGCTAAATTTCAAATAAAGGCGTTGATCTCATGCGAGATTCAACACTCGGGAAACCACAAAAAAAATTGAAACATAAAAACGCCTTACAATCTGCATGATGAATTCTTGTACAATTAACTAGCCACGACGAACGTAAAGTATTATCGATGAATGTTTCACGTTTGTTGATGAGTGCTACGGCATTTCCTCTGGACTATCACTCTTCCGTTCAAATTGGTACGGGAGATTTAAGGCACTTCCCGCTCGCCTTCACTCGAACAAATGTATCCTAAAATAAAAAAGGAATACCGCAAGTGATTTGTTCATTTTACGCAAATTCTATTTTAACAACAAAGAAAATGACGTAACATAACCGACTAGAAATTCAAAGATGTTTGAGAAAAACAATTAGATCAATTATGACCAACAAAAAAATGCACCAACATAATGATTGCAGAAATGAACGAAACCCTTGACTCCACGATTGCCTGACGAAGCTTGTGGACGAAAGGCTAGTTGCTAGGGTTGAGTGGCGGTGGGTTTACTACGTCTCGCTCTAAGGACTTATCAATCGGAAGGATACTTAAAGTATGATTACGAAAAAATCCGGACGACTTTGTTCCTCTGCTGAGCCTAATATAACACACAGAATAATGCCATATTAATATCTCGTAGTCGTCAAGAACGTGCCATCCTTAGTATGCCAGACAAATTTAATTCAAGACTGTCTGCCAATAGTAAATAGTAATGGAGTTGGAAAGAAGAAAAAATATTTTGCACAAATATTTGCAAAATCCATCGTGGTCTCTAAAAAAGATTTCAAAGTCACTCAATGTGCCAAAATCAACGGTTGGAGATGTCCTTAAACGTTATAAGGAAACCTTATCCGTCGAACGAGCCAAGGGGTCCGGCAGAAAGAAAGGACCACATGACAAAAAGCTCCATGCAAACATTGTTCGTTCTTTCAAACAAAATCCAGTGCTCTTTGACAGAGATCGGGCAAAGAGATATGGAACTTCAGCGAAAATGATACATAACACACGATTGCGGACTGGCACACGGTCATACCATGCTATAAAACGACCGAACCGGAACGATCAGCAGAATTTGAGATCAAAAACGCGAGCCCGAAAGTTGTATGAGACGATATTGACAAAATTCAAAGGTTGTCTCATCATGGATGATGAAACTTATGTGAAAGTTGATGCCAAACAAATCCCAGGCCAGAAATTTTATGTAGCAGAGAAGCGTTTAGGTGTGGCCAACAAATATAAATTCGTCAATGTTGACAAGTACGGCAAGAAGCTACTGGTTTGGCAGGCGATTTGTGGATGTGGTCGTAAGAGCAAGTCTTTCGTTACATCGTCTACTTTGAAGTCAGATTCTTACATCACGGAATGTCTCCAAAAACGATTGCTCCCCTTTATCAAAGGGCATAAAGGCAAAGTAATGTTTTGGCCCGATCTGGCTTCTTGTCATTACTCCAACGCTACGTTGAATTGGTACAAGACCAACCATGTACAAATTATCCCGAAGGAGATGAATCCAGCGAACTGTCCCGAATTTCGTCCCATTGAGCAATTTTGGGCAATTGGCAAAAGAAATATGAAGAAGACACGAGCAGCCATCAAGGACACCAATTCAATGAAATTTTATTGGGATAAGTCGGTCAGTCTAATCAAAGGAACGACTGTGCGCCGTATGATGAGTGGTATCAAAGGAAAGGTGCGGGATTTCATCCGTACTGGCGAGCTTGCTGTATGACTTTATGTGGAAGTACAAAGTAAATATATATGCTTTCGAAGGATGACAAAAGTTTTCATTGAAATGAATCCGGTTAATAGAAACATCCAACTTGAGTCGTCCGGATTTTTTCGTAATCATACCTTATTTTATGAATCGGTCTCATTAACTCCGAAGTCCTGACTAAGCCTTCTGAATCGGGGAAAACTTCCGTAACCCGCCCCATTTTCCATTGCCCTGGTGAATAATCATCATCTTTAATAATCACCAAATCTCCCACTTCTACGTTGTCACATTGCCTCATCCATTTTCGCCTATGTTGTAGGGTTGACAAATATTCTTTCTTCCAGCGTTTCGCGAAGTGTTCGACCCGTTGCGACATCTGCCTATATATTCCAAGTCTATTGGGGCTTAGCTCCAATAGACTGGGCCTGGGAGGAGCTAACAATGAATCCCCTATCAAAAAATGGCCCGGAGTCAGCACTGACAGATCATCCGGGTCGTTAGTGACTGGACACAGTGGACGTGAATTTAAAACTGCTTCGACCTCTACCAACATTGTCGTAATCTCTTCGAATGTGTGAACTGATTCTCCTATCATTCTACGCACGTGATGCTTCATCGATTTCACGCCAGCCTCCCAAATCCCACCCCAATGAGGTGCATGCGGCGGGATGAAGTGCCATTGGACCTTATCTTTGAGAACGACGTCTGCTAACCCTGGTTCTAGCGTTTGTTTGATAAGCTTTACATCCTCATACATTTCATTATTCGCTCCCACAAATGTCAGAGAGTTGTCAGAGTATACATCTGACGGTAATCCTCTCCTACCACGGAATCTTGTAAATGCTGCTAAAAATTCGGTCGCCGTCAATTGCTAACTAACTCCAAATGAATGGCCTTAGCACACATACACACGAACAACGCTACCCACCCCTTCGTGACTTCACGCCTTCCCGGCTTCCTCCTTGTTAACACCTGAACGGGGCCCGCGTAATCTACCCCCGTGTGTAAGAACGCTCTGCTCATATTCACTCTTGGCTTCGGTAGCGCTCCCATGAATTGTTGCTGCATTTTTTGCGAATAACGATGACATGTTACACACTTGTGGATCTGATTCCTTACCGCCTTTCTCGTATCAATTATCCAATATTGAGCCCAAGTGCGTGTCATCGTTAGCTGGGTTCCCCCATGCTTGGTGATATCGTGAGCATCGTTTATTATGAGATATAACAGAATTGAATTTTTTGGTACAATAATTTGGTGTTTACAGTCGTAATCTACTAATGCCTCTTTCAATCGACCTCCCACTCTCAAGATTCCCTCTGCATCTAGGAACGGTGATAATTGTAACAATTAACTTTCCGAGCTAATGGGCTTTGAATCTTTTAAGGCTATAATCTCTTCTTTGAAATATTCTTCCTGTTGCAATTTGATCCACCATAATCTTTCGCTTTCAATCTCACTTACCGTCAAATACTTTCGCTTGCGTTTGTTTTTCAATGTTCTTATTCGAGCCGCAATTCTCACTAGCTTTTCAAATGACGAATACCTTTTCCATAGTCCCTGAATCACTTCGTTCGTTTGCACTTTACTTGTAAAAAATACTCTTTTGCCTCTCAATTCAAGTTGATCTTCAGGTATTTTTACGTTGGGATTTTTGGGCCATTTTTCTTTCGGTAACTTCAGCCACCACGGGCCATTCCACCACAACTCATGTTTGACTAATTCACTCGGACTCATTCCCCTAGACAGACAGTCAGCTGGGTTTTGTTTCCCATCCACGTGTCGCCATTGCTCTGTATCCGTTGATTCCTGAATCTCTGCTATTCGGTTTTCGACGAACGTTTTGTGTCGGTCCGCCGTTGAGCTTATCCAATCAAGAGTTATCGACGAGTCCGTCCAACAGTAAATTTTGTCTACTTTTAATTCAGGTTTTATACTATCGATTAAGTTTGCGAGCAGAACCGCTCCACATAATTCCAGCCGTGGCAGGCGCACCTTTTGTACAGGGGCCACCCTGTTTTTCGCTAACGCTAATTCAACCTTCACGTTCCCTACTTCGTTTATCGTTTTCACATACATGACTTAATGATTCTTGCCACGAGGTAATTTTTCTTTTCAATTTTATTTTCCCTTTGATTCCGTTCTTCACTTGCACCGTTCAATTTTCGATCACAATTCCGCACCACTTTTCGTAACTCTAACCTTCCACCAAAAAAATGTCCCGTTATATTTCGATCAATGAACTTTTTTATTTTATAACTTTTGTCCGGGCGCCATGTAAAATTTCTCGATAACTATATCAAGATTTTACTGAGCTCACAAATTCCCGAACCGTGCAATCAAATGACAAAACGATGAATTCAAAAACTTTATAAACTTTATTCTGCAACAAATTTGATTTGACTGCAACGATTGAAACGAAGCGAATCGTACGACGGTCATTTGCGAACTGAATTATGCCGGCCGAGCTCGTCTCTTCGTTTCATTCGTTGAGGTCTAAATGTTGAACATAAGATTGCGTCCTAGTCGCAATGTGCTAAATTTCAAATAAAGGCGTTGATCTCATGCGAGATTCAACAGTCCCAACGTGTTTTTTCTACATAAATCAGGTAAGCCTCATTCGACTTTCAAAAAAAAAATTTCCGGAAAGATAACGGAATTGAAATGAAATGAATTTGGACAAGGTCAGTTAAAAATTTCGAAGTTACTGTCGAAAAAAAAGTCAAAAATGTGGTTTTTTGAAAGTAGGTGAAACTTTTTGAGTTATATCTTTGCAAAATTAGAACGGTAATCTTCCTTCTACTCTGTTGGCCACATTTACTCTGATGCGTACGGGTCCCTTGCATATATTTACATAATGAAAAGCAGTGGCCGTTTTTTACTCTTACTTAAAACTTACTCTAGTTCTAGGAGGAGCCAGATTATGCACCTCTTGTCAAAATTATTATTTTTTCGAGTGGGAGATTGTGACCTTAGCTGGCGACGACCAACTTTCGTGATAAGATAAATTAGTGTCAATCCATTTTGGAAGAAAAAGGAAACCAATTTTGTAGAAAAAAGTTTTTGGCGAAAAAAAATTTCCCACAAAAAAATTTACGTCGAAAATAAAATTTCGGCGAAAAAAA
>CM055404.1:7841067-7901627 GCA_029228625.1 Pseudolycoriella hygida
TTCTGGCGAAAAAAAAATTTCCGGCGAAAAAAAATTTACGTCGAAAGTAAAATTTCGGCGAAAAAAATTTCAGGCGAAAAAAAACTTCCGTCGAAAAAATATTTTCGGCCAAAAGAAATTTCCGAATGGCATCACTTTGACAGCTGGCAACCAACTCTCTAAGAATTGTCATTCCGAAGCTAAAATTCAAAAACCAAAAGAGGCTAATTTATTGCCTACGAAAACCCAAGATGGCGTCGCTATGACAGCTGGCAGACATTTTCTGAAGATTCAAAAAATTTCGCCTGACGAAAATCTATAACTTTGTAGAAGAAACCAGCTCTCTAAGTATTCTCATTTCGGAGTATTCTCATTTGGAGCCGAGACTGACGTTCCCTCAGGAAGATCGGCTGTCTAGTTCTCGAGATCGAAAATTATTAATAGATAGATAGAACATAGAAACCAACAGATCAGAAAAACATTTTCATAATGATGACGAACAATAGAAGATTCGATTACCCATTCAAAAATGTAATTTTGAAACTTCGATATCTCAGCCAATTTCCAACCGATTTTGATGAGTCCGGGCTCGTTGCAAAGCGGCTGTGGCGTAGTTTTTTTTTTAATTTTGATTGAAAGAGGTGCAGGAGTAAAATTTGAAAAGTTCCCCTATGCATCGTGCCTTGTCCCAAAGGTTTTTGTATGGCGTTTTTTGAGTTTGTGGACTTCTTTTTTGGAGTGTGTGGACTGCGTCACGCCCTCCGCTACCGCTGCGAGCATGATGTGGTTTGAAAGTAACTTTAAATTCCAGAAAATTTCTTTTTTTGGAGTAATTAAGGTGCCATTCATAAGGTACATACTCTATAAAAGTACTAATTTTAGACCCTTTCTCCCCCCCTCTTTATGAATGGCCTAACGTTATATAAGACAACCTTGTAACGTTACGTTTTTCAAAAACGTTTTCGCAAGAATAACGTTAAAAATAATAACAATCCGCCGTTACAACCCGTCCGGATCAGAGGCTAGATCATTTTTATTTTACTAGTTCCGCAATAACGAAAAAAAACGTTTTCTATAAGTTTACGTCGGCCGGAACCCTGATACTAGACGCAAATTTGATCAAACAACAAGCCCCGTGTTTTCATTTGGGCCTGTGGTTTCCACCTCAACCATCACTTGCAATTCACAAGCCCTAGCTACAAATGTACAAAAGTGATCAATGAATCTATTAATTATGAAGTCATTTGAAAACAGGAATTTCAAATTGTTGCAATGTAAGCTTAGACCATATTTCATAAAGAAATTACCTTGAAAAAAGCTTTTATGAAAACAATTTTCCAAAATTAACATACAAATATCTAAAAATGCCTAAAAGTTATCCAAATAAAAACCATTATTTTGCAAATATTCAAATCCTTAAAAAGTTCTGCTTTATACATTTACCATCATATATCTCAGGATAATGCCAGAATGTGTTTTAGTGATACTCTTTTACTCAACATTGCTATGAAAATTCATCGTATGAATGTGTACTACTACGAATGAAAATTCAGTTCAGATTTTTTTTGGTAACGGAATGGAAAAAATAAAAATCCACCGAATACGAACGTTTTAGATATGTATCATCGACGTACAAATACACACACAATACATTTATTTTATAGAAAGAGGATGAACATCAAAATCTCATACTCAGAAAGCAAAATGGCACAATTGAGGTACTATCGAAACACTTTTATCAAATTTGTGCGAACATTGTGAATTTATTTAATCAAAAAAATGCATATTTTAGTGTTATTATGATCCTTTTCAATGGGATAATTTAGAAACTGGAATAATAATGGGGAAAATGTTATAATTTTTCGTTTGTTGGATCACGATACACGTTACACTCTGAGCTTTTTGTATTAGATGGTGTTTCAAAGTATTTTTTTGTTTTTTTTTTCTTTCCTTCAGCAAAGTCAAGACGTCGCCTTATACACAATTTAAATAAATTAGATTTTCAGCAGTTTTAGAAAAATGAAATGCAATAACGAAACTATCAGCAACAGTAACACATGAAATGACTATTCACCCTAATGCGTGCAAATATTCTCATCTATGCTAGGAAGAAGTTGTGAGGAACAACACTTAAGGAAATTTTAAATTGTGCAGAATTGGAAATATCTGGAAATTCTACACAGGTGGTATTTATTTCAATGCATAGAACGTCATTAGGCGAATTTTCTGCTCACGCACGTGCGTGCGTGAGTAGTAGAGCCATACAGTTTCATATAATTGTATGAAGGACAGCTGTATAAAATTCTATTGGGAGCTTGAATTAATTCGTGCGGTTCTAGAAGAGATGGTGTAGCTCGCGTTGTATGCATTATAGAACATCGTGACTATACTCATTTTTTCGTCCATCCTCAAGCTATAAATTGCAGTATATCTCATTGAGCTCATATGTAAATAACATAGTTTTTGTGAGCTTTGATCGCAAATACTTTTGCGCAAAAAAATGTCAAATCGCGGGAATCGTTTTTATTTTATCAATAAAACTAAAGAGAGGGCTACTCTTAACTCTTGCATCGAACTCCCATCGGAGGTTAAAGAGGAATCTCTTCTGATGATTTTAGAGCCAAAAACAAAAACTTTGACCCAGACCACAAATCGGTATTTCCTTCCCTGTCATAGACTCTTCCCGAAATGGCCAAAATTCTATATTTTTGTGATAAGAAAAAGATGTAATCCCAAAGACTGTCTTAAAACTATGCCAGAATATTAGGAATATTAGGAATATTAGGCTTTGCATAGCCATAAACCGAAACAATGAACGAAATTACAAAAAAGGGGAAAATAGTGAAAATGTTAGTTGAAAAAACATAAAAAATTCGGGGACATTTTTCAAACTCGGTTAAAAATGAAACATACACAAGATTGATGGAAACTTCTTTGGGCCCCCGCTAGTACCAACAGACATTGCTGCTTCTAATTAGCACTTCCTCCAATCGATCAGGCACACCTTGGCTAAGCAGCAGTTCTGTTTTTGCAACGAAGCCAAAAAATGGTTTGATTCTGTTTTGGCTGCCAAGCCGGCCGAGTTAATTTTGGAAGGAATTCAAAAGCTGGCAGAAAGATAGTTAAATGTTGTAGCTTCCGAAAAAAAATACATTTGAAATATGTAACCGTTTTCTCATAGCAAAACATCAAATTTTGAAAAAAAAAGCGCACGAATTAATTCAAGCTCCCAATATATAATTTTAAATCTCTTCAGAGGCCATTCGAATAGAATATGGGGGTGCGCTCCACACATTTCGAATGAAAAAATGAAATTTTCTTTGTACAAGTAGTGACGTAAAGGCTTTATATCGAGTGTAAAATTAGATTTTCCTTACAATTTCTTCATTAAATTATTTTATCACGTGCGAATAGTCAAATTACTATTCGAGATCGAGTTAGCGTTTCAAATATGTCGGTCTCAAAATTTTTTTTTCTCTCTGAAACTTTTTACAAATATTCAAAAATAAAAGGCTTTCGCCTGTGTATGTCGTTTGTGTTATTTTGTGACGTTTTGCCACACGTCGCATTCAGAGGAGATTCACCGCGATTTTATAAAAATCCTCTCACCCTCCAGCGTCTTCCAGCCAAAATTTCTGAGTTTTAAGGCAGTAAAACTTGATAAAAACAGTGTCGGAAAAACTAAACGAGTGCGAAACGTTTGAAATACTCGAAAAGAGGATTTCAACTCATAATTTAGCAATTTACTTGTGGTGTTTACGACGATGCTCATGCACTGCGAAAGTGTCAAAACCAGCGGATGATTTCGGGCACATTGGGTCGAACATTGAAACCGAATGCAACACACTTGATGGAGGCTACAACAACACATTTAAATCAAATGAAACAATAGATTTACCAGTAGAAAATGATAATCTTGAAGTGTTTGAATGGATCTTATAACAGCTGAAAGAATTCATATTCCACGTATGAATGCTTCTCCACCCTGTTATAATAGAACTACCACCATCTCCAATGAGGAATGCAAATTATTAATATGATTTGGAAATGGCTGTCTGAATACTTGTGCTTCACGAAAAAGATGAGGACCAATACACCGGATTTTTTCAAGGAACATGTAGAACCCGTTCAAAAAGCCAAGGTTCAAGGATGATTCACTAATCCCAAAGCCGGTTCATGTAGCCCCTCCAGTTCAAAAACTACTCAAAATAAAGCAAGAAGTTATTCATTCGAGAAACGAAGAGAATACGGAAGTTGTGAAGCCACTAAGCCCAAAACAAGAAGAAATCACAATAAACAGGACTTGCAATCACGAATTCAAAGCATTCCCCTCCATATCTCTACAGATTCCCATGGGTGGGATCTTGGCAAAAGCAGGTGACGCCGGTAAACAACTATTCACTAAGCACGCAATGATTCAAAAGCAAACTAAGGACACGTTCAATGATACTAATACATAAAACGCGCTGCCCGACATCACCCCGACGGACAAACGCAAGATGACATAAGTAAAGGATAAGTAAAATAACGAAGGAAGAAAGACCTGGTAGGCTCAAGATAAGGTAAACGGCATAATGCCACACCAGGTACCAGGTAGTTCAATTCAATTCAACTAAAATTAAGACCTACAAGTATCAACAAATTTAGTAGTTAGTCCGACCGTTAGAGCGGCGGCAGTTGTTGTTAGCTCTCGCTGTACCTTTCTGTGAGATATAAGTACCAACATGACAGGTGGCACCCATCGCGGTCTGGGTGGCGAGCGAGCAGCGTCCTGTTCCATTAAAACAGGCACAGGCGCGCCCAAACCGGACTAGGAAGGACGTAGTAGTCAACGATAACTAACAACGGATGTCGTTTCAATTAAATGCGACCGTATCAAGGGGACGTTGACTTCTCTAACTGGGATCGGCGAGATGCACAGGGTCTATCATGTGAAGTCTGAAGTGAGATAGTCTATGGACCAATTACCACCTACTTTTTTAATTCAATTTGAAGAAAATAATTGAGTGAATTTATTTTTTCAAGTCGGGTCGGGTTTCGTTAGTCTTCGGGGTCTTCGAATCCGACCCGACCCGAAAAAAACGGAAACACGACCCGACCCAACAAAAAAATAAATTCGAAAACCCGACCCGACTCGAAAAAACGAAAATGAAACCCGACCTGAACCGACAAAAAATAAATTCGAAAACCCGACCCGAATCGACAAATTGATTCCTGTTCGGGTCGGGTTTTTAGTCGAGTTTCGGGCGGCCCGCTCATCTCTAGTAGTGATACGGATAATATTTCTCAAAGAAAACCCCAAAAACCGTAAATATTCGAGAATTTAAACTACAGCAGCAAAACTCTTTCTACATATATTACAAGAATCACGAGCCAAATATTTTGATTAGACTCCTCAAAAACAATCAGGCGAATAGTCTCGTTTCAGCAATAATACGTTATGTGTTGTTATTTGTACTCTCATCTGCACAAATACATGATGTTTGTAAGTGAAACGAAACATTTCTTTAGACGAACATGTTAATATATGTACATCTTTAAAGAACTTATCTCATCTCCACTTTCTTCGAGTCTCAGCTTCTAAATGGTTGCTAATATCCTTTTTTTTACATATTTGATATTGATACAAACATCAATTTTTGCTTTCAATTTTCACACAGAAAGAAAATCACTAACAGTTAATGTGTATATCCTTTCAATGCGTCTATGTCTACATGATATATCACTGAGTCTTTACTTTTTCCACACAAGAACTTGATACATCTTATAAAATGCATTTTCCCAACCGAAAGGATTCCTCTTTCTTTATCGTTATACGAGTGATACATCTCAATATAAGAACTTAGAAATAAAAGAAAATAAAGAAAAGCACTCGGAAAACTCAGTGAATACATTGATATGCTCAAGTCTTAATTTCTTCGTTCTTCTCTTCTTTCTTCTTTTTTTTATTTCAATTTGAAAAAAGATTTTCTTCTTTTTCACATTGAAATGAAAAAACATCCAATTTTCCATTCCTGATTTTAATTGCATATTTCTCATGCTAATTGTACTTATGTGAATTGATGGAATCATTATGAACGTAGGAAATTAGTTTTTAATTTGATTAAAACTGAATGCAGAATACCAACCGCCAAAGAAAATAGAAGCCGAAAATATTATTACTCAATCTACATGTTTCAAGAGCAACTCATTTAAAGCGCTAATATTTCATTGTGCAGTAGCAATGAATATAATTTTTACTGCTGTAACTTACTTTCGGATTTTATGTGTAAGTGAGTAGGCAGTTAGATTTTTTTCTCTGAGTGAAGAATGGAGTGCCATGTTCTCTCTTTTAGATTTCGATTTTTTTTGGCCGGAACGTTTTTTCGCCGGAAATTTTTTTCGCCGGAAATTTTTTTCGCTGGAAATTTTTTTTTCGCTGAAAATTTTTTTTCGCCGGAAATTTTTTTCGGTGAAAATTTTTTTCGTGAAAATTTTTTTCGCTGAAATTTTTTTTTCGGCGGAAATTTTTTCTCCAAAATTTGTTTTTTCTTTTCTTCCAAAACTACTGATATCACAACAAAAACCCTTTTTAAAAGGGAAACGTGAGGCAAGTCCTCGTCTCTTCTTCCAAAACAACTGATATCAAATGAAAATATTTCAAAAGAGTTTTTTGCGTTCCGAAGCTGTAAGCGTCACCCAAATTGATTAATATAACGAATCAAGTCGAATCTCTCAAACACCTCTGTAAAGTAGGTTCCATTATACTGTTCTATGGGTACTTTCATAGTTAATGTTAATCGGAGCTAACAGACGTTGTGCCTCCTCTCCACAATTTGGTTTTTGTCACCCTAAAGGCGGCCCAGGCCCATCTCACTGCTAGATTCTGTCGCATAATGTTCGCCGATGTTCGGCTGAGAATGAGCTCGAATGTCTCCTCAAATATCTGTTGACAGTGGGGTCTTCAAATAAAATGTTTTTAAAGCGACGGCTAGATGCAAGTGTCTTACACATTTTTGTAGAATATCTTAATTCTCTAGAGTGCAGCTAGAAAGATTAAAGATCAATTTGAACATCACACCGACGAAAGACTGGCGCAAACGTCACCAGCCATTCGTGAATATGAAGGACTGGCGCTGTCCCGTAGAGACAGTTTCTCTACCCAATGTCATAACTCTATCCTTCCTATCGTAGCCTCGATAGCAAAGAAACTTCGTTCCGTGCGTCTTTCCAGAACTGACTGTGATTCTGTCTTTAAATCGGGAAACGCTAAGACATTAGGTAAGACGATTTTCGTATACACATCACAATACCCTTATCTGCAACGTTAGCGATATGCTGCATATATATAGCTGCAAGTTGTATAATATATCCACTTGCAGCATATAAAAATGCATTCTTGGAAAATATACTTTCTGCAACTATATTATTCAGCTCATTCGTATATTATGCAGCTACTTGTGATATGCTGCATATTATTAGTTGTTAGCTGAATAATATGCCTGTATGCAGAATAAAGTTTTGCATGATAGTTGAATGAATAAAATATATAAATCATATCGCCTTTATATGGACATTGTAAGCCAATATGCGGCATGATTCTATTGTGATTTAAAGGTGCTCTAGGATCGCTTTTCTTCATGTGGTATGCTTATTTAAATTGTCGGTGTGTCAGTGGCAGCATAAGTTATTGATGTATAAATGATGGACTGGCGCTCGCTGCACACCTCACGACGAAGCACAACGACACTCTCAAGATACACAAAACACAGAATTTTATGTCCTTCCTATGCAAATCTTTCTTCAGTGATATGTCTTCAATTTGTGACGACAAGCAACTGGACCATTCGTAATTCAACATAATATCGGATTGAATTCATAAAAATTTATCGGTAAATTCTCAATGTCATTATTTTCATATTTGTAAGGCAATAGCCATCAAGTCAAGTCAACAGGTTCTTTGTTGACATGGTACAATGCAAATGGCATTTATTGATGAGAGTTTCAGATCAATGAATTCATATTTCATTGTCTGCAATATATTTTTTTTTGATTTAATTGTCAGTTATGATTGTGATAGCTTCTGATCTTCGTTGGATGTGACTTTCAATGAAAATGGAATTGAAGTGAATTATGAAAAATATTTTCAGTTTCGATTAGATTTGTGGGTAAGATTTTTAAAACATATATCTCTCAGTTGCATTAGTGAAATTTCAAATCTGAACAGACAAGATAATCCCGTATGGCTGTGACAACATTTCGTGTTATATAAAACTTATCACCATATTATAAAGAAGAATTGTTGCCTTTACAGAGCAACGCGATTCCTTTCTCAATTTGGAATTGCAAATAGTTTATATGTCTGAGACTCTATCCAAACCAGACATCGTATATTTTATGCAATACACATCTGTGCTATACAATATAACCACATAACACGGAAGCGCAACAATTCCTTTCGAGACCGCATATAGAATTTGTTTCCACTTCACCGAACCCACTAAATTGCATTCCAGACACTTTTCATAATTTTTTTTTTTTTGCATTTTCCACGTTCCTTCACTTCCTTGTGGGATGTCACATCGCGTTTCTATGAAACACCTCCTTCTATATTACCTTTATCACAAAATTCAAAAGAAGAAAAATGAAAGAATTGTTGGATAAATTTTCTGTATTTTGAATAGAAAAGGTTTTGCATTTGAATATTTTTTTTTCTTCCAGTATTTACAAAAATTGGAATAAAGTCTGGGATTATTCAGATGGGTTTTCATTTTCCCCTATAACTTTAAGGCTGCCTGTTGAGTTGACAACGAGCATTGCGGTATAGTCTATGAGTGGGTATGAAGGTAATGTTAAAGAAATGATACGTAATGTTCTGTAAAAATTTTCTCATTTCCCGCTGAATCAAAGCAGAAAAATGGGGAAGGAGAAAGAGGATACTTGAAATAATCATAAGACATTTATTTATGAATGACCAATCTTATATACATTTTCTAAACAGACTGCCAGTACATTATTCTCTTTAATAGATTTCGTTGAAAACCTTTTTAAAAATATTTTTCGCGTAATCTTAAAATTTCCACTCCATTGATTTGTCTGCCTTCCCTTTATGGAATGAATTCATGAACACGTGAAGATAGCAGTGCATTACAAAATCATAAATTTAAAGACCTAATTGCAAAATTTCGAAAATCTATAATGAAATCATGATTTTGTGGCCTTCAGATGCATCTGAGAAGAATGTAAAACGATCGCAATAAGTCTGGACTCATTGTACAATGTACATGCGAACAGATAGATAGATTGCTGATGCTGGATGAAATTGACAAGTTTCTCACTTGAATTTCAGCTAATGAGTAGAAAAGGTTGTCTTGCTTTAACGGTAGCCACCCAATCGCTGTTTTATTAACATATTTTTCAGTGTTTGTAGTACATGAGCTTTGCGAATGGTGTGAATATATTAACTCGGATCAAGTTCCCAACTCCCCAACTGATTATGGAATTGAGTTTGGGTAAAATCAGTTCAGAACTTTCGAAGTCACGGCCGGAAAAGTGGTCAAAAACGTGGTTTCTTTGGTTGGCAGAGGCGCTAACTACACTGGGACGAGGGGGTGATCGCCCCACTTGAAGCAATTTAACCGGTTGCGATTGCGTATAAAAAAAATAAATCGAAAATTAAAGCTGAGCTCTGGCCCTAAAATACCTATTAGACTTTGTGCGTAGCCAAACGATCGTTTTTTGGGTTGAACCGACAAAAGTCCTATTTAAGAGCTAGTACATGTGGACAGCTGAAAACGAATAGTTTTACCCTACCGAATGATCATCAAGAAATTACAAACGAAATAGGTTAGAGGTGACTCAGCCCACCTGATCCGTTACAGAGGTTGGAAGTGCTGTTTACTCCAGGAACGCCGCTCAAATTAGCCTAGTTTTAGTCAAATTAGCGCTTAGTTTTATTGTTGCCACCCATTCCGATGAGGAAAGTGTATTTTTGTTATATGGGCAATTCCAAATGATAGTCATAGAAAAATAATTAACCTCTAGTTGAAGGATCAATCCTTCTGATGCACCATTTTCTATGAATATCTTTTCGTAACTACTGAGCATTTCAAGCGTTGGAACGGAGTTTTCGTGGAATGGCCCATATACGAAGTCGTTACTTGCTGTACATGTTTCGAAGTGGATTACTCCTTGAGGTTGCACCAATTTTCGAAAGTTTTTGTGTTGTCACCCATCAAAACGTGAACGGCCCCTCTAGCTCGGTTTTAAGATCCGTCGTAGTACAAAAATTTTATTTTTTGTTGTTTCGAAGAAATATATTTTTCTCTTTTTTCTTAAACTTTTTTTGTTTTTTCTTAATTTTGGAGGTCTCGTAAATATTTGGAGAGGTTGCTTCGAACGGGTTTTTTAATGTTGCCCATTCGGTATTTCCATCATTATTATCAAACTTTATAGACCATATAAGTACCTTTCGGTGTGAGGTCTTTATGCCACAACCCCAGAATGGTGAACTATCGCCCTCCATGCCAGAGAAAGTCCTCTAGCTTCTAAAGCTGACTTAATTGAATTTATAAGCCTTCTCATTGGTTGGCTTCACACCCGGGACCTGTGTGTGGCAATTTTCAATCCAATTTAATTTCATACATTTAAGATTTAATGCAATATTTACTTCGATGCGTTTTAGTCTTTTTACAATATTAAAATCTGTTTTCCACATCTATTCTGATACGCATGCCTTGCATGTTTTGTTTTTTTTTTTTTTTTTGGTTATTTAAAGGCAATGTCAAAATTTCTATACGAAAGTTTGACAGTGCCTTCAATAAACTCAGTTTTATTGTCTGGGGTGACTTTCAAAACTGACCTTGTCAATAAAAATACATCATATGTACATCATACGAAATGTATAATGTATAATCATACTAATGTTAGAACGAGACTCGGAAGAGACGCATTTTTCCTAACCAGATGGTTTCTTAAAAATTGGACTATTCTAAGAAGATAGAGGTGAATATCAGGTGGCATAACATTGAAATGGTAGCACGAATATGTGTTTCAGCCCGTTTTTAATTCGTAAAGAAAATATATAGGAAAACGATCAAATCAAAAGAAAAGGCCTTTTTGTATGAATCTCCTCCCCTCAGGTCGGTCTTCAAAAATAAGTACCCTTATGTAAGTGACACTTAATTATGAAATAATTTTCTGCATATCTAAATCATTCTAAGATCATCTCAAATCGCTGAAATAAATGAAAACACCCGTTGGCAATAAGGTGATGCGAACTTGTTGTTTAGTTCCAATATGCGAGTATAACAAAACATAATTTGTTTGGCTGAAACCCAAAACATTTTTGGCGTTTGCCATAGTTTCTTTACATAACAACGAAACCCTTCAGATCTTACCACCACGTATGGAACATACAGCGTAATATGCATGTAAAACTATAAAAACTGTTTTTCAACATGGAGTCAAATAACTCAAAGAAGTAACTATAGGTTTCTGTTAAATCGATAAAGAATTCACCGAAGACTCCGGGTAACTTATGCTTCAGGAGACGAATTCTTTACACATTTTATTTTCAAATCGTGTGGTGACGAATCATAGTTCACATCAAAATCAATTAATTTGTATTCAATCTAGTAACCGAGAAACCGCGTATAAATAGATATGAATTTTTTAAATAAAATCAGATTTGTTTGAACCTCGAATGAAGAAACATCCCTCTTTCATTTGTAGAATAGAATTCACTGCAAATTGGTGACCCCGACGTTGCCGATCGATTTTCTTTTTTATTTCAGAGAAAATTCTTTCTTTTCTGGTGGTAAATTATTTGATGATCAATAATTCAGACATTGAACTTATTACTTGAATTATTTAGATTCCAACAACTGATCTCAGATTTCACCACTGATGGACTTTTACATCGAAGTCGTAATCAAGGTAAAATTTTTTGAAAACATTTGAATGAGAATTCACATAATTCGTTGAGAATTTAAGCAAAAAAAAAAAAAAAGAATTAAGTCTCCTATACCATTCCATAACTTCAAATTGTATTCAGCATTTAAGTACAAAACTGGTTCCAAAAATGCATTGCGACATGCAGCAACAAATTTTCGGTTCTTTCACATTATGCAACTTGTTCGTTTTATGCATGTAAATGTATTATCCTCAGCCCATACAGGCAATAATTCAGCTTTATGCATATAATTGGTCAGCTGCCAACTTGTGTTTTTATTACTTGATGCTATGCCTCATACCAACCTTAGGATAAATAGAAAAAATTGTTTGTCGTTGGGGATGAGTGGGGTATAATGCCCATAACACACACAAGTCTCCCTTTTTTACATTATATTGCCCTGCTGTTGCTGCTCTACTGACGTTTTCACATGGTTTCGTACATCTAGATATGTTGTGCATAATGTTTGCGAAACTTGTTTTTATGATGTTTTCCGACTTTATGAGCTGAAAATTTTCTACATTAAACGAACATTTTTTTTGTCTTTGATTCTTGTGTTTGGCCAACAAAATTTTGTTGTTCCGTGGGAGTAATTTTCATTTTATGCGGTGGTATGTTTTATTGCGGTAGTTTTCAATATTGCAGTTTTGTGCAACATCTTGAAGAGTTTTTTTTACGAATTTTCCGAATTTGTGGAATGTTTCAGCTTCTTTTTTAGGGAGTTCATGAGCGTTTTCGTTTGCTAACAGGTTTATTTAATCTGATTTAGTGACTTCAGAATTTAATAAAAGAAGTTACAGATTCTTGAATATGCAACAAACAAAATTAAATTGTGAAATTGTTTTTAGCTGCTGAACTTTATTTGGTTCAAGTCTGATGTAATAATTTTATGGTAAGTTACCTGAAATAGTTAGGAAAATTATACTTTATTACGATTATATATATACGATTTAGTCCCACCGAAAACTTGTCATTTCGTGCTTATGTGCACCCCCTGGAAGTTTTTCATAACATGTGTGCTTAGTAGAGTGTTTTTTTTTTTTGTATAAACAATTTTTTTTGTCGAAAAGTTTCATTTAAAGTAGTCACAAAATATTGTATGGGTGAGATAAGCCTAAATTATATTTTTTTCAAATTTTGTTGATGTTTTTCCGGTAGGTAAAAATCATCAAAGTTTGTATGGGAAAATTTTCTTCTACATACCAAATTTTTTTTTCCATACAAACTTTGATGATTTTTACCTACCGGAGAAACGCATCAAAGAATTAAAAAAAAAATATTTTAGGCTTATCTCACCCATACAATATTTTGTGACTACTTTAAATGGAGCTTTTCGACAAAAAATTTTTTCACGCAAAAAAAATCACTCTAGTGCTTAGAGTCTCCACCGAAAACTTCTCATTATACATGTAATGACGCGTTTTCGGATGGGACGCCGATTAGAACAGCATACAGTGGGGGTGCTTAGTATCGTGTATTTTTAGGCAACTCGCTTTAAAACACCCTCTTGAGTTTGGCTCATTTCACAAAATTGATCGCTCATGTAATGACTTACTTTCGCACTCCTCACTGTAATCTACTATTACTGCGCTTCTGTATATAAATTACGCTCGTTTCCACGCGATGAGTGCGTTAAATATACAAGCAAACAATTGAATTCTGTGTTGACCATATTAGTTATCAACAAATTTCAAATTTAGAGCGGCTCAAAACTACTATTTCGTACCCTTTGCTGTAGAAACCATGAGCGCATGGGACGCGATGCCATCGTCTTTTTTGAAGACTTGAGCAAGAGGATTAGGATTAAAACTAATGAACCACGGTCCAAGAAGTTATTTATACGAGTCATATTGTTAGGTGCAGTAAAGTATCGGACGGTCCCAAGACTAACAAACACTTTGTTTTTTATGGAAAAGATTTACTAACGCATAGTGGCATCTTTTCTGATTCCAGAAAGCACCCACACATCAAAATCGGTTGAAAAATGGGTAAAATGCCGGGATCGGACATAATCCTGTATACGAGCGTCATCTATATTTTCCTTTGAGTTATTATTTTTAGTCGTTAGAGAAAAGATCAAGGAATAATTTGAGCCCTTACTCGATAAAATCGGCTTAAAAATGGATTTTTGGGAGCGATTTGTAGTTTTAGCTGCCATCTTGGATTGGCGCCGCGTCGGCGGCTTGTGGGCTTGAATATAACAAAAAAACTTATCTATTTTCATAAAATGCAATAAAATCAATTTCCGTACGTAAAGTGAGAGTGAGGCGGCCTTCTTCGTGCACAGTGAAACCGGCCAAATATATATTAGACCCAAAAAATGGACGTCATTTTATTTTTTAATGGAAAACATATACTAAGTTATAGCGGCATCCTTCCTGATTCCAGAAAGCCCCCACACATCAAAATCAGTTGAGAAATGGGGGAGAAATAAGTCAAATGACGGGGTCGGACATTATACTGACTATGAGCGCCATCTATAGGTTTTCTAATGAGTTAATATTTTTAGACGTTAGAAAAAAGATCAAGGATTAATTTGAGCCCCTACTCGATGAAATCGGTTGAAAAATGGATTTTCGGGACCGATTCATATTTTTAGCAGTCATCTTGAATTGGTGCCGCAGCTGCGGCTTAGGGGTCATGCACAAATTACGTACGCCGTTTTTTTGATGTTTTTGACCCCCTCCCCCCATCGTACGCTTCCGTACTAATTTTGAGACCCCCCCTGTCGTGTACGTACGATTTTCCATACCCCCCACCCCCCCGTCATTAAAAGAATATATTTTGAAAAGTCCCTTTATTCGTTCGTCCATGCCTGTGTCATATGTTTCTCTATAGAAATGACAGGCACTTTTTTCATTTCATTTTGTTTCTTTTTAATTTCTGAAATCGACTCCTTCGAATGTTCCACGTCATCTATATTCAACCAGTCGGCTTCCTCTACGTCGTCTCGAGCTATGATTGCCAACAGTTCGTTGGCTCGAAGAGCGGCGATACGTTTCGGTCGCACTTTCGGAACGATTTGTGAATTCGAATTCGATAAAACTAATCAAAATTATTTTTTTTCTGCGTACGTACTATCGTGCTCGCCACCCCCCCCCCCACCGTACGCTTCCGTACGAATTTTGAAACCCCCTCCCTTCCAAAGTACGTACGTAATTTGTGTATGACCCCTTATGAACTTGAAAACATCGGAAAAGCTTATCTCGAGGGTCCATTCTATCAGAAAATGCAATAAAATCAATTTCGCCACACAAAGCGAGCGAGACATCCTTTTTGCGACACAGTGAAATACACTAATTACTTCGTGATGCAGAAGGGAACTTATTAAATGTATCACCGTGTTTATGGTTCACTTTTATAACAATGGAATTCTCATCTCAGAAATGTCGCGCTCATGACACATTCAAAAGTTCGTTTCTGTAATTATGTTTTTTTTGTGCAGAACGTTGACAAAATCATTTTCCGACCACACTTTTAACGAAATTTTAGAGAGAAAATTGAAGAGAACATTTTTTTCATGCAGGTATGGGTCTAGATCGTCCAGATATTTTGAAAACATTTTTTCTGAAATTTTATTTTTTCTTTTAAATGTTTCTTGTTTTTTTTATTTTTTACTACTTTATTAAATCACTTTACTACTTTATTAATTTCAAATAGATTTCTTGTTAATCTATGGTATGGTATCCAGTAAAGATGTGCGGGCATCACTTTTCGCCTGTCCGTGCCCGTTGACATTACCAAAGATTGAGTGGTAATCCGGAGATTCTTGGCTGAACAGGTATATGATGTGCCAGCCAGTTTTTGGACAATGGTGATTCGAGGTTTGAGTTTTTTCTTCGCGCTAGTGAAATGTGGCCGATAAGTAAGACTTCGATCCAGGATCACTTCGAAATATTTCGGGTTCTTGTCGTGTTGAATCCTTTTTCCATTGAATTTTATTCTTAATCGACGGTTGGCTTTACGATTGTTTAGATGGAAAACACAGGAAATGGTCTTAGAAGCATTCCACTTGGTGAAATAACGTGACAATCTGACCAGATCGGCTCTGAGGGCTTTTTCTATTTCTACCAACGTTTTCCCTTGGAACGGTATGGCGATGTCATCTGCATACATAAATAGCCTAGATCAATAAAGAAAGTACGAGAGAACTGATCCTTGTGGCAAGCCGTCCTTTTACTGCTCTTCTGACTATTTATTTCCACCTGGATACTTCGGTCGCTCAGCATTTTCATCAGCAGACTTAATGTTCTCCGGCATGGGATGATTGTGCTCAGTTTTAACATCAACCCCCATTTCCAAACGGTGTCGTATGCGGCAGATAAATCCACAAAAACAACGCCTGGTATAACCAGTTTCGCTTCTATAAAGATAGACACATAGATGGCACAAGGCTTTGACAAAGCTTACCACTGGCGCTGTAAAAACACGTCGGTAATGAAAGTTTCTCACAAAGAAGGTCCATAAAACAGCGAAACTTGTTAAAGTAACGAACTAGCATTTAACCCGAAAAGGTGTTGTTAATATAAGACAAGTTACTATTTTATTAAAGTATAGATAGAAAATGTTAAAGATTGTGACAGCGGGAGTATCTAACGACACATCTACAAACTTCCTTTAGCAGAATGCCCTTAGGGAAGACGGAACGCCGAGTGTTAAGCTAAAAATAGCGTGACACATCTCTGGTCCTTCGCATTGAATTTTACTTGCTAAAGTCAACGAAATTTGGTGAACAACAGCAATAACACAGCCATTGTGTGTCTCTAACAATAAAATGTTAGGCTGCTATAAATAAAAATGATTGACTTTAAAAAGAAATTAAAAAGTGCTAAATAGAATAAACAAAATAATAATACGCACTTCTGGCGTGTGGTAACAATTTAAACTTTAAAATTTTTTTTCTCTAAAAAGTGCTAATTTTGAAGACATTGAAAAATGCTTAAAAAACATCTCATAATATTTCGGTATTACCTACGTCTTATAGCAATTTTTAGTCTCAATCCGATTATTAGTTACTTTTACTAGTTGTTTTATGTTTGAAATTGACATAATTATTGAGTTCAAATTAATCGTTTAGCTTCATTATTATTCCATTAATTGACATGAATTTCAATTTAATTGATGGCAACAATCTTGTTCTCTGCTGGTTATTGTCTCTGATCAATGACGTCATAGTAGGTATACACTCGATTTACTGTCATTCAAACAGTACCACGTACCTAGGGGGAGAAGTTATTTAATAGCATAGTAAATGTGGGAGGGAGAAAGGTGATATGAAGGCGTGCGAGCATATTGTCTTTTTGCGCACGAATGAATGTTATTTTTAAAGCGATGCGTAAGCCATTCTCATTTTAGATTGAGTTCTTTTGGCTTGGGGAGTTGTTTTTCTGGTAGATAATCGAGCTTAGATCAACGTTTAGGAAGATCATTTTTCGAAAAAATGGTGTCTAGTTAGCCGCGGATGACTTTTCTGCCGTAATTTGCATAAGAAACTTAGTGCGAAAGAGAGAAAAGAAAATCTATACAAAAGTCTACATAAAGTTTTTTGTCTCTTTCGCACTAAGCTTCTTATGCAAATTGGGGCAGTTTCGTTCTTCTATTTCAAAGCGTTGGTTAAAAAGTGACCAACTATAACTGTCATCCGCGGACTCTTTTTGTTTTGTTTCGTCAGTTTGTCCTTCCTTAAATCATTGATTCTGATTCTGCCTGAATAAACCGAACGCTAATGTTATAAAATATACTACATAATTGGCCAAATCTTGTTTGAATGTGGCCGCTCGTATACAGCCTCGTTTGAAAATCATGAAACTCTGATATATGTTGTATACTCACGCACACATTCAAGCTCGCGCTATAATGACTCACTTATACTTGACCAAGTACAGTCATGGCAAAATGAATATTGTTTCATACTTCTGCACAGGTTTTTGCGGTGTTAAAAACCTACACATAAGTACAAAATCCATATTCATTTTGCGATGTACAGCTGAGAGAATATAAACCATTACACTCTCCTGTATTTTGTGGGTTTCGTGTGGAGTATTTTTTTGTATGATTTTTTACATTGAAAATATGGGTTCCACACGAAACGAACGAAAACGTCAAAGTGTAGTTTTACATTTTCTCTTAGCTGTAGTAGACTATAAATTGTCTATTGAATTCTTGTATGTGAAATTGCGACAAGTCAAGAATGCTTCTTTAAACTACTATTCCACCAGTGAGCCCATTTAACCGTAAATAATCTTTGGTGTCAGCGAACTAGACTTATGCATTTTAAATTTGTCATGATTGCTCCATTGGTAATAAATATTTACTCAATTTGATTTTTGTAACATCTTGTTCATACTTCACATGTAAAATATTTACCCAACTCTAATTTTTCATACATTAAGCAAATACAAGTCCTCTCAATCGGATTAAGCTGTTTATCCATTTTCATATTTTTTTCCGTAAACATGCCGCCTCTTCAATACAAATAAACCATTTAAAACTTTAAATATATGAAAATATTTCCCTTTTTATGTTTATTAAATAAATAAAAAAAAAGAAAATTCCCGTTTGGCTCTTCCATCACATTTCCATTCGGCATTACCCCATCTGAACGAAACGACGAATACTTATAGGAAGAAAATTTTTCAAGTTTTATATTGACTTCGTTTTTCCATCTTTTATATTCTGATTTATTTTATTTGAATAAATATTGCCATCAGTCAAACATTTTTGTTGTGTTGTGTAGTATACACAAAAAATTAATGTACAAAACTTGAATTGAACTAACTTTATATGATCAATCGATTTTTATGTGTTTATCTCTGGACTCTAGTTGTATCGGATTTTGATTTCTTTCATAAGTTTTGCCAAAGTTTTGGAAAGAAACGAAAATGCATCGAACGTTGTAAGTTAAACTTTATAATATTACAATTGCATGAAAAATTAAAATGTAAAATATGAATAGCCTTTGGCCGCTCTTGTAGGTTGCGTATACTTTGCAAGGTAATGCCAATAAATCGTTTTGATATACGGAGAATTTCTGACAGTCCTATTTGTCATTTTGCATCAGAAGTGAGAAAGCGGAGCTATGTTTTTTGATGGATTTTCTCGATAAAATGAAGTGTCTGGGTTAATATCTCAGTTTTTCAATTGCAATTGATGGTTTCGTGGATGGGTAAAAGTACTAAAGGCGAATGAGAAATTCTTCGTTTTCTGTCGAGTAATTATTTGATGCTAAATGTGGTCATAATTCTCTTCAGAGTATGTTCATAATTAAGCTTAATTAAGCTCATCAGCGGCACCGACTTGTTTTACCGTCCATGGGGGGGGGGGGAGGGGGGGGTTGCAAGCAAAATTTTTTAATTTGATGATGTGTATTTGGCAAACATGCCGAAGTAAGCAATGAAACGGTAGCTAATGTTTGCTTTTATAGCGTAAGCTTTAAGAAAATTTTTGAAATAATGGATTCCGAATGAAGCTGCTGTATTAGCCGTTTATCTGACAGAGGTAAGTGTGCACGCGAGCGAAAATTTTTCTATTTTTGTAATTGAATGGAACCCACACCAATTATAGATTTCACAAGAAATATTCGAAAGTCCTAAGATACCCTATAATTTGAATCTCTCAATTTGTGAAACGAGTTTTTTTAAATTATTGGAAACTTTCGAAAAGCGAGTCTGTTCTGGCCATTAGGGTGCAATTCTGAAACATTCTCATGAAAAAGTCAGGCCCGTTTTGTTGAAAACTCTATAGATATATGCAAGTATAGGTTAAGCACAACAGTAGGGGTGTGCAATGGTCAAAGAATCAAAAAGTTAGGGGTCCACAAAAAATTCTATGGTCCCATAGATAGCGAAAACGCACGTCCAAAGCTTTTTATTTCATGTTTACAACTTGCGCAAATTCAATGAACTCAAAAGTTCGAGATTTCGGACCATTCGGCATTCCCACCTTCACCAAAAATCCGATTCGAGATAAGTTTGAGCTACATTATTTTTTTTTGACTAATCAAACTTCAATTTAATGAAAAAAAAAAATAAAAATAGGGGAAATTTGGCGAAAAGGCATTTTTCGTCAGTCGTCAAAGTTCGCCGACCATGGAAAATTCCGTCTCGAAAAAACTTTGAAAAGCTGAAATCGATATGATAAACTGAGTTTTTATCGTTATGCAGCCTTGACAGAAGGTATACAAAATTTCATATCGAAAATATGTCAAGCGACGGAAAATGGTATGCCTGCCAGCAGCCACTTCAACATGAAATTTCGTATACTTTGACATAGGACGATGTCGCAATAGTCAAGTGGATTCGCCTAATAAAATTAGCGGTATGATATATTGGCTCTTAAATTGAAGTGCTACACCTTGTATTCTCTATGTCGCAATATACTGCGCACTCCAATGAAGGCGCAATACACGATTCAAATTTTAAAGGATACAAGAATTTAGAGTGAAAATTTTATGCTTTCGATCAGTTTATTGATCCTTGCCTCTCTATTTTCTATTTGCTATATCGCTATTGGGTTTAATCTGTGGAAACGAAAGAAATGAAGCCGAACCAACTTAGCTAGTTGTTTGGCTGTCTACATCGATAAGTACTCGCTTGTTAATTATTGAGGTCTAATTAATCCGTCTATAATACGCATTCTCAAACAATATGAAGCATGCAAAATTAAAATCGACCCTCTCAATCAAATAATGCATGCATCCATCCTATTGTGTACAACCACCTCACCATTCACCATATCATAGCCCGAATGTGAAAGGCATTAGTGTTTTAGGATGTAGAATGGGTGTACCGCAAGAGAAATTATTTGCATAAACCACATCTATTAACCAATCTATTCGATATTGATTATTTACTCAATCAATTGACTCATTATGAATGCCAATGCCACGCATCGTCATTTAACAATTCTGCATAATATTTAGATGAGAGCTTCATAAGGCAGTATACCACATAATCAAATGTGTTAAATTTATGGCTGGCACGTATAATTTCATCATTTTTGCATTGCAATTATGAGATTCCATTCGTGACAATTTTGTTATCATTCTCTTGATTATACCAATTTCTTTCAAATAGAGATGATCTATTTTTATCTACAAAAATGCGACCAATCACATCCAATTAGTTGATTGATAATTTTAGATATTTCCATTAAATCCGACCTAAGAATTTCTTCAGTCGGTCGTCGGCTGTCGGTCAGTAAACGTCCTTACTATCAACTATCAAATATCAGTTCTCAGCTACAAAAGAGTTCATTAGAAAAAATAATCAAATGTTTCGTTTGGACAAAAGTCAAATGTCGGCGTCGTAACAATTTAATATTTCCATCTTATCAACCATCATCGCCCTTTTATTACGTGCTATGTGATTGTCCGCGTCATGTATTTGTGTGTTTAGTGGAATTGGCGTGTGAATTTGTTTTCTTATGGATCTGAAATGAAGAAACGGACGGATGGACGAAGTGTGCCTTCGCTACATAATCCATTCCTATGTGAATACAAATTCCGGAAATCCGTATAAACTCGTTGTTCCAATTTATTGTTTGTGCAACATTTCAAAAGTTGTATTTTGAACCCTTTGACCAACATTATTAGTACCCCTTCCCCTTATGAAAACTCATATGAGTTCTGGGACCTTATGATTCCATAAGAAAATGGTCTCCTCGCCTATACAGCGGAAAGCTTATTTTTTGATCCAAGGCACACGAAAAAAGAGATTCTCCTGAAATCAGGAGGGGGGAGGGGCAGCAGCCCAGACAATTTTCGTTCCCGTGCGAAAAACAAAGGTGCCGATTATTGGTAGGAAAAGTAAAAAAATAGGTTGTAGAGGACGCTGAGGAGAACATTTACTTCCATCGGCCATGCAACATAGCAGTCATAGCAGTAGAGGTAGGAAAAATCTCTTAATTTATTTCAAAAAGAACTTTCGCGAAAGCGAGAAAATACATAAAAAAATTCGGCGGTCTGCTTTAAAGTTATTAAGGGGCAATATCACCCCTTGTAGTACCTAAGAGTCAACACCCCTATTTTTTTTCTTTCGAATTGATGTAACTGATTTCGGAAGATGTACTCCGTCATTTGTTAATTGCGTACGTTCGGCAAATAATTTCAGAGATACCAGTAAAATTGAGTGTGTCCTCGATGTAAATACAACTACATTTTCTATGTTGTAATAGCGCCATAAAGTTCGATGGTTATTTTTAACTTGTCAAATAGAAAAGAATTATTGCCCCACTTCGTATTGTCGCAGCACGCCTTTCGATAAGCGAACGCAAGGATAATATAAATCAACCAAATGACTCCACGTCGCGACATATTTATGTATTGAAATTAGTCATCAATTACAACGTAGATGAAGTAGCTTCTAATATTATAAGTAAGTCAATTTATTCTACGTGAGAAAAATATTTGCTCTACAAAACATTCATTCACATATAAATCAATGCATGACGAAAAAAAGCTTCGATTTTCAACATTCATCACCCTAGAATCAAAATGATGGGTTACATGTCTGCCTCATGATGGATTTTATAGAAATGTTAATTTAAGAAAGCCATTTTAAGATATGTTTTTGTACATTGGCATTGAGATAAAGATATTGACGTCTTTGCATAATGGCTTCGAATGGAATGGAGTTGTTCATTCAATACTCTCTTTCGGAAGAAGGAGCCTTCATTTACGTATACATTTTACTTTATTGGTTCAGCATCAAGCGGGAACGTTTGCAAGATCGAGAACGGAAATGTGGCTTCCGTATATTTTCTTACAAAATTGTGTCCAAGTAAAGTCTGGTCACGCTTCGCCGATCATCACTTGGCCTTTGTTGGCGCGACAAGAATGAGGGAAGATCGACTACAGAGTTATACATTTTACAGCGTTGTTTTTAAAAGTTCTCCGGAGGCGGAGACCAGGGTCTGCTCATGACAACACAACATAGCATTGATTCAACCGCAAGGCCCCATACGGATGAGAAAGTCGGATCAATCGCGAGCTTACTTGGTGCAACGCCTTTCACTTACCTAAAACGACTAGCGTTGGATATCATCGTTCGGTACAAAGATCCCTGCGTTTCCTCCAACCTAGTCAGTGTGGTAACCCAAATAAAAGGATTCAGTCATGTTCAAATCGTGAATTAGGTTTCCGCAACTAACTATTTCCTACAGCTCCGTGCTTCAGCGTCAACAGACACCTCAACCACCAAAGGTGATGCCAAGTGTATGTGAAATAACACTTTAGAGCTTCCCAACCTTGACAGCTCTGGAATCCATAATGTCACTACCACCATTGATACAACTAAGAAAGGCGAGCCCATCCCTCTGTGGCGACGCGACACATTGACTACAATTTGAACAGAGCGGCTTCTATTTGTGTCTCTAAGAAAAAATTCGAAATTTGGACACCTGTCAACTCATAGTTTCCTGATTGACGCTGGACCGCTTTAGATGCTGAACCGTTGTAGTTATATGTATAAGTCTGCATATAGGTTTAAATAAGATAAGTTCACTCTACTAGTAATGTGAAAAAAAATCTCCATAATATCCATATCCTTAACATTACAACACACAAAACTCTAAATATGAATGGAATAGAACAGCAGTGATTTCTTTTTTCTTTCTTTGCTTCATGGAAATTGGTGAAAAGAAAAACGAGTGTTTTCTAAACTTGATGAAAAATGAGGATATTCAAATGGGATATAAGTAAAAGATATTTTATATTTTGCATGTGATTTATTTAAAAAAAAGAAAAGGAAAAAAAATAAATGATATTCGCTTTCGAGTTCTATTTATTCACAGATATGTTTGGAAATGAAAGTGTTATTTCTTCCATGGAAAGTGAAGTTATTTTTTTCTCCATTTCCGCATATTTTCCTTGGAAAACATTTTGTGACATTGACACATAGACGCAACCAGGTATATCAACCTCTTAAGTGGTCGCAACAGTCGTTTACCAGACCCACGACGGGCAGTTGGTATGTATGTACAATGTACATCTGTTCAGCTCAGGTAAGTATGAGCCTTTGTTTAGATGCCAACATTTGCGTTTTGAATCGACGCCAGTTTTATTCAGTTATTATTATAATCGGGAAATATCGCCAGAGTCAAATCACAAAAAAAAAAATATTGGCGACACTTCACAAATTGGCGATATTTCACAGTTTGGCGGCATTTCTTGGTGATATTTCACACTTTGGCGACAAAAAATTATGAAATCGCCGAAAAAATTCCAATGATGAGATTCAACCAAGCCCACAGACTCCCTCTGTTAGACCATTTACGGCATTTATCTTCAAATTTGGGTTTTAAACAACTTCCAAACTAGTTGATGTTAATCTTGTTGATGTTGATGTTGATGTTAACTTGACGAACGACAGTATAACAAAAATAGTGAGACAAATCACTCAAGTAACTTTATAGCTGATGGAAAAGCTAGACGAAGCTTAGTTTAAACCACCAACGAGTGGACATCGAAGAGACATAAGTTAAGCTTAAGAATAAATAAGAATAACAGTTAATTATATTATCGTGCGATCGAATAAATTGCGTAAGGTTTGTTTGAAAGCTTAAGCTTAACTGACTAAAATGACAATAATTTTGCAACGTTGACCTTTCAAACTGTGTGCTACTACTCCTTTAGGCAGGCACCTTGAACCAAGATTTTGAAACAAGAACTTTTATATTTCAGTTTTGGTGGCAGGTGAAATAGTAAACACCCAAAAGATTTATTCCCGACAAGCTGAAATCAACAATTTCTATGGGTTTCTGCTCAGCGGGGTTTCTGAATTCTCTCTCTGAGCTGTCACATTAGGAGCTTCAACGTACATAAACTTTAGATCGATCAAGCAAGGAGCTGAGGCGGATGAACCTGAACGTGATCGTGCCCGCAGCGGTAGCGGAGGGCGTGACGCAGTCCACACACCCCAAAAAAGAAGTCCACAAACTCAAAAAACGCCATACAAAGCCATACAAGGAGCTTTCAAACGAGCCCAGACTCATCAAAATCGGTTGGCTGAGATATCGAGATTTGAAAATGACATTTTTCTATGGGCCATCGATTTTTCGATTGTTCTCGACTGTGAATACTCAAAAATGATATCTTCTGAATTAGAATACCTAGACAGTTGGTTTCTTCGGGAAAGTTGTAGGAATTGGTGGGAAAAATTTCTTTCAGACAATTTTTTTGGATGGTAATATACGACCGATAAAAGAATTCAACTTTACCGATAAAAAATAATAAATGACCGATAATTGTTTAACGATAAATTTTTAAACGTAAATTCAAAGCATGATTAAAGCGCGAATATTTGGGGAAGTGTCCAAAACACCTGATAACATTTTGTAAAAGGAAAAATTCCCAAGAGAAGTGACTGAAATGAAGGTATCGGTAAAAAGTTATCGATCATTTATTATTTTTTATCGGTAAAGTTGAATTATTTTATCGGTCGAATATAATAACAATTTTTTCGGAAAAAAATTTTTTTTTGGAGAAAAATTTTTTTCCGGGAAAACATTTTTCGAAATGATATCGCTTGAGATGGCGCTATCGCTGATAATTTTCTGAAAGTGCTTGTCGTGGAAGGGAATCTTGTGTTCAAAGTTAGTTTTCTGAAAAAATTACAGCGCTTTTTTTAAAACAAAATTACGTTGTGTTAAAAAAAATTGCGTCACAAATGCCGGACCTAACGAGGAAATAATTTTTCTGTACTTTCAGGTTTTACGCTGCAAAAATTTGACTTTTATTACTTATTGCGTAGATTGTTCAGGGTAAATTTAAAATTTTTCTGGTAAAAACTGAAAGTGTTGAAAAATTAATCCGCTGGTGGGTGACGCAATTTTTTTAACACAATGTAATTTTGTTTTTAAAAAAAGCGCTGTAGTTTTTTCAGAAAACTAACTTTGAACACAAGATTCCATTCCACGACAAGCACTTTAGCAGTTGCAAGACTGAAACTTAGAATTCTTACGATTTTCCTAATTTTACCCCGCCGCCGTAGCACATTCACCTGAATTTTTTTCTCAGTGGATTTGCTCGCACTGTATGTTATCTTGACATAACCGAGACATTGAACATTGTATGGATATAGTAAATAAATTTGACAAACCAAAACTACAATTTATTGGTCAACATTTACGCAACTATCGTTCGTGTCATCATAACGGTTACTGTTTTATTTCGCATGTCACTAAAGTCGTTACTTACCATTTTGAAGGTTAAACATTCTCGCATGGACGCATCGATTTTGCAAGTTCGTGTGAACTGTTGCAAGGATGAATGTTGTCAAAAAGCGCAGGTAATGTCTTAGAAAATTTGCTAAGTTTTGCTGAGTAAAGTAATAGAGTTATGAGCAGTAAACTAACCTAAAAACCTTAAAAAGTAATTTAAACTTACTGTCGTGTGCTTATAAATTTACTTGTTATCAAGTTTCAGCTGTTTTCAAGGTCTTCCATAGAAAAAATACATAGAAAAAAGAGATCATGCCGATAATGTTGAAAACAGCGTAACAAGTAAATTTAAAAGCACGTGTTTGTACCTTAAAATGAAATTAAAAATCACAACCATGACCACTTAGTAAATGTCACAGTTAACAACGAAACAGTTCTCTATTTTTAGCCTAATGGTCATTTTTATTATTATCGAATATTCTAAAAATAGTTGTTTATTGCCTTCGGCAATCCTCCTCAAGTGATAATTAAATTGATGATTTTACAAATTATAACAGAGAGCGTGGCGCATGGGAATTTGCGCTTTTATTTGAAATTCAACTAATCATCTTTGACAATCATGTCGACGGACAAAGCGAATAGAACATTATCAATGCAACTTACAATAGAAAGGAAACTAAACAATCTTTCATAATATTTAGAAAAGTAATCATTTGGAATGGTGACTCAGTCTTGTTAAGTCGTCAAAACTTTTCAATAATCTGATGATTCATCATATTAAACTTTCGAAAAGAATTCTGGTGTTTTTTGGATCGTTATACAAATCGATGACAAATATTTGTTAAGAACGGAAATTAATCACCGCCCGGTTGTGCTTTTAAATGAATCAGTTTGATGTGATGTGTGAGTAAACACGAGACACACTTATGTCATTTCAGCAAGAGTGAAGAATTAGAAACTTACATATCACAGTGCTACTCATAGAGCTACCATATGACGTCAGTCAGTTATGACGTTTATTTGAGAAATTCCAGGCGATGTTTTTTTTAGATTTCAGTTTTGATAAAATGTAACACCTATATCCAAATCACTTCTTGGTAATAGTCGAAAGGCTAAGTTCTATCCCGCAGGAGCTACCTGAGTTCCACCCTTATAATTTGCCAACGTCTGCCTCGCCCTGCTTGTTTTAAGAAACTACTTCAATCAATATTTAAGATAGCTGAATAAGCTTTGAATACAAAATTTAAACAATGAAAACTTTTTCGGTACATATATGTACGTACCAAATCTTGATCAGCAAAAATACCCAACTGTGCAACAAGTTGCTTCCTACGTTCTATGCTATAAACATTTTCCTCACTGATTTTTCAGTTACATAAAGTATCCTTGTTAACAACCACAAATGACGAATTCGAATGTTCTGACCCGGACCGCAGTTGGGCGCTTTAGACCGCTACCATAAAAACGTTATTAAAGATTTTTTTTCTTTGGCACAACATTCTTCAACATAACTTTTGTTTCTTTGTGTCGTTTGTAAATTTATTTTATGCCGCTCGGTCCAAGAATATTAACCTAATAACATTTTTGCAATGTCTGTCCCTAAGCTGCTATGTAAAGTAATTAGTTCGCTGTTCATGCGATTGATTTTTGCGTTATTACGTTACTACTACTACTACGTTACGCTCTATTTTGACATCTGTCATTATGACATCTGTCACTCTGACATTTGTTTTGTCAAGAAAATTACTACTACTGTCTTATATCATTTCAATGGTTTATTTATACATAGTTTTTACATTATTTACACATTATTCTTCCATCATTTGTGGCATTTTGCATTTTGGCGTTTTGAATGCCACATTAATTGTTTAATGCTACGAGGCAGAGAAATGGTAAGCTTACACCACTGTGAATGGATAGAACGCGGATGCTGAACGACATTTTCCCGTCACAAAGAAGTGAACACATTCCCTAAGAATCGTAAAGGAACCCGTCAACGATAAGTGAACACATTTCCTTAAGAATCGTAAAGGAATTGTGTGGGAATGTAGTATGCCATGGAAAATTTATATGACGAAAGAAAAAGCGTTCACATATTCCGTCCGGGTTGGTTTAAATGAAGCGCGTGCAACATGACTTTTACATTAACGTGGTTTGAGCCATATGTCGACAATATGGCTAAGCTTGTGAGAGCTGTCAAATGTTAGAGATTTGGTTTTACTGTAAATGTTGTTGCTAGACATTCATTGTATTTATTGAATTTTGAGTCGTAAATTGAAGTGAAACAATTTAATTTAAGAAATGATTGCTGTAAAGCAACAAGCAGGCTCTTATCCAGCTGCTAAGTTAAGGTGTGTGTAAACGTCAAAAAAAGTAATGACAAATTCCATACCGTTAGGGTTGTGATTCGAATCTGTTCGATGCGCGCTTAGGTGTTGCCAGATGTACTAGCGCGCGACAAAATCGGTAAAATAAATAATCCTTTAATCGAAGGTGTGGTTCGGAATACACGTTAAGCATGTGGTCCCTAGTGTAGTTAATCCACACTAGCTGGCAGTTACTCAGTGTAACACCCCGGCAGTCGAACCAGAGACTTCACAGTGCTGCTCCCGACTAATCAGGGCCATTGGGATTATTATTATTATATTGCTGTAAAGTGAAACAAACCAAAAAAACTGAAATGAATTATTTCATGTAAAAATCAAAAAACCGAAAACCGAAAACTATTTGCTGTGAAAACTGTCGTGAATCTTATCGGACTGAAGCTGTACTCGGTCACGAAAACAACTGTCAAATTACATGTATTGAAAGAATTCTCTCCCTTTCTGTCGACATTTGCATACTATCCAGGCACGGCGGTGTCAGCTTAGCATTTCTCTGGCAACAAACACTACGGTGACATAAGTACATGAATTGAGAACTCCATTTATCAATTTTCCGATCCGTGAGTGACGACAACAGAAAAGTGTGTAAATAGTGTGGAAGAACCATCTGACAACCGAACCTTAGAGCCTATTTCCATAAATATGCAGCAACAGCCACAGTCGAAAGCGGGAATGTCAAAGATTTCGTATCACACATCCAAAATGGAATATATTTTAAATGCATTTAAAATCTATCTCGCGCGATGGGACAGAGACTTATGCAAAATGTCACAATCATTTAAAAAGAAAATTGCTGTGAATTAGTTTGTCTGCTATGGTGAATTTCTTCATTTAAGTTAAATTTGACATTTTAACAATTGCAAACCCTACAATGTTGAAAGTCATTGGTGTCATTTTTTTTCTAATGAACCGTATTTATCAATGAAACAATGGTGGCGCTACTGGACTCAGCTTTTGTGTTGAACCGTATGAATGTATGAAAAAAGGTAGATGTCGCTACTCATCAAAAGCAGGAATGTTCGCTGATGAAATCTGATGCCAGACACGGTTTATGGTGTTATGCTGTGAAACTCCAGAAATTCGCCGCGGCAAATCTAATGGCTTGAGGTTAGTTTTGTGTTAGACAGTGTGACCTTATGAGTTTCACGGCTGTGTAGTAGTTATGCCGTCAACTGCTTGTAGTCATAGAACTTGTTTGAGGATATTTTATTACTCAGGCTTTGCTTGTGACTTCTCCATCTCCATATAATCGAAAGTTAGGGTAAAAATTCCAATGCTTACGATTTATTTCCAACAACGAAGTACGTGGTTTATTCGTGGTAAGGCCTTAGAAATGAGTTTCGTCTAGGACCACACGTATTCTTTAATATAAATCGTGTAGTACTCAGAATCAGAGTCCATTTGGTGGTCCCAAGGTCGGTCCTAACCCAAAAAAAATTCTTTCGCTGATGTTCAGAAACGTATGGTTCATACGAAATCGTACGAGTCCGTGTAGCATATATCTGTTAAAGTCTTTCATATATGTAACTCGACAGTTTTGTTGGAAAAAGGTTTTGGATAAAAGAAGAAGAAAAGATCCAAAGTTTGCAGTGGGGTGAAATACATCGTACCTACGGAAAAGACAGCACTGTGATTGTCTCCTCTTCAGTAGAGGAACAAAATAGAATTTCAAATAATGTCAGGTTTCAGCCTTTAGTGAAAAAGTCCTCTCTTGCCTGTAATAGTTGTACCAACACTCATAGCCATCTGCTCAGTCCACACGAACCAACTCGGATGGGAAAGGTGAGCAGAAACGATCATGAATTTACAGAATATAAATCAAAGAAAAAATTACGCATGACCTCGAACATACCAGAAATAAACAACCAAATTCATTCATCGAAAGTAAATATTTTCATGATCAAGTACTTTTCCGGTACGTCGTAAAAATACAAAAAATTTTATTTGTAGAGTAATTTTATTTAAAAAACCTAAATAACTTAAACACTCAATAAGTAACGCAATATATTTCTAACTTAACGCAATAAACAAATTCAAAAAATAAATAAACTTAAACCATTAGTGATCAATTGTTATCACAAAAATATGAATTTATTTTGAACATTACCACGGTCGTGTGAATTTATCGTAAATTCTCTTTATTTCGTAAAGCTTTATCAACAATTTTCCCTTCCTGGAAACCGTTTCATTGTAATATCCTGATGTGTTGTTTATTAAAGTTGCGGTTTAGTTACTTGATTCACATTTCGCTTTCGGCGAGTCAAATCCCACTGTGTATACGGTTGGCGTCTAGATTCATCCAAATTCAGTCTTCTGCCGAACAAACGCACCAAATTAAATGGATAATAATAATCAAAATTATCGGATGTATCAATTTGTCGTTTTTGGCGGCTGTCATTCGTGTCCTTTTGTGCGAACGTATCATCCGCCAACTCAGCACTGCGTCGTTTTCTGCTTAGATCCCAAATGGAGTAACGTTGTGTTGTCGTTGATCTTCGCTGTGGCTGTTTTGTTGGACGTGGCTGTTTTGTTGGACGTGGTCGTGGAATTGAATTTACATAAAACGATTGATATCCACTGTAAGGATAGTAAATGTAATTGAACTGTCGCCTTCCACGAATTCCATATTTGCTAATGTTGTCGTTTAATGCACTTGTTTTCACATTTTTAATATTTTCACTTGGTCTTGATTCGACTGCTAAAGTCACCGTCACATAAATCACAAAGATGATAACCAATTTGAGTGCCATCCTCTTACGGGTATAATTTCACTGTATTTATCTCAATCACAAAATTGCGAGCAACTGATTGTTGAATCAAATATTTCGACTCTTTATATATTGAAATATATCAACAGAGCAGATGGTTAGTCACAGATGAAAAAATGTGATAATTGAGTTAATGAAAGAATCATTTTTTATTTTGAAATGTAACCGTCGACACAGAATCGATATTTTTCAGACAACAATTTCGCGTGCATGGTGTTAATTAACGGAATTTTTTTGCTTTGTTTTAAATGGTGGCATTATTTGCAAAAAAAGACTTATCAATAATTCGGTCATAGGAATACATTACCACAACATCGAATCGATGATTACAGTGCAAGACACAGGTGGGTCCAAGATTTTCTTAAGATTCAACGATATGTTAATTGATAGTTACGACGGGTCGCATGGTTCCTTCATTATTAGATGTTACTACATCTCATTATAGCAATGTTTACGGTATTTTAGTAACATGACATCACCTTTGTGATAATCGTGCAAGAGAAAACTTCGAGAAAAGCTCTAAGTGCGGTTGAATTTCGATTCATTTTTCAACTTGAAGCGAAGTTTTATCCAGGTAATGGAATAGAAATACTCATACATTTTCTCGATCAAATTGCATAATATTTTCTTTAATTAGAACAATAGTTGTTTACGTACCTGTAAGCTTTAGACAATTGTAGAAGCTGTAGCCCGAATTGAGTTTGTTGTAAGTACACGAAAAAATTTTTTTTTGTTCGAGTAAGGCTGTGCGCTTTATAAATAAGCTGTGTGCCTTATAAAATAGCTACGTGATGTAAAATTTCACATAATGCAACTATATTATAACGCTCGCAGTTATATTGTAGAAATAAAGTTAACTTTCCCAGCGCTCGGCCAAGTCTAAGGTCGAATTGAGAGGCCAAATTCGCTTTGGCCTATGCCTAAATATTCCGGCGCACGTGTCTGTAGGTGATACAATAGAGAACACAGCTTTTTTATAAAGCACACGCTTTCAGTTCAGTTTTTACGCTGCAAAAATTTAACTTTTGTTTCGTTGTGCGAAGATTGTTTTGTTTTTTAAATTTTTGCGTGTGAAAACTGATAGTGTTGAAAAATTATTATGCTGGTGGGTCTGGCATTTCTGACGCAATTTTTCGAACACAACGTAATTATGTTTTAGAAAAAGTGATGCAATAAAAATTTGCCCACAAACTAACGTTTAATAAACAAATTCCTGCGTATTATCAGCGATAGCGTCGCCTCAAACGATATCAAAAATTTTGGAAGTAGACATTGGGGACAGCCTTACCTTTCTGACTTACTGACTTACCTTTCAAGAGGTTTTTGTTGTGATATCAGTAGTTTTGGAAATGAGGACGAAATTTGGCGTTACGGCACTTAACACAGCTGCTATAACTAGCGGCGGCGACCCAACTTTCGTGATAAGATAAAATCAGTTAGTGTCAATCTATTTTGGAAGAAAAATTAAACCAATTTTGAAGTAAAAAATTTTCGGCTTTGAAAATTTTCTGGCAAAAAAAATTTCGGCGAAAAAAAATTTTGGTGAAAAAAAATTTTTGTCGAAAAAAAAGTCTGCGAAAAAAAATTGCCAGCAAAGAAAGGCGAACAAAAATTTTTCGTCGAAAAAAATTTCCGGCGGAAAAAAATGTTCTCTGGCGCAAAAACATTTTCGGCGAAAAAAAAATTTTTGACAAAAAAAAATTTCCGTCGAAAAAAAATTTCAACGAAAAAATTCCAACGAAAAAAACTTCCGTCGAAAAAAAAATTACGGCGAAAAAAAAAATTTCGGCGAAAACAATTTTTAGCCTCCAGGCTAAAAATTCCTTTCGCCAATTTCTATAACTTTCCCGAAGAAACCAACCGTGTAACTATTCAAATTCAGAAAATAGTAAAAATCTAAGATGGCGTCACTTTGACAGCTAGCAGCCATTTTCATATGATCCCAAAAAATTCTCCTCAACAATCTTTATGACTTTCCCGAAGAAACCAACTGTCTAGCTATTCTAATTCGGAAAATAGTAAAAAATCCAACATGATGTCACTTTGACAGCTGGCAGCCATTTTCTTAGGATAACAAGTCTCCTCACCAATCTCTATAACTTTCGAGAAGAAACCAACTCTCTGAGTATTGTCATTCCGAAGCTAAAATTCGAAAACTCAAAAAAAACTAATTTATTGCTTAGGAAAATTCAAGATGGCGTCACTTTGACTGCTGGAAGCCATTTTCTTAAGTTCCCAAAAAATTCTCCTCACCAAACTATAAAACTTTTCCGAAGAAACTAATTTTCTAAGTATTGCCATTCCGGAGCTAAAATTTGAAAACTCCGAGCACTACGTGAAAAACTCTCGAAATTGACCACTTTTCCAGAGTTTTCCCGGAAAAGCGACATATGAAATTTCTCGTTTGGGCCGAGACTGAAAGTGGTCAATAGATAGATAGATAGAATATAGAAACCGACAGATCAGCAAAAAAGTTTTCATAATGATGAGAACACAAGAAAAATCGATTATCCATACAAAAATGTAATTTTCAAACCTCGATATCCCCGCCAATTTCCAACCTATTTTGATGTGTTGAAAAGCTGCTGCGACGTAGTTTTTTTTGGAGGGGGAGGGGTAAAGGGGAAAAATTTCAAAAGTTCTTTTTTAGGGTGAAGGGTTACGCCCTCCGCTATGGCAGCATGGTTTGGTCTTACACAACAGATGCGACCTACGTAGCCAAGGAGCTAACCGAAGTACAAAGGCTTCTTTGCTTGAGCATAACAGGAACGATGACTTGGACCCCTACTGCGGAGCTGGAGCTCTTACTTTCACTAGAGCCCATCGGCATATTTGTGAAGCATGAAGCGGAGGGAACTGTGGCAAGGCTACTAAACTCTATAGTAAGAGACTTTGGGGAGATGTCAATGCCTTCAGAAAGTATGGAGACAGTATTTCGGTTTGAAAGGAACTTTGAAGCAATCTTTCCGAGTCGGAAGGAGTGGCAGAGCGGAAACGCTCCGGTAGCAGGAGACCTTACCCATCATTAAAGACGATGACAGGAGGAACGGAGACGCGTAATTTCTGCGAGGACTTAGCGCTCAATATCTCAGTACCTCTTGGAGTTCACCCGACAGACAGTGGCGGTGGGAAATAGCTGTAGGTGCCTGACGTGAAGTCAGGTGGTGAATAAGCGAATTGTCATTTGCACAGATAGCGAGTCGACGATATAGGCGCTTCCGCCAAAATTGACACTAGAAACCAGAGAGACGCTGGACGCGCTCTCAGAGAACAATAAAGTATCTCTGGTATGGGCTCCGGGACACTCAGGTATTCTAGATAACGAGAGGGCCAATGAGCTGGCAAGGAAACGTAGCGAAACCCCCTTGGTTTCAAGTAATGGTCTTGATGTCATTTGTGTCATTCTTATGTGCTGGAAATTTGAAAGTGTTTACTGTTGCTAAGACCGGTAAAAAATTTCAAAGAAAAAATTACGTTATGCATGACCTCGAACATTCCAGAAATAAATAACCAAATTCGTTCATCGAAAGTAAATATTTTCATGACCAAGTACTTTTCCGGTACGTCGTAAAAATAAAATTTGTTTTTATTTGTATAATATTTTTATTTAAAAAACCTAAATAACTTAAACCTTAATAAGTAACGCAATATATTTCTAACTTAACGTAATAAACAAATTGAAAAAATAAATAAACTTAAACTATTAGTGATCAATTGTTATCACAAAAATATGAATTTATTTTCAACATTACCACGATCGTGTGAATTTATCGTAAATAGATGATGAACCGCATCGGGCAATAGTCACCGCAAGACGGTGTCACCATCTCTTCATTTTCTATAGCTGACTGCGGTACGATACGATAAGAGTGCCACCGACCGATAGTAGCGACATCAATTTCAATCAATTTCATTGATAGATGTGGTTCGACAAGTAACTGATACCATCGTCTATTCTCGTAGATTGTGTCACTAGTTGTATGCTTATCCGTATTCAGCTATGAAAACATGGCTGACGTCACTTGAGAAAAGGTAGTAGTTCTAAGTTGAGACGTTAATTCAGCTATGAAAAAAGCATAGATGTCACCACTTGAGGTTCGGTCACAAGACACGGTTTATTACAATCAATCCAATCGAAAAGGCATACAATTCTTGCGATTTGTGGGTTCTGCTAGCGCTTTGGGATCTATTTACACATTGAAATACAATCAGTTTTGGTATTGCCGCTTTTGGCTTTTGCTAAATGAATGTCGATATGCAGTTTCATTTAGTTTGTTAATTGGCGCATGTTTTTTCGCACATTTGTTTTGTGACTCTTTTGTTAACAAATTCCTAAATAGATCGACGTTTGTTTCTTGGTATTATTTTTTATTTAATTTTGGATTTCCAAATTGCTTTTTGGTTTAATTTTGTAATTTTCCTTAACTTTATCTACCAGAAAGTTCGAATATTTCGGAGATTCACTTATCTTATGAAACTTAAATTTTCTTTGAGAGTCAAGTTCTTCTGAAAATGTTAACTTTTCTGATAATTTGAAATTTTTTTTAGCAATTTATATTTTATTGTAATTTTGTGATTTCCTTGAAATTTTTTTTTCTCAAAAATTTATATTTGGAGAGAGATTTGGAAGAATTCACGAAAAGATTAAATTTCTTGAAAATCCAATTTTTTCGAAAATTTATAACTCTTTCGCGCTAGTCTCATAGGAACTACAACATAAAGTGGGACTTACAAGAGTAGGTATCATTCACAGAAAGCACAACTTACCGAGCGCTAATGTGATAGAAAGTATTTACTTGAAATTACTTGAAAAAACTCCATTGTTAACCCCAGACGTTTAAGTCGATGAGAAGGACGTTATGAGAATTTAATAAAAATTCACTACATTCCTCGTGTCGATATTCAGACTCTTGGTGTAGTAATGATCATAACAAAAACCCTTTTTAAAGGGAAACGTGACGTAAGTTCTCGTCCCTTCTTCCAAAACAACTGATATCAATTTGGGTGACGCTTGCAGCTTCGGAACGCACAAAATTATTTTGAAATATTTTGACTTTTGATTAAAAAAATGCGTCACAAATGCTGGACCAGCCAATGTAATAATTTTTCTACGCTTTCAGCTTTCATACGCAAAAATTTGATTTCCTGTACAAAAATACGTCATACATCCCATAAAGTCAAATTTTTGCATTATGAAAGCTGCAAGCTTCACCCAAATTGATATCAGTTGTTTTGGAAGAAGGGACAAGGACTTGCGTCACCTTTCCCTTTTAAAAAGGGTTTTCGTTGTGATTGTAATGTTTTGTATTATTTTGAGCCGCCGCTGCCGCCGAACCGAGTCGCGGCGGCTACTACTTCCATGGGCGAAAATGACCCCCTTAATTGCCTCTACAACATATGAAAATTTTTTTTTGAGCCTCTGCCGCTGCCGAAGCGAAGCGCGGCGGCTACTACTTCCATGGGCGAAAATGATCCCCTCAACTTCCTCTACAACATATCAAAGGTTTTTTTTTGAGTCCCCGCCTATTTTCCGTCATTTTGGCGGTCACCCTGATACACTACACACCCAACCCAACAACTTTCTCTATCTCTTTCTATCTCTTTCTATCTATCTTTCTCTATCTCGAACACACAACCATTGTCTCATACAAAATGTGCTATCATACACACTACACACACAAACACATACATATGGGCTTTATATGGCGCCTTCTAAGAACCCTGGCGCCCAAACGAGGCCGGTACCCCCCCCCCTTTTTTTTAAATCACATATGGCGTAGAATGCCCACCCGAAAGTCCCTGCAAAATTTCAAGAAAAGTTATCGAGCCGTTTTCGAGCACGAGCCAAAAAAGTGGTTTTTCACGGTTTTTCATGCAAATGGCCTTGGAACTAACGAACTAACTAACTTAGGATATTTTCATTCACTTTGGCTTCTATGGAAGGAACATTTTGTACCGGAAATTGCAATTTTCAAAAGGTCATATCTTTGGATCCACTGGACCGAGTAAAATGTCGATTTCAATCAAAATTTTACGCAGAATCCGTAAAACTAGGTCTCAGGTGGGGAACGACGCAAAGGAAAAAAGTCAAAACTTAGCTGTATATATGGTTCCGAAGTCTACGAAAAAAATTTTTCTGAATTTTTTACTCGTGTTGGGACTTGCGTCACGGGCGCATCGCTACCGCGCGCCTATGATTTTTCAAAAAGTCTCTATTTTTTAAAGGAACTATAATCATTTCTTCAGGAAATCGCTACTTGCTTCGATAAAGTAAATTCTTCATAAAATAGTTCCTAAACAAGTGAGTTTCACATACACCCACGCACCCTCTGTATTATTTTTATGTTCCCTAAACACGTGAGAAAGCCGTATGTGATCGAAACCGATTAATACCGTTTCAAATAATTGATGTGAAATATCACATTTTCACTAATGACATCAACATTTCCTCAAATGAAAAAAGGCTGCAATATATTTTAAATTAAATCGTTTTTCGATTATTAATTTTATTTGGTTGGGAAATTTTTAAATTTCTGTTCGTCATATGAATTTAATTGAAGTTTTCGATCAGATGATAACTAGATCCATTAAACAAAATAATTGGTTTCCTTGTTGTCACTATGTCTCCGTTAATTGGATGTGCATGACAAACATTTTCCGTGAAAATGAATCAAAGGGGTCGTCCACAGATGACGCTTTTTATTCTGCGGTCGTTCACATCGCAAAGCGGTTCAGGTGTTGAATTTGGGTGACTGAACCCGTAGTCCTTCCTGGGGAACCAGGTTGGCGAAAATACAGTAGAAAGATGATGGTATTTCGGTCCCTACCGAGGATCCGCGACAGTTGGCGTAAGCTTTCGTATTAGGCAGAGCTCAAGGCGTATCCCAATTTCTAGCCCATGGATGCTGTGCGGTTAAAGCATTGCTAGGTACGCAACATTTACGTTGTACAATCTTCATTTATAAACCCACTGCGTTACGCAATACATGAACAACCTCCCAATCACCATATCTGGACATATCTCTCGATTTTTCAGTATATGATCAACGATTTAAGAAACATTGCAGAAACACCCAAATATTTTGATTAATCGTTCAAACATGTCCAGTTCAGATGAAGAACACCATTTTAGTAAAATATTTTCTAAATAGCTTCATCGCATAAATAACGAAACAACGTTCTAAAAAGGATGCCCCAGTAGTTTTTTTTCGATAATATATCAATGATGAACCTTTTCTTACATGGCATTGTGTGTTGTATGTTACCACTTCTACTGTAAGTGTGAGTTAAGTTGAGGGAAGCACATAGTCTATCGTGCACCACACTTTGCAATGTGTAGTTGTGTGTATGGTAACATACAAAGTGTATGGGATGTTCAAACGGGTGTAATATTCGAACGGAAAATCTAGGTTAGCACCATAGCCACTATTATAATACTTATTTCGTATCATACCAATGCCATGTAATAAGCAAAAAAAAAATTGTACAAGTGGTTGCAAAAAAAACGACGTTTCATTATACATCTTCCCATTCATCTAATACTACACTTACTATCATAGATTTTTTCTTCTATATCGGATCTTAGTGCTGTACCAGTGAGCGTGAGGTATGCTATGATAATCCTCAATTCTCATGGAAAGGGGTTTTCATGTGAAGACATTTTCATCTTCAGTTAAACTTGATGTACTAAAATATAAGGGTATGTTTGTGACATTGATTGATTATATCAACTTAAAATGAAGGAGAAGGATAAGAACTGAGTTTTTCATTTAGAGGATATATATTTCTTAACGTTTTTTTTTATCATTTCTTCTTTACGTGCACGCAGACATTGACACCGAATTTTCGTTTAAATGGTACCTCTCATCGCTTATTTTTGGTTTTCATGAGATCTGTATCCTTATGAGTGTAATATTATCATTTGATTAAATTAAAATGTCTTCGCGTCGACTAATCCCAATGTAAATGCAACAGTTCTTTTTCTTTTATACTTTTTTCGCTTTTAGTGAGATAGCGGAAAATTGATGAGCATCGTGCTGGGAAATGATTTTCATTTGTAAATGAGGGGTGATATAGATGTTAATGATGATATTTTAAATGGGAATGGTCATTACTCACAAAGTTTGGAATTGGTACAGTCGTTGTGTAACGAATGAAAAAAAAACGATTTTCAAAGATCTCATTTTTTGTTAAATAACACTTGGAAAATGAAACATTTCCAAATTCGATTTTGTGCTCATCTCAGAATTGTAACATAAAATTTCCGATGAACATTGATGCATTCACAACGATATCACATAATGCTTAATTGAACAAGGATAATCAATTTCGATAAATTATCTCCATTCATATACGACACATGAAGCAAAATGTGAAACAATGTTGATTTGATGTGATTCATTGTATTCACGTCCTCGTAATACCTTGTACACTTTTTTAATATAATTTTGTTTTCTAATTTTTAACAAACGTGTGTGTGCTGCCACTATGAGAGAAAACAAATCAATAAAACAAATACACTCTGTCTGACTCGAGCTGATTCAGTGGAAATTTTTTTTAATTAATTGAGTGCTTCACATGAAAAATTATTTCTCATTTTGAAAAGATGCTTTTTAAAGCAAATATATATGAGACATCGAGATTCCATTCAATTGATTTCACCATTCACCATTTCATTCAATTGGCTTCTTCATGACGTTGAAAATTTGAAAAAGGTGAGTGTCAAGAGGTCGTGTATCAATTTTTTATTAAAAAGGCACATTTAATGGAGACTTTTGGAACCCGGTGCATTAGCCTTCGTATAACAAAGAGACCATAGGTACCCGGTGCCAATAGCTCATCATAGTTTATCATAAGTGTGAATTTGAATCTTCCGTCGATAACACAAGGCAACAAATGAAAACCAAAATCATGTAACTGCTCTACAGACAAAAAAAACGCTTTTTTTTGACGAAAAAAACTCATTTCCTTTTTTAGTTTGGCTCTAGATCCTCTCTAATTTTTTGATTTTTCTATGGAGACCCATACAAAGTTCAAAACATTTTAGGGGTGCCAGAGCCAAACTGCATAGAAAAATGACGTCAAAAAAGGGCCAACTGTTTTGTCGGTAGAGCAGCTACAAAAACTTTGTTGGCTAGTGTAATTAATCTGTGAAACAGAGAGAACAAATACGCAACTTGTATGCAAACAAAGAGAACTTGCGTGTGTCTACAGAGAAACTGTTTATAAAATCGTTTTCAGGTAGACCGAGGGGGCGTCTATCCCAGGAATTATTTCTGTAACTTCTAGAATTTGTTGGAATTTAAAAATCCTAAACTAAAGGGTGTGGTGTGGGTGGCACGAATTTAACGTTCGCCGAAATCTTTGAAAATGGGCGATTCCATTGGTAGGTTGCGTGGGAATGATATGTTCTTGCTAAACCACGCACAAACGAGACCTGTGTTGTACAGAGAAGTTTTCTTGGCAGGTTCAATCTGCAACATCTTGTGCCAGACGACAATTCCCACACAAGGCTAGGTTGAGCCCGTATACGTCGTCAAATACATAATGACTATGTAGACGGGCTTAACTTGGCCATAACGCATTTCCTAACTTTCCTATGGAATTTCCAAACGATTAGATGGAAATTTGTGTGTGGATGTGCAGGGAAAAAATATATGAGTTTCTCGATAGCTGTAGAGCGCTGGAATAAGGTTTACCAGAAAACTTGATCCGTCAGTGATTACACTTCGATTACCAAAGTATAATTTCAATTTCCCGTCCATTTAATACATTTTTCTTGAAGCTATGGTAAAATCATTATTTTTTCGTCTTGATTTCGATAACATTTTCCCGGTCGATATCCATGATTTTGGTCGACCGATTTTTAGGATACCATGGATATGACAATTACCACACGCAATCGTAAAGAAAGGTAAGATTATTAACCAACAACAATACTAATTGAACAAGAAAATATTATGGTATCGAGATGATGAATTTGCAAAAATTCAGTTATAAAGATGGGAATCAGGCCTTAGGTGGCGCAAATGGCCTCCAAGGGAACCATTAGTGGGATGTATCTTCTAAACTGGGCAACTTAAAAACGTAGTTTCTTCTTTGAAGTCATGGCATGACACTTCCAGTTCACTTGGCGGCCATTTTGAAATTTAAAATTGCTCACAATATCAAGGATCAGTTTCTGAATGACTTTGTAGAAGTTCATTTTTCTATATTTTGCTCATCTTACGAGATGTGAACTTTTGGAATTTGGGACTATAGTGGAGAATCGACTCGGAAATCGATGCTAAATGGTCCACTGAGAAAACGGTTTTATAGGACGAACGAGATCCGAAGCGATTTCATGGATCTTCAATACGAAAACTCGAAAAAAATCTAAAATCATTGTTAACCAATGACCTTGACATTGTCTCTTAGGGCAAATTCGGTTATTATGGATCACAATAGCCCAGCGTAGACAGCAAACCAACCGCTGTGTCGATTCGCACCATATTTAGTCCGAAAATTTCGTTGAGAGATCATGAGACCTGCCCGCTATATAGTTGCAATTCGGGAAAATTCCAAAAAGCTATCCAATGTGCTATATATGAAAAATACGTAACGTCATAGAGACCCGCCGCATGCGTAAGCTAGCTCGCCAGAAGCGCTGTGGTAAGGGGCAGAACCTTCGGGCATTTGGTCAAAAAAACTACATGATGCTGGCACCGGTATAATAAAGAGAATATTGGTACCTAGTTCTCGTAACATTTCCTAAACGGACAAATCTTCCTAGGTCATTTCGTTAAAGCGGAAGTCTCCTAGGACGAACTTCCTAGGTTTGTGAACCACCTAGGCTTTGTGACATTTCGTTAAAGGATGAAGTTCCTAAGTTTGTTAACCACTGCGTCTGTCCTTCCCCCTTCAGTAGCTCTTTGGAGCGACCCTCTGAAGGACTACTCAGCGAGACCTCTGGGAGGTCTCCTCAACGAGACATCTCTGATGTCTCCTCAGCGAGACCTTCTGAAGGTCTCTACATCGAGACTTCTGGAAGCTATCACCAGCAAGAGTCCTGGGAGGTCTCGCAGCAAGTCTTCTGGGAGGTTTCTTCAGCTAATTTTTTCTTATACCAATGTTTATGGTTTGTTTTTTAATTTCTTTTCCGGCCTGCGGCGCTTTACCGCCCTTACTCCGAAATCTATTGGAGTCAAAAATTGGGGATATTTTCATCAGGTTTTTTTCCCGTGGTTTTTAGGTCCGAAGTTTTTTTGACCAGGGGCTTTTATGTCCGGAGTTTTTTCGACCGTAGTTTTTTTGACCGAATGCCCGAGGGCTCTTCCCCCTTACCATAGCGCATGTGGCGAGCTAACTTACGCCCGCGCCGGGCTTGATCGTCACTCCAACTGACATCAGAAACAACGACTTGCCTCATCCCTATTTTAAAAGGGTTTTTTGTTGTGTGTTGTGATGAATGATACCATTCTGTCCAATATCATCCAGTCCAATATTGAACCGTCCAATTTGCTGTTTTGAATTGTTCGATATTGGATCGGATGAAATGGGACGTAATGATATTGGACAGAATAATATTGAACTGTGTCATTTTGGAATTCGAACAATTTTGGAATTGATGAACTCGGATTGGACGATCCTGGACAGAATGATATTGGACTGTGTGTGAAATTGGACTGCACGATATTGAACTGGACTAGACAATGTTGAACTGGACTAGACGATGTTGAACTAAATTAAATAATCAAACCTAAGACGATATTGGACTAAATGATATTGAAATAGATGATTCTGGACACAGAGACGATATTGGAACAAATGATATTGAACTACACTAAATGTAAATGGACAGTGTGGGACCTTGGAATGGATAATATTGGAAAAAAGGTACTGTACGAAAACGTAAAGAAAGGTTTTGGACACGGACGAAATTGTACACTGTGGAGGATATTGGACCGGCCGATTTTGCGTGCCACCATTAGCTGGCTATCTATCAAAGCAGACAACAAAAATAAAAATCCATCTGGTTTCGAACTACCAAGGAAATTATGGTGTACTTTGAACAAGGTCCGTACAAACCATGGCAAATGTAACGATTCTTTCTTCAAATGAGGCTTAATATATGAATGTGACAATGAAAAACGAGTTGTAAATCATATCTTTTTCGAATGCCCATTATCGAGATATTTCTGACTTCGTAAACGTTTCTGGAAATGCCATTGCCTGGATGGAACGACTGAATTCGGAAATTTGACTTGAACATGAAGAAATGAAATTGTTAAACTTCTATAAACTCCATTCGATAAATAAGTGCATAAATATGGAGTGGTACGGGTCTTAGCCTAAGTTTCTATAACGTTGCGCGTAAGAAGAACGACTGGCTACTAATGTTCACGCGAAATACTTTCGCTTACCGTTAATTAATCCAAATTTAATTATTTCCCGAAAAGAAAAGTTGTCAACAACGAAATGAATTTGATCAAATTAGTGAAAAGACAATTACCGCCAGTGAACGAAAAAAATTACAGCAAACAATGTAATCAAATTCAATCAAGCGTTAGCTCTCATCCCAATTGAAATGTCGAAAAGAAAAAGAAAAATAAATATAAATCTAAATTTTGAAAATAATAAATAACCAAAGAACCCAATTTCACTTAATATACACATCAATGTATATATCACGGAAAGAAAAAGAAGAAAAAAAAAACTTCAAAATCAATTAAAGAAATGGCCATACTTCCTCCGCCAATAAATTCATTAATTTTGTTGTGCAATATATCCATCTGTAGATCCGAACAACACATACAGCAACAAATGTCCCTTCTGTAAGTATTTCACAAGCCGACTTTAATCTACCCACCCTCCTATAACCATCATAACCCCCCCCCCCATTCTTATTGCATTTCCTTTCTGGATTGGTTATATCGGCGGTTGTATGTACTCGTATACATCAACTATGCTCCCCGATATACATAACTAAAGAAATAAAAGAAAAGAAATGAAAAAACATTCTTGAAGAAGTTTAAATAGACCATGAAGTAAGAATGTCCAAAAATATACTTTCTCAAATAAAAAAAGGGAATTTTCATCATGAATCTAACAATACGGGGGTATTGTAGATGATCCCTTTTATATTTTCGCCTATTATGCCTCGGTACCTATAGCGGTATTTGGATTAACCGTCGTCGTAGTCCATCTATGATAAAATGGTGAATTGCTCTTCGGATTTTACGAATACACCATTGAACCATTGTTCAATGAGAGTCCCTAACCTATTACTGTCATTAATCATTTTAAATCTTATTTATTTCCGTTGGTGTGCTATGAGAACTTCCGTCAATACTGTTACCAAATATCTAGTACTGCGTTTCATTACTTTTCATTTGAATTGTGTATACACATTTTTGTTAACGACATTTCCGCAATACTTACAATAGTTGTCGCATTAATCGTAATATTACGTAATTTCACGGTGAAGTAAATGCTGAGACGAGCTTATATACCTGCAACGTAATCGAAAGTCATGCAGAAAGAAAAACCATTAAAAAGTTTCGACAACAAAGCAATTTGTATCCGGTATCCCACGAAGTGGTCTCGTAGACCTTGGAACCTGTTTTTCATCGAAATAAAAGTAATTTAAAAGTTGATTTCTCCATATGAAACTCTTAAGCCTCCTCGTTAAAGCTCTTTATGTGAATTTTCATTTCGCTGTTATAAAGTACTTTTAGGGCTTTTTAAGAGTCGTGTTGCTTAAATTGACCTCTTGTAACAATACATAGTCACTTAAGACTTCTAACATAGCAACTCCATCACCTGCGACAGATATGGCATATCTTTGCACTTCTAAAACTGAATTAGCAACTGTGATCTTTTCTATGCTTCCGGGAAACTTTATTTAGAGTCCTGAAAACGATCGTAGTCAACCGAAGTCCTCGATATCCAGACATCATTTGAGATCGAGTCATACACAAATCCAGCGCCCAAAAAAACACTTTGCAACGAGTTGCATACAACGTAAAATTTTATCGCACTAGTGCGTAGAAGCTGTCTTTACACACTAGTGCAAAAAAAATTGAAATGTCGAAAAAAATTTCGCAAGTGGGAACACGCAGGGAAAAGCTCATTTTTTGTCGGAGAATCACAAAAACGTCATTTGACACACGTTGCTTTAGAGATGAGCGGGCACCACTTTTTTGCTGCCAGTACCCGCCGCTTCCTAGCCCAAAATTGTAAAAAATTGCCCGCTTCGAAACGTTCCCGTAAATTTTGTGCCCTGCCCGGCACATAATTTAAAATTCCTTCCCACCCCCTCATCTCTAGTATGCTGGTAGTTTAACGCACACGAAGTGTTACCAAACTCGCCTTCGGCTCGTATCGGCAATCTCACATCTAGTACGCTAAACTACCACCATACGTAACTTTTATCAAAAACCACTATTCTGGCGCCCATTTCCCAGAGAATAAAAGCATTTACAGCGGCAATATTGCGTTGTGCAAAAATAACGAAAACTATTTTTCAGAGTTGCAGGGTCACGCTTTTATTGGACAGTACAAACAAAAAGCTCCAACGGTTTTTTTTTTGTGGGTTCTAGGGGTGGATCCCATGACAGAATTTTCTAATTCTCAAATATATGGGGGAGAATAAATATTTAAAAGTTTATTTCAGTAAGCTCAGTGATGAGACAATGAAGGAAATGCAGATATCCCAGCGACGTGCAATGTGCATCAGCGAAGTATCTGAAAACCACACAAAACTTGAATAACAAAAAATGTATGAAAATAATCCGTTAAACACGAGCACACACTACGTTAACAACGATATTTTATTTACGTTACATTACGAAACTCCTTTAGTGGAAATATTTAAATTGCGTTAAGCAGCAACAAATCGACGAAAATATTATAAATGATTTTTCGACGAAAAACTCATTAAAATCCCACTAAAACAAAATCGAAGATATTATTTGTGTTTTCCACGTTTTCGTGCATTTTCACGTATTTTTTTCATACTTATTTTCCACTTTTCTTCACAAAGGTGTGTGAAAATTTCTGTGTACGCGGTGTATATAATTCTATGGCAATTCGATGTCTTCAATGTACGGAACGTCTATTTCTATCTGTGTATACACTTGCTACAACAAAATATATTCTTCTCATACCCTCCAACTTATCCTACCAATGTAGCAACACATTTTCTAATAACATTTTTGTGGCACGTGAAGCTCAAATGTATTTTTAACAGTCGTTTATCAATGTTGTGCCGATTTCATATTGATAAATGATTCATTTATCATATATCCGAAGTGAAAGTATGAATATAATTTAGGAAGGACGTGAATGTTATGGAAAGTAGGAGAGAGGATTTTCATAATTTTTCTTTAGTTATTGAAGACTTTTCCCATTTCAAGTTATGTACAATTTTGAAGTAGTTTCTTGTTCCTCATGGGGCTTTTCTTATTACGTGCTGCTTATTGTGATTTAAGAATAACTCTTCTGAACCGTTGGAATTTTCTAATGAAAAATGGCGTTATCGCTACGCTGCCTAGTTACTTCTAAATGTCTCAAGTGATTTTTGACTTTTCATACATTTTAGTATCGAAAATCACTTACGATATTGATACTTTACACGGCATGGCAATACGAGCGATGCAATTGACGGTGTTTTCTCAGTGACAATAAAGAAGTATTTCAGATTATGTTTTATTAGAATTTGAAACAATGAAAAGTCATCAATTCGATAAGTTCATTGACGTATGAAGTTCTCCCATTGGCAGAATCTTTATATATGCTTCCGTAAAGTTTTTATTAGACCCGTATGAAGTACAAAGATCTTTCCGGAGATATGGTCGAAGAAGTGTCCAAAAACGCGGATTTTCGCTGAAACTTTTTCGCAAATATCCCAGGAAATTGCTCATTTTGGTGTCAGTTTGGTCTCATAAAATTGGGAAAGTTTTTTTATGGACGAAATTGAGTTTCCCTGCCATGTATCAAAGCAGAGAGTTTATGGTCTATATTTGCTTAATTATGCAATATGGAGATTTACTATCAAAAGTAAAGTTGCAGAGAATAAAAGTTTAGAGGACACGTGTTTCACGGTTTTAGAGAAAAATGGTCCAATCCTGGAATATGAGCACTTCTAGAATTGATAGGGATGACTCATATAATAGAACTATGAGAGTTAGAAATTTGTAGAGTTGTAGAGAATAACATTTTAAAGAAAATGTGTTTCAGGGTTTTAGGGAAAAATGGCCCTATTCCGGTATATGACCATTTTTATAATTAGGAGGGATGACTCATATCTCTAAAACTATGAGAGTATGAAAGTTGGTTCCAAAGACAAAGTTGTAGAGAATACAAATTTAAAAACCTCGGGTTTCAGGGTTTTAGAAAAATGACCTAATCCCAGGATAAACCAATTCTAGAATTGAGAGGGATGACTCATACCTCAAGAACCATGTTAATACAGTTACTTTCAAAGGCAAATTTGTAGGGAAAAATTTGGGGAAAAATGACTCAATCCTGGGATATCACTTCCTCTAGAATTGGCAGGGATGTCCCATATCTCTAGAATTACGGCAGTTAAAAAGTTGCTTCCAAACGCAAAGTTGGTGAGAATTACATTTTAGAGAAGGTATTTTCGGGATTTTTGAGAGAAACTACGCTGGTTCTGTTTGTGATATTTGATATCATAATGTAGGAACAGGCGTAATCGGTAAAGTGAATCTAATTTTTATGTCATTGTATGGAGTAAAGTATTTTACAAATCATTCTGATTTGGTCAGTTGTCAAAGTCACACGTTTTTGCAATCTAATAAATTATTTTATTTTTACCGACAATTCGTGTCTTTAATTGATCTTATCGTTTCTACATGGTGGCTCAAGGTAGTGGACCAGGACATTGAGTAAATAAAGTAAAGGAAAACTAATTGGCAGAGTTGAAAAGTCGCAAAGTTGTTACGTTGAAAAGTGAAAAGAGTCGATAAGCCGTAAAGTGTAAAGGACAAGCAAAGTCTTAAGTTATGTAAAGGAAAAGCACTTCGATAAGAACTAAAAACTATCAAGCTGCGAAGTGTTATGTAAAGTCTCTGTTAAGGAAAAGAACGGAACATTCTAGAAGAATTTTTATCGGCGACACGTGGATGGAACAATACGAACAACAGCTGAACAGCTTGGTTGTATTTTGTGAAATCGAATCAAGTGCAAATTTTTTTTTATGGATGACTTCATCGAAAATTTAACTTCCGCTGAACGTAAAATACTTCGAACTCGTGAATTATCAATTTCATACAAAAGGAAAATTGATTTAATGAAACGATTAAAAGCGTCGCTGGTAAAGGGGACACAGAGGAATTTTGACAGGCGACGAGGACGAAGAATTTGAAGATTCTTTGGAAATGGCATCGAATTTTGTATTCAAGGATGTTGAAGATGCGTTGGAAAAGTTTACTGGTGAAACCACGAATTCGGTAAATGAATGGCTCAAGAATTACGAGGACGCAGCGAAAACCTGCAGACGGAACGAAATACAAATGTATTTGTACGCTCGCAAGTTGTTACGAGGTGCAGCACGAAGCGCAGTTGAAGCGGATAAGGAGGATAAATTATTAGTAGAAACGCTGAAAGATTTGAGGCTAAGGAGAAAATTAGCGTCGGAGACGCTCTTGTAATTTTTCTACGAAATGAAGAAAATTGGCCCGAGAGTTGATGAACCATCCATGGTGCGATACATTGTTGATGGGTTATCAGAAGGAAGCAATGAAAAGGCAATTTTGTACGATGCGGAAAATCTAGATGAATTGAAAGTCAAGCTGAACGTGTACGAGACAATGCACAAGGTCAAATCAGCATCAGCAGCTACACGTTGTAAAAACTGTGGATCGAAAAGTCACAATCAAGTCCGTATCAAGAAAAGGAAACACGATGTTTCAAATGTAACAGCATTGGTCACATTTCTCGGGATTGTACAGAAATCGAACCAAACAATACGATGGGTGCTAAAGCGAAATCGATCAACTGCATCGAGAAAGCAAATGAAGGTGTGAGTCCGACTCTTTTGATGGTAAGACCGGTGGGATTGGGAAATTTTATGGTAGTGGAAAAGTGAACATTTGAGGACAAATATTTTATTAAAGGGGGGAGCGTAGGAACAGGCGCAATCGGTAAAGTGAATCTAATTTATATGTCAATTTAAATGACAATTGCATTGTATGGAGTAAAGGATATTACAAATCATTCTGATTTAGTCAGTTGTCAAAGTCACACGTTTTTGCAATCTAATAAATTATTTTATTTTTACCGACAATTCGTATCTTTAATTGATCTTATCGTTTCTACAATAATACAAAAATGTTATAAATGTCATAAGACGTACTTCGGGAGGGCCTTTGACTATACCTTGGATAATTTCTGCGTATCTTTGGAATTCTTATAGTTCTAAAAGAATATAAAAATGGAATTGTTTGCTCATTTCTATTTAGATACGTTCGAGTCTTTTTGCAATATGTAATCTGTTTGCCACATCTCTTCTGTTTGCCCAATTTATTCCGATAAAGGGGCCTTTGCGTTATATGTGAATGCTATTAATTCCATCAACTAACATACGGACATCAACGGACATCCTCCGAAAGTGTCCGAAGTAGAATCTATCACATTAGACAGGTTTCTGATTGGCACGTGAAGGTTCTCATGATTTTTAAGTGATGAAAGGGAAAATAAACAAAAGATCACGAAACTGGTAAAATCTAAAAATCTACTTGTAATGTCCCCTTATACCACGACCACATAAAGTAGAGGTATGCTGGCCGACCCTCCTTGAGGCAACCATTTCTTTCTCGATTTCAAAAAGGAACATACAGTCCACCCGAACGACTGAGTGTGTCTTAAGCACAGCCCAAACCGACACTGAAGTTCAAAACTCGACCCGATCCTACTGACCTCAACCCAGTCGATAAAAACAGGTCCTAATCGCTTGAGACATCATGAATTTCATCAGGAAATTTTTCATACTTTAACGTAAGCCGCACTGAAAATGTAGATTTTCACTTCAACTGAACACTCCTACAATCCAGCCCACAGCGATAAAGCATAAAATCGGAAATTTTCGCCATTTCGTAAATGAAAAATTAAAACATAAACTTTGAATTAATATTCTAGAGCTAGCTAATATACCAATTTGAGCTGAAATATTAATCAAAAAAACGACAATTAAAAAACCAAAAAAAAAAGTTGAAACCCGTTTCCAAAAACAACCCTCAAAAATAATAATTTTCGTTTAATGTCGTTTTGAATGTTATCATGCGTGTGTTTTCATATTTATGTGCAATGCGTAAAAAGAGATATCTACACCCCATCTACACGCATATCAAGTGAGCGTACAATATACGTTGTGTACGTTGAAATGAATTTTGTTATCACTTTTTGGATTTTAAATTATTGAAATTTATGCCTACAAATGACCCCTTTGTTACAGCATCATAGCATTTTAGTGCTTTTCGCATGCAAAATAAGGGAATATTTTTGCAGACATTTTAACAATAAATTCTTTCGGTGACAGTAGCACAACTTCACCTAACGCCGCTATTAAACATTATTCTTTTATGACCACATCACCAGCGCTGACTTATGGTTCAAACCATCACGTAGAATATCTTCTTTATATTTATGCTTGTCGCTATTATTACCAGCAATATTATATCCCAAGAACCGAACATTAGACCCTTCATAATATAAGCAACACTATTTTTTATGCATTCAAAATGCAAAACAAAACCATTTACAAAGTGCTTTTAATTTAAGACTTAAAAACGTCGTTATGGTCGGACTTCTATGGTAATTAATTTTCTCTTCTGTTATTAATAAGGAAAGAAAATCTTTCGGAAAATCCCAGGTTTATACTACAGTAGATTCACGTTGTTAATATTAAGACAGTTTTCCTGGTAAAAAATAGAAAAATATATAAAAAAACATTTATTATTTCATTTTTCATTTTTAATCTTTTTGTGTGTTTTATAATGAAATAAAGTGTCAAGCCAAACACTTTGCCTGAAGATTTAATGGTTTAATTCAACGTTTTAAATATTATTTTTAATGGAACTTCTTGCCTTTCTTGGTGGATGAGAAGTAAGTCTTAAGTGAAAATGAAACATAATGCGGACCACCCTAAGCAACATCCTTGCTTTTAATCCATACAAGCTACTCAATAAAGTAAAGAAATCTGCGGTACTGGAGGATTTTTTTTAATTTATCAGATTTGGGGGCTCATCTCTAATCGAGGCACACGGATTTTGTAATGCTTTCACATCGTTAAATTTGGAGATCTTCTTAAGACCAAAATTAATTCAAATTAAGACCCTGCGCTTAGTTTCACGTTCTTGTTCGGGCTCAAGTTCATGATGAGAGCCAAGCGATGTAGCCCCTTGGTATCGTCTCACGCTATCGTCACTTTCAGATGGGTCGACCTGGTTACAACCAGGTTCGACCCAAAAAAAGCCAGGCCGAAAAAATTACCTGGATCTAGTTGTTTCAGGTCGACCAGAATTTATCTGTCTATAAAGAAAAAACGCAAATTTGTTAGGAGAAAGTTCGATTATGGCAATAATTGACATGAGATAATTTATTGATTATTAAAAACTGAACATTAAAATCAAAATTGGTGGCATTCGAGTTTCATTCCAATGAATTGGGAATCAATATAAATGGGAAGTTTCTGAACAACCTTCGATTCGCCGACGACATTGCCCTGACATCAACGACTCTGGAACAGATTGAAACGATGCTATTGCAGGTCAACGAGGAGGCCCAAAAAATCGGTTTGAAGATGAACATGTCGAAAACGAAAGTTATGACAAACATCGCTACGCCAATCAAAATCGGAGACGAGGAAATCGAAACCGTGGATTCGTACAAGTATCTCGGCCATGTCATGAAACTCGGTCTCGATAATCAAACGGCTCAAAGATAAAAAAGGATCGGTCTTGGTTGGGCGGCGTTCGTCAAATTGCGTTACATTTTCAAGAACAACATGAACAACAGACTGAAGAGGAAAGTGTGCTGATATGTGTGCTGCCGAGACTCTCACAATAACCAAAGCATCAGCAAACAAGTCGAGAGTTGCACACAGGGCCGTGAAAAGGGCAATGCTACGAATCTCATTCAGAGACAAGATGACAAATGAGTGGATCCGACAGCAAACGAGAATCACCGATGTCACGGCACGAATAACGTCGCTAAAATGGAATTGGACAGAGCATATTTCCAGAATGACCGACGAATTCAAAGTTTTGTGCCTTATCTTTTTCTGATTTCTAACTGTTTATCTCGGTTCCAGGGTTTGGATGGTCCGATGATTTGGTTAGAACATAATCCTTGGCGTTCCTTTCCCGTCCAGCAGTGTGTTGCGTATTATAAATATTTGATAAATCTGTTCATTTTACTAAGTTGTTCTCAATTTTAGAAAGCCAGGTCATGACCAGGTCTGGTTTTTCTCCCAATCCAGGTCAAAATAAAACCCGATCTGGCTGACCTGATGGTAATCGTTACTATCATGAAACCCATCGATACCACACACATAATAGCCAAAAAGCCTATGCTTTTCTAATAGACCTGGCAAAGTGAAGAACCAGACAGATCGCAGGATAAAACAGTGAGTTGCAAAAATAACAGAGCTTTCAGAGAGAAAAGCCAACAGGCAAAAGCGCAATGTTGAGAAGTCTTCTTCTACATATTTGTGATAACAAGAAAAAAACACAAAAAACTTGAAATTTGCCTTGTAAGTTTACTTTTTTTACATTTTATTGTCAAACGGTTTCATAAGAACAAAATTTCAAAAAAATTGAAAATATGCTGACAAGCGATATACTCGAGGAGTAATGAAATAGCGTGAGTAAAACAAGCAACGCGGAAGCGGCAACAACCCAGTCGACCCGTCGGAGTTACTACCACCCTCTGCTTCTTATGACTATTGACCATGGAGTGACGCTTGGAATGGAACTGCGACAGGACCAATCGTACGGCTAGTACAACCAACGAACGTCGGTAAAATATCGATGACTTTACCTTGGAACGAAAGTTTATGCGAGTTAGACTGTTCTCATAGATATTTCTTCAACTTTCAAAGTCACTTCAAATACAAATAGCGGCTACAGGCATATTAAAACCGTAATCGGTTCTATGAGGAGGAAGCCGGAACATGCTACAACTCGCAACCCATAAGAATGACGATAAGAATCGAATTTGGCGCACAAGTCAGGCGCACTAATCCTTCCCTTCAACAGGTCATAAATGAAAAGCACCTTACGCCTATCAAAGAGACGATCTAAGCCTAAGACCTTACGTCTCTTGTCATATGGCGGGAGCTCGAAACGCGAGTTCCTTCTAACAACAGTTCGCCTAAGCTCAAACAAAACAAACTTCTTCTGCATCGATTCAATGATGAATCTGGACTCCATACTACTGAAGCATATTCTGAATGAGATCTGACATAAGCTTATACAGTCTCGACAGGCAAGGAAAATCAGCGAAATCGGCACAAATCCTCTTTAGAAAGCCGAGCATAGAAAAAGCTCTCGCTATCTTTCTGTCAACATGGGCTCGGAAGTTCAGTTGAGTATCCATAACTACACCAAGATCCGTGGTTTGAGTGACTCTCTCCAATTCGACACCACCAATCGAATAGGCGAACACAGTCGGGTCTCTCAGGCGATAAAAGGACATCGTCTTACACTTGGCGACGTTGATCGACATGAAATTCTCTTGACACCACTCAGAAAAAGCGTCAATATCACGCTGAAGCTCAAGCGCGTCAGACACGCCGTTGATCTCGTGAAAGATTTTCAGGTCATCAGCGAACCAGCGAACAGGCTACATCTGGAATTTTTGAAATGTCTAGTCACGTCGTCGAAATAAAGAATAATAAACAGTAAGGGACCAAGGTGACTTCCTTGAGGAAGTCCGGACGACAAGACGAATGACCTTTACCTATAGTTAAGTACTTTCACGAACTGCTCTCTGCCCACCAAATAGGACCTGACCCAATCAGCAATGCAACTGTTCACAAGACAACTGTGTCGAGCCTGGTCGAAAGCCTTCCGAATATCTGTGTCTATCGTGTCCACCTGGAATCTGGACTCGATCACGTTCAGCGTGTTGCTTACAAATTCCATCAAGTTGGTCGCCTTTTGAAGAAACCATGTTGTTTTTGAGAAGAGAAAGTTTCCCATGCAGCACTCTGCTCAATCGATTGCAGACTAACAGCTCAAAGACCTTTATGAATTGGCGTCAGACACGAAACCTTCCATTGACTCGGAAACGAACGGGTACTTAACTTTTCCAATCAACAACACCGATCAAAAAACACTTATAGAACCATCAACCCATGGTTTTACCGTCTCTAACCGATTTTAAGATAGCCAAAATATAACGTATCCTTAGGTGGAGGAGAACAGTCCCGATGTCGTCTTGCTTTCATTTGTATCACCCTCCAGTAGAATAAGCCGACGAATTTTTGCTGGCGGGTATTCAGCGGCCAATCACCGTTTTCAGCTAGTGAATACATAATATTGTAGGATTAATACGAACAGCAGATCGATGATGGCATTCATTGGTGATGCATGCAAATTCCATGCGACTCTGATAAGCCCGTAATTACTTCTGTAAACGCAGTTGTAAGTAATGACTTATTTGGTTAAGGGCCAACTTCAAACGTTCACGTTTTATTTTGTCAATTTGAAAATATAATTTTATTTTTCATCGTAAATAGATCAACATCCGTGAAATATTCTTTACACTTTATCTCACAGACTGCGGGTATAACTGCACATATTCATGCATTTCAAAATAACGTTTTTACTTCAATCCTATTTTCAAAAATTTTATATTTAAATTCCGAAATATAAAAATAAATCTTTTATATTGAATAACGTGAAAATGTTACCGTTTCGTACATATGAACCCATATAAGCTTGCATTAAATAACCACAAAAAAGCGCCTGCATGTTTTTGATAACCGCTTTGGTCAAATAAAAAAAATGTATTTGGAAAAAAAGAGCATAAAGTCCTCTACCCGTTCAAACGCAACATATTCCAGTCGTACTTTGATAACACACATACATCCATATGACGCTGTACAATTGGCAGTATGTGTGTAAAATAATATAAAAAAACGATACACATCACAAGCCCCGACCCATTCATTCAGCAGCAAAAAAAAAAGCAACAAAACTGTGTTTTATCAAATAACGTAATCTCCTTTTTAGGAAAACCCAAAATTACAAGACTTGTAAAAAAACGAAGAAAAAACCGTTAGATATCATACACTTTAGAGAAGCTTAGCTTAATAGCTCCTCGTCGACAACACGAGAAAAGCAAGAGCTCCCTATACACACAGAAAGCACATTTAAGTCGTTTAATCCTCGGCTCCAAGGGTGTTTTCGAAAAGCTCCCTTTTTCTTCGTTGATAATAATGCTAAATATATTAAATGAAATTTATAAGAAAATTTATCTTGAGGAATGAATGGCTGTGCGCTCGACGTAATCTTGTCACTGATTAAAACAAATTAATTAAAACGAATAAGAAAGCAATGCGTTTTTTTTCAGCGAATATTTTACAGCTAAATAATAAAGTAATTCATTTCGACGAAAAACCGCATTTTGCCACAAAGCTCTTTTTTTGTAATATGGAAGAGGGGTGTGCTGTATGCAACAAATTCATTTGTGATGATGCTTTTTACATTATATTTGTTCACTGTTTCTGCTTTTTACATAACACTAGCACTGATTCCCGGTTTTCGGCTGTGTCGTATTGATACCTAGTGGAATTGTCAAATCTCGTAGTTTTTTGTAGATTTGTAATAGAAACCTATTAATTGGGAAAAAAGGAATTTGTGTCAGGTATCGAAATCAGTTGTGAAAAAATTTAGTTCCTTATGAATCGAAAGCAAATTCGAGTTTTGGGTAATTCTTCACGAATTAGAACCCTTACAGTCATTTAGTTGTTTGCGAGTTAAGAATCGTGATGAAACGCAACTCATCATGATAAAAAATGAAAACGGCAAAAGGAATTTTTTATATACACCGACCTGATGACTTGCCTACGGGTCATCGGGGAAACAGAAGTAGGTTGGGCGTTTGGTTAGCCTCCAAATACCGGAAAAAAAATGGCCGGTTATGAAATCAACAACACAGCCTCGGATCGGACAGGATAAACGGGTACGACTCAAGCCACGGAAAAACAAAATGATTTAAAACTAGGAACATGGAATGTAAGATCTTTGTTGCGGCCAGGAGGATTGAGATCTCTCACAAGTGCGCTAAGAGCGGCAAAAATTGACATCACGGCAGTGCAAGAAACGAGATGGCCTGGAAAGGACACCATGATCAGTAGCGACTATAAGTTACACTACAGTGGGAAGAGTAACGAAAGCCCAAGAGAGTATGAAACAGGTTTCATGGTTTTCGGCACAGCTAGAAACGCGGTGATTGGTTTCAGAGGAAAAAGAGGAAAATTTTTCAACTATACTCTTATTAACGCCTACGAACCCACGGAGGAAAAAGACTACGAAGCGAAGGAGCTATTTTACGAGAAACTGGTGGAGATATATGATGGAGCGCCGAAACGTGACATTAAGATTCTGCTTGGAGATCTGAATGCCAAGATAGGTCGCGAAGTCTTCTATCGTCCCACAATTGGTAAATACAGCCTCCATGAAAACTCTAACGACAACGGTACGCGGGTAGTTCATTTCGCAGCATCAAAAGAAACATGGTTGTGAGCAGTACGTATTTCGAACATAAAAACATCCACAAAGCGACATGGGTATCACCTGATGGACAAACCAAAAACCAGATTGATCACGTTTTGATAGATGGACGGCACTGTTCAAATGTATTGGATGTCAGGAGCTGAAGATGACCAAATGTTGATTGTGACCACTACTTGGTTAAAGTGGTTGTTAGGTCTCTCATATCGATCCAACACAACCGACAACAGGCATTGAAAAAGTGGGACGTTGAAAAACTGCAGAACGAAGACATTCAACGCAAATACGTGGATAGGTTGTTTGGAGAGAAAAATTATCGAAGAAATGGTCGGCGAACAATACAGCATAGACGATGCGTGGAATCAAATTAGACGGAATGTAGAGATGCTGCAGCAAACACATTGGGAACGAGAACGGGAATAAAAGAAATAACTGGTTTGGCGATGAATGCCAGCAAGCTCTGGACAACAAAAGGCAACTCGACTAAAAACTCTGAGTCGACACACTCGAGCAGGCCAGGCAGAGTACCGTTCGAAGAGAAATTTCGCTCGAAAACTGTTCCGAAACAAAAAACGGCTGCAGGATGGGAACGTTTTGATCGAAATTGAAAAGTTTGGCAATAGGAAGGAAACTCGGAACTTCTATCGGAAAGTAAACGAATCCAAAAATGGTTACAGTCAACAACCTTTGCTGTGTAAGGACAAGAATGAATTGGTCTTAGCAGATGAAGAAAAGCGCATTGCGAGATGCAATGAATTGCCATTTCATACTGCGCAACCATATATTGAAGAACCAACGATGCAAGAAGTTGAAGCTGAAATTTCAAGAACGGCGTCAACGCGCTATATATGGAGATGCACGAGCTCAACACGCGTATATGGAATGTCGAGGAGTTACCGGAAGAGTGGAAGACCAGCATACTTTGTCCCATATACAAAAAGGTGATAAAATGGAGTGTGGCAATTTTCGAGGAATTGCTCTGCTGAATATTCCTTACAAGATATCTGAAAGAACAGAAAAACTATAACATTGGGAGGTTCGGCATTTGTGACGCATTTGTTTAATCAAAAGTGAAAATATTTCAAAAGAATTTTTTGCGTTCCGAAGCTGTAGGCGTCACCCAAATTGATATCAGTTGTTTTGGAAGAAGAGACGAAGATTTGCGTCACGTTTGCCTTTTAAAAAGCGTTTTTGTTATTTACCATATCCATTCATCGAGGTAAACAGTATCCGCCCACTTCCGCTGTTGGATTTTTTGTGCACGGTAACGGTATTCCACCACTCATTCCATCCAGAATTCAAATCGTTTAGGTTGTTAACATTTCGGAAGAAAGTCCAGAAAGCTGGTCGCGACTTCAACCTAAAATTCACTGGCGCAGTAATCAACTCATTATAAATCGGCAGCTCATTGTTTGCGTATATTTTTTTGCATTCTCTCCGGTCTGGCTCCTCTCGTAAGACTTGAGCTGGAGCAATGTTGCTTAAAACGCTTAGCTATTCGAATTCCGTTGGCTGCACAGCTCCCCACATCAATCTAAGTGCAGTATTTATTTCCATCACACTGGTGAGCAATAATCGGCGGTGGACATTATCAACGATTGAGTGGTGATGCGCAAAGTTTTGGCTGAACATCTCCACGTAGTACCGGTAAAGCTTTTGAACAATGTTGACTAACGATTAGAGTTTCTTCTGCGTGTCTTCTAAATGCGGCAGATATGTCAAGCTGCGACCCAGATAGCTTGAGTCATCGGTTTGCTTGACGCTTGTCAGGTGGAAAACGATCGATACAGTTTTACCAGCATTTGGTTTCAGCCTCCATTTGGCAAAGTAAAATGACAATTTCTGTAGGCTCGATCTGAAGGTTTTTTCAATATTTTCGAACTTCTTGGCATGACAAGCGATGGCTATATCATCCGCGTAGATTTTGTCCCGCCAAATGATTCAATCCTATCCAATACATTATAATGCATTTATCAAACTTCGTGTTATTAATGTTTTCTACTTATGATTTATTTGTTGGGAAAACTGAAACAGTACTGGTTCGATTAGCATAGTACGAACTTATATCAGCAATGAATTCAAAATAAAATTTTCAATTACTTTCGAATAAAGAAATTTTGAAAGTAGTGAAAATTAAAATTATTGCCTTCACCCGTCGCGTCGCCAGCCGGCTTTTTGACCGACGCGACGGTGCGGTTGAACCCCTACTCAAGATTTTTTTTCGGCTAAAGGAATTCAGCCGCCGCCGCCGAACATTTTTTACCCTCTAGCCGCCGCCAGCCGTTTTCTTCCGGCTCTGGACTCTTTTTATTTATTTATTTAGCGTATGGTTTCTTACATCTTATTCTACAATTATTTTTTTTGTCATTTCGACAGGTTCGGTAATAATTCCTCAATTGAACATTTGGAGTTAATACTATTCTCCATTTTTCACACTTCTTCATTCTTCATTTTGTTTTTTCGATGCTATTGCCGGGAAGGTTGGCTAGCCAACAGTTCCGACGACCGGGTGATGACATTATTGTCTGCTGGGACCTCACGAACCCATTGTGTGATATGGGTGCTATCTTTTCGTGTCTTTTGTTTTTGGTGAATGTGGTGTCATCTATAGTACAGCAGCGCGACCATTCACTGTGCATTGTTATTTGAGTGACGTCATTAAATGCACGTGTCATCGCTGAGCTACCACGTCCACTCTGGACTTCTGAACCACTTTTTTTCAGAAAAGATTTTTTTGTGATTATCTGGTGATTATTTGGTGATTATCTGGGAGTAGTTCACCCCTCGACTCTGACTCATATCAACGACTGTTTTTCGATATTTTTGTATTTCCTGATTTTATCTTTTCCTAATTTTAGCTATTCCTAATTTTTCAAAATTCCTGATTTTCGTTTCCTGATTCCTAATTTTATTTTTCCTGATCTATGTGTGATAACATGTTTGCAATAAGCATAATATGTAATGATAGTAGAAAAAAAATATATTTTATCTGCCTAGAAGTCAAGATGGCGGCAGATATGGACGTGTTTGTTTTGCTCTGAGTAAGTTTCGTTTATTTTTTGCCCTCTTCGCGTTTTAAATCACAGTTTCTCGTAAATAAGTTAAGTTAAATTAGTGTGTGTCTTTGTAACTTTTTTAGATATCAATTAAAATCTGCATTTTCTTTTCAAGCAACGTAGTGCTCACATAACCTCAAAGTTACAGCGTTTTTCGGGTGTTTGTTTTGTTTTCTTCATGCAAAACAATCGGCGTTTTGTGTTTGTGATTTTGGTATAGGATTTCAAGTAAGTGTTTGTCTACGGTTACGGTTAACTTCTTCGCTATTCATATAGCAATTCTTTTTTGGCAAAAATAAATGAGCTTGCGCTTAGCATCTCAGGCACGTGTGTGATGTCCCCATTGAGGCTTGAACTTCCAGTGCGGTTCGGCTTACCAGGCCGTCCCACTGTATTCATTAGTGGTAAAAACGGTCATAGGCAGCCTCGGACGAGTGTTGGTCACGGGGTACGACCAATGCGGGACTCGAACGGTACCCCATCGTTGACGATCAGGCAATGTAAAAAGGTTGATGGTTTGTTTATTGGAAGTCTAAACGTTA
>CM055404.1:7902127-7992657 GCA_029228625.1 Pseudolycoriella hygida
GTGCATGACCTCGAGGTTTCTGATATGAGGGTTCTTAGGAATATAGCGGAAGTTAATAGGAGGGAGCAGTGGGATAATCATATCAGGAACGGCGACATTAGGGAAAATTTAGGTATTTCGTCAGTGGAAGAGGCGGCAAGGGCTAGTCGTCTGCGCTGGCTCGGGCACGTTCAAAGGATGGGTAATAACCGGCTACCGAAAAGGATCTTGGATGCACAGGTCCCGGGTGTTAGGCCGAGGGGTAGACCAAGGAGAAGGTTTATAGATTCAATTAAATCAGATTTAGAAGTTAGGGGACGAACAAACCATCTCCTTGGCGGGCGATAGAAGGGCATGGAGGACGATAGTTCACCATTCTGGGGTTGTGGCATCCCCACCTCACACCGGAAGGTAATAATGGTCTATAGAGTTTGATGATGATGATTTGTCATCGGTGATTTTTCATCGATGATTTGTCATCGGTGATTTGTCATCGATGATTTGTCATCGGTGATTTGTCATCGATGATTTGTCATCGATGATTTGTCATCGGTGATTTGCCGTCGATGATTTGTCATCGGTGATTTGCCGTCGATGATTTGTCATCGGTGATTTTACATTGATGATTTGTCATCGGTATTCAAGATCAAACTTAACAATCTACACAAATCATAGCCAGCATACAACCAGAAATCCAAAAAAAATCATAGCTAGCATAGAACCAGAAATCCAAAAACTTAGCTCTATACTAAGAGCTCAAATTAGACAAAAACTAGCCAACATCATCACCAACTTGCACAAAACGAACCACGAAAGAACAAATCTTGCTACAACACTTACGCGAATCGAAAACGTATCTAAGAGAAAATGATGACGTGAGTTGTAAAAGCTGAAAAAGGCAATGTAACTGACGTGATATCTAAACAACAGTATCATCTGCAAATTATGTCACATGTTAATGACAAGGTAACATACCTAAAGCAGGGATCCCACAGCCTCAATTGAAAAGAAAGTGAACAGTATACTGTCACAATGACAAAAGAATGGCTTCACGTCAGACCATAAAGCCGAATATATGAAATCGTACACGTAAATTTGCCCCAAAATATATTTACAAACCAAAAGACACAAGTATGGCAACCCAGGCAGACCAGTGGTATCATTCATAAATGCAACTACATACAAGCTTTTTTTTAAAAGGATGAGGAAATCTTCATAGACGCCCGGTCCCCCTGGACCAAGGTAGTGTTGGACTCCATTCTTTAATGACCTTCCAACTAAAGTTTCCTTCCTTACTCTCAATGCTATTTTGTCCCCGGAATCGCCTGACAGCATTGATTCGGGGAAGGGCTGTGCTTTCGCACTTGCTCTCTCAGATCAATTGGCAGTCTTCTTTGATCGTCTCTTTATGCGCTTTGCAGCTTTCCCATTATTTTTGCAACTACATTATTCGCTACTTTCCACGCCTCCTCATCGCGGGGTATCTCCGATATTATGTTTTCGGCATTTACCTTTGACCTACTCACCGTCATCAGCTCACCTCGCTCTTTTTCGAAGCGGGGGCAGACAAATAACACGTGCTCCGCAGTCTCTTCCTCCCTCTCGTATGTTGTGCAAAAGGTGATTCTGTGAATCCGAACCTGCCCAGTTACTTCCTGAAGCATCCGTGGCTCGACAGAAACTGTGCCAATTGGAAGTTACCCTCTCCATGTTTCCTTTGTACCCATGTCGTTATGTTTGATATGAGGCTATGGGTCCACCTTCCATTGTCCGAGGAGTCCCACTGTTGCTGCCACTGTCTCAGTGATTCGGCTCTTAATTGCGACCTAACTGTTTTGGTAGTTTGACCCTCTCTTCCCTTCCTTCTATGGCATTCGCTGCCTTTTTTTTAATAGATACTAGTTTACTTAACGTTCCTTGTTTTACGTGTGGAACACGATGTACAAATATACAATTGGGCGATATTTTAATTCTGTAGTTTCAATGTTTGGTATGAGTTTTTGGCTCGAGTTTTTCTTAATATACATTAAGAAACCTTATCTAATTTTTCTTTGTCTAATTTAACGCTAAAATAGGGCTAATTTGTCATAGGGTTAATTTCTTTGAAATCATTAGTTTTGCGGTCATAGGCAGCCTCGGACGAGTGTTGGTCACGGGGTACGACCAATGCGGGACTCGAACGGTACCCCATCGTTGACGATCAGGCAATGTAAAAAGGTTGGTGGTTTGTTTATTGGAAGTCTAAACGTTAATGGGGGTTTTAGGGGTCGCAAGGGTGAGTTGGTGGGCTTGGCAATGGATTATGGTGTAGATATATTAGCGTTGAGCGACATTAGGACGAAAGGGCAGCGCGAAGAACTGGTGGGCGGTTATAAAGTGTTTTCGGCTGGTGTTCAGTCTGGTAGGGCGAACTGGGGAGTTGGAATGGCTATCAAAAGGGAATTAGAAAAGTTTGTTTTGGACGTGCGGTATGTAAGTGAAAGGATCATGTGGGTCTCCATTAAGCTGACAGGAGGTATTTATCGGCTGGTTAGTGTTTATAGCCCGTGCGAGGGGAGCAGTGCTGGCGATCTTGACACCTTTTACGAGCAGTTAGGGGATGTTGTCAGCAGAAAAGGTAGTGAGTGTGTGATTCTGTTGGGGGATTTCAACGCGAGAATAGGAAACAGTAAGACCAGTGGCGGCTATGAAAGGGTAGTGGGCAAATTCGGGGAGGATGTTTTAAACTCAAACGGAAAGCGGTTGTTGGATTTCTGCGATTTCAATGGGCTGGCAGTAACCAACTCTTTCTTTAGGCATAGGTGGATCCATCGGTACACTTACGTTAATAATAGTTTGGGCACAAGTCAATAATTGATTACATGGTTATAGAGCAGGACAGGAGGCAGGAAGTCAGGAACACACGTGTTTTCAGGGGTTTCACATTTGGCTCAGACCACTACCTTTTGGGTACCCATCTCTCTGTTAGTAAACTCTGTCAGGCTAAAAGGAAAAAAGTGGTGGTTCGGAAATTTCGTGTGGGAAAATTCAGGGACGAGGAAGTTAAGTCTCGCTTTATGTCAAAATTCAGCGAAGCTTTCGAAAGGCTTCCTCCGGACTGCGTAGACATTGAGGGTGAGTGGGCAAACTTTAAGGAATTTGTCTTGGGCGTAGCTGAGGAATGTCTAGGTAGTGTCTCTAGTGGGGGTAGAAACAAAAAGACAGGCTGGTGGAACGCAGATATCAAAAAGGCGGTATTAGAGAAAAGGAAGCTGTATTTGATTTGGTTACAGGGTAAGACGGGCGAAAAGCATGAGGCTTACAGGGCTTGCAGGCAGACGGTTAAGACTCTAGTCAAGGAAGCGAAGGATCGGTCGTGGAAAAAGTTTGGGGAGGAATTGGAAGAGGCTGGTCAAGGAAGGGGTAAAAAATTTTGGTCGGCAATCAAGTATATTAGGCGTGGTGGTGAAAAGGAGGGCTGCGGTAGCATTTTGGGTAAAGATGGCGAATTAGTTACAGATAAGGGTGAGGTCCTGAAAACCTGGCAGGATTACTTTCAGGATCTATTCGCCTCTGTCAATCCCGTAACAAGCCTTGACAGGGGAGAGGGCCGTAGCTTGGAGGGTGAGGAGGAAATTACATTAGAGGAAGTGTCACGAAAGGTCAGCAGGCTGAAGGCAGGAAAATCCGCAGGTATAGACGAAATTAGGACAGAATTTATTAAGAATAGCGGGCCGGGGGGGGTTCAATGGCTTTGTAGGATTTTCAATTTAGCATTGAAGTCCTCAGTAGTACCCGCTGACTGGAGCTTCGGTGTTATTGCTCCGATCTTCAAGAAGGGTAACCGCAAAGTCCTTACCAACTACAGGGGGATTTCACTCTTGAGCGTGGTCGGAAAGGTTTATACAAGTGTGCTAGTAGACAGGGTTAGGGTTAGAGTGGAAGATGTTCTTGACGAGGTTCAGAGTGGTTTCAGACCTCTGAGAGGTTGTCAGGATCAGATCTTTTGTCTCAGGCAGGCTATAGAAAAGCTCTCTGAGAGAAATATTGATTTATACTTGTGCATCATCGACCGAGTAAAGGCATTCGATCGGGTACCGAGGCAAAAGCTGTTCGAGGTACTTGGCGAATACGGGGTTAATGGAAGTTTATTGGGCGCTATCAAAAGCATCTACTCAGGGAGCAAGGCTGCGGTAAGGATAGATGGTGAAATTAGTGAGGCTTTCGAAGCTAATGAGGGAGTTCGTCAGGGTTGTTGTCTCTCCCCTCTTCTGTTCATAATTTTTATGGACAAGATTATCAGGCAAGCGAATTTGCAAGGGAATGTGAAGGTGGGGGAAGTAATCATGAAAATCCTGGCCTATGCGGATGACTTACCTCTATTAGCAGATAATGCCAAGGATTTGCAGGAGAATTTAGACTGCCTGAATGCTGCATGTGAGGAATACGGCATGAAAATAAGTGTCAGTAAAACTAAAGTTATGCATATTGGCAAATCCCGGAAGGATGTAGTTTGCAGTTTAACTGGGGAGCAGTTGGAACAGGTCTCTGAGTTTAAATATTTAGGAGCCATTTTTTCGGAGAATGGCAAGTTAGTTAGGGAATTTGAAGAAAGGAGAAGAATGGGAAATGCAGTGGCCAGTCAGTTGAGGTCGTATGTGTTCACCAAAAAGGAGTTAAGTAGTGGCACAAAGCTAGCTATTCACAGGTCAATCTTCAGACCAACGATTTTATACGGTAGTGAAAGTTGGGTGGACTGCGGATACCTTGTGCATGACCTGGAGGTTTCTGAGATGAGGGTTCTTAGGAGCATAGCAAGAGTAAATCGGAGGGAACAGTGGGACAATCATATTAGGAACGACGACATCAGGGAAAACTTAGGGGTTACATCAGTGGAAGAGGCGGCAAGGATTAGTCGTCTGCGGTGGTACGGGCACGTTCAGAGGATGGGTAATAGCAGGCTACCCAAGAGGATATTGGATGCTCAAGTCCCGGGTGTGCGTCCCAGGGGTAGGCCAAGGAGAAGGTTTATAGACTCAATTAAATCCGATTTAGAAGTTAGGGGACTTTCTCTAGGCGAACAAACCATCTCCATGGCACAGGAGAGGGGGGTATGGAGAAGGGTGGTCCATGATCAGTAGTAAAGACCTCACACCGAAAGGTACAAACGGTCTATAAAGTGTGATGATGATGATGATGATGATGCCTAGAACGATAATCTCGCATTTTTCTCGATATATCTTTTCTCGGCAGATAAAATAGCATATGCACCGCTGTCCAGGATGGTTTATTTTGACGATTTGGATTATTTCCCACGCCTTCAGCTCGGGAAATAACCACCAAATCGTCAAAATAGAACATACTGGACAGCGGTGCAAAATCTACTATGCCGCAATCAAAAGTACAGTTATCCTACCATCGTAGTTACTTTAAGAAACTGCGATTCTTGTGAAAATGATACCTCTAAATGAATTCCCTAAATTTCTATTTTCGGGAAATCCACATATGCTAACGTGGTTGTGTCCATTATCACTTTGAATTATCAAAATATTACCAGAATATAAACTTTTTATTGGGGGCTTCATTTATTAAAAATAGATAAATTGACGACATAATTCTATCTTGTTATTTTACATTCATAGCACTAACAGCAATTTACATCTATTCCAAATTCTGTTTCGAATTAAATCGATTCGGTGCAACATTAGGAGTATTTATCTTTTTCAATTACTTGGTATCCACACTGCAACTGAAACTGTGGCCCACGTCGCAGAATTCAATTTCGAAGCTATAAAATAAAATAGATTGTCGCTGCACGATGTGTTTTACAATATTTGTTTGTTTATTTAAGTTTTGGGAGTTAATTGGTGTCAGTGGTGTCAGTACACATTTTATATTAGCATCGATTTAATGTTTTTTAAGACTCTCGAAATATCTAAATACCAAACTGATTCGCACCTTTGAGGTTGAACGTGTTCAACAAGAAGGAGTTAAGCTGCGACACAAAATTTACTGACCAACGATTTTGTACGGTAGATAGAGTAGAGTACACAGCAAATATCTCCGCATGACTTTAAGGGTCGCGTAACGACATCTACCTTTTTCCATACATTCTATAGGGCGTTGAATAGCATAAAATCAAGCTCTGAAGGGCTTGACAATATTCCGATCTCTTTTATAAAGATATTACTGCCGGTCATTTTACCTGCGGTCACAAGGATATTTAATGCTATCCTCACTAGGTCGCGCTTCCCTGACATATGGAAGCTGTCGAAAGTCATGCCACTTCACAAGAATACTCGCAATTGCGCTATCGGTGACTACAGACCGATTAGTATATTGTCAGCGACCTCTAAAGCACTTGAAAGATTGATGAAGGGGCAAATTAATGAATTCATTTCCGAATTCGGGTTACTGCATGATTTTCAGTCGGGTTTCCGTAGGAATCATAGCACAGCCACAGCTCTGATGAAAATAACAAATGACATTCGAGTTAACCTGGATAAGGGTCTGGCAACGGTGCTTCTGTTGCTTGACTTTTCTAAAGCATTTGATACGGTGGATCATAATCGGTTGCTTCGAAAGCTGTGCAATGATTTTAGGTTCTCTTCGTCAGCATTGACTCTAGTCAGAAGCTACTTGACGGGCAGAAGGCAGAAGGTTGTTGTTAATGGGTTCAGCTCAGATCTACTGAGTGTTACAGTTGGAGTTCCACAAGGGTCAGTTTTGGGACCGCTGTTGTTCTCAATTTTCATAAATGATTTACCGATGGTAATCAAGCACTCGCGTGTACATTTATTTGCGGATGATGTGCAGCTCTACATGGAAATCCGGAAAAATACTGTGAACATGGACATCGCCAAATTATCAGCAGACCTCAGAGCCATCTCATTTTGGGCTGGGGCAAATGGTCTGCTTCTTAATGCTGACAAGTCACAAGCGATTAAGATCTCCGGGGCGAATTGGGATGTTAGCATTCCACCACTAGTGCTTAATGGTGTATCGATTGACTACGAAGAAACAGTGAAAGACCTTGGTGTACGAATTGATAGCTTGATGAATTGGCGTTCTCATGCAAGCTCAGTCGCAGCAAAAATCTTTGCGGGTCTTCGTTGTCTGTGGCCACACGCATACTACCTTCCGCGGAATATTAGGCTCCTATTAGTGAGATCACTCCTTGTACCTCACTTTACGTATTGCTCACAGGTCTTAGGTAACCTACAAGAGTCAGCCAAGGATACGTTGCTGAAAGCATTTAAAGCATGCGTGCGGTTCATTTATGGGCTGAGTCGCTATGAATCAACTTCGGATGATATTGGAGTTGTGCTTGGGTGTGACTTGTTTTTCTATTATGACTACTTGACATGCGTGCTAATGCATAAGACGGTGCTAATCAAAGAACCTGGGTACATGCATGACCTTCTCATCCCTACTTTGAATAAAAGAACCTTTAACTTGCGTATGCCGAAATCCAATAGTGACATTTTATCGCGTTCGTTCTTTGTTGGAGGTGTATCGACATATAATTCATTGCCCCATGGTTTGAAGGGGATATACTCGCTAACTGGCTTTAAGAAGGCTTGCAGGGACTATTTCAATGGATGAGATTCTTTCTTTCTTTCGTAGTTCAATTCAACGCATAAAATTCAATTCATGTATTGCTATTAGTGGCTTGGTTTAAGTTAAGGGCAAGTGCAGAAAAGATTCTATCTTCATGTCTCTCGCTGGTTGAGAGGAGCAATGAATGAATGTTGCTGTTCCTATGTTTGTTGTGAGAGTCATATGAGTAAATGATCAATTGTGAGAAACACATTTCACTTTTCATTTTTGATTTTTTTATTGTAAATATTTGTTTTAATTGTATTTCGGTTATATTATTTAACATTAACTTTTATTTTGTAAATTTAACTGATACCCGATGCTAAAATGTTGTTAACGTGTTGTTTTGCTCGCGATCTATGTGATTTAAAAGGCTAATTGGCCTTATACATATGATGTCAAATAAATAATAAGTAAGTACATTCATACTCATACTCATACTCATACACCTCTCCTACATGTCCGAAATAATGGGAATTTGTGCGAAATGTCGGAGTTTTTTCGTGAAAAATGTCCGAAATTTTTTCGTGAAAAATGTCCAAAATTTTTTGTGAAAAACATTAAAGAAACACAGATTTTTTGATACGAAAAATCGCCTTTTTCTTAATCCAGAATTACCATGACTTCTTATTCAAAGTTCCAATCTCATTTCAATGACGCGCCTAAATTTGCAAGATGGACAATCCGCTCAGTAGAGCTTGATGAATGGTAAAAAAGTAAATAAGGATATCATTTTCAAAGCATACGTCTTAAAAGTGTGACGGAAAATTTACAAATTTCTCAAAACTTTCACATTTAATTGAAAAAAACAAATACGCAATTTTAGAAAAATGAAAAGAACGCAATCTTAAGTGTAAGGTGTATCTTCACTTCGAAAACCGCCAAAAATTCGTCATGCCTTCGGGAGGAGAGGAGGGTTCAGGGTAGAGGAAAAATAGACAAAGTTTGCAAGGCTGTCCTCTTTCTGATACGTTCCGAGAACCAAAGATTTCATATCTTTAGTAATTACTGGTACAATTAAACGTTTCTATTTTGTTACACAATTTCATTCCTTCAGACAAATCCAATTTTCAGGTTCCACAAGCTTTATTCTGCATACAAAAGTTCCGAACGGCGCGTGAAAATTCGAAATTTTACTATACAAAATATAACTTGTGTGAACTAAAATTTAGGTTAGTCAGACAGAATCAATTGTGTAACAAAATAAAAAAGTTTAACAGTATATAAAATTGGATGATAACAAATCGATGAGAATCTCAGGGCAAGCAAGAAATCAAATAAATTTGGTTAGACTCAGACCTAGACCTAGACCTAGACCTAGACTTAGACCTGTGAAGCATTTAGTTTGATAACCAAAAAGATTTCATACAAAAGTTCCTATTTCTGTGGGAATGACCCTCCCAGTTTCGCTACAATTTTTTTCTTTTAAACAAAATTTCGTTATTGTTCAAAAAATTGCGTCACAAATGCCGTGTGTGTTACGGTAGCACAACTCAAGATTGTATTGGGTGTGGGACCAATTGTATGGTTTGAGTTCGGTTGGGTTGAGTTCAGTTGGTTTGACCTGAGTTGAACCCTACTTAATTCTTACTTACTTTACTTTTTCAGCGCTACAGCCACTTGTGGGGCTTGCCGCGTATTTCCATTCTTGTTCGACACCATCAATCCATCTAATTTTTGGGCGACCAACTTTCTTCACCCTTCTGGATCGTTACGAAATAATATTGAGGAGGCTCTGTTTTTATCCTTTAGACTTCAACCACCGTCACTATATCCGGCTCGCCAAAATCACGTTCCAATTAAGAGGTCTGCTCGAAATTCCTACATTAGATGTGGAACTTCGCGCCAGGGTCATTCACAATATGACATTTCGTATAAGGAAAATGTTCTATTGTGAATCGCGCTGGCGCGAACTTCCCCGTTACCATTACAATCTATATAACCGTCGCTTCGCCACCTTTCACCTTCGCGCATCTCTCCAAATATGGTGCGAAGTACCTTGTGCTCGAACGTTATAGATGTGGAGCTTCGCGCCAGGGTCATACACAATATGACATTTCGTATAAGGAAAATGTTTTATTGTGAATCACGCTGACGCGAACTTCCCCGTTACCATTAAAAGCTATATCGCTGTGTCGCCACCTTTCACCGTTGTGCATCGCTCCAAATATGGCGCGAAGTACCTTGCGCTCGAACGTTAGGAGCAACTGTTCATCACTTTTCTTCATCGTCCAACATTCGCATCCGTAGATCAATACTGTAAATTTGTAAATATCTCACTTCGTTTAACCCAACGCAACTCAATTCGTCTTAATTCAAGCAAATAAATTTCTAGAATGTTCGAAACATTCAGTTGGGTGAATTAAACAAGTGAACCCAACCCAACCGAACTCAAGCCGTACAATTCGGCCACACCCAAAGCAATCTAAAGTTTTGCTATTGTTTTCACACGCAAAATTTGAATTTGAAATCAGAAAATACAGAAAAATTATATTTAGTCGTTGGGTCTGGCATTTGTTACGCAATTTTTCAAAAAAAAAAAAAAAAACGAAATTTTGTTTAAAGAAAATTTCGCTAGATCCAGAAGTTCCAATAAACGATCAAAAGATGATAGGGATGTGTGGAGTAAGTGGTTCATGATAACAACGTAGGAACTCACACGAAAAGGGTCTATAGAATATGATGATGATACGATGATCCCCATTCGTTTATTATGTCAAACAATCATACACTTTATTCTTTCAATAAAAAAAATCAGATGGCTTAGAATGTAAATGTATATAAAATTAAAATTATTTAAATTTCCAAAGGTCTTGATGGAAAAAGCTTAAAAAATACAATAATTCGATCCATTTTTATAAATTTAAATCAGTTACTTGGTCAAAATTCTGATGGAATTTTTCCGCAATTGAAAATCTAATCAAATTTAAGAAATTCTGTCGTGCTGGTGGAACTTGTTAAATCGTCATATGATTCTTTTGTCCTTGAATTTGATTTCGTTTGCATGTATTCATATGTTAGTTCTGGATATAAACGCATTTTCTGTTCGAAAGTACTGGGAGCGCTCGTTGGTTGCTGATAATTTCTCCAGATAGGAACAATGTCAGCAAAACTGATCTTTACACACACTGTCAACAATATTGAGACGAGAAAAAACCAATGAAATTTCATTCTGATCACTTTATTTGTTCTCTTTTCGTTGGTGTATGAAATTTCTTCCTTTGAACTTGAACAACAATACCACTGTGTACTAAAAAAGTTTGATACGATGCTCTTGGCGAGTAGTCTTCGACTGACAGAATGGGATAAATGGAACGCAAAAACGGCACGGAAATTGTAATAATTTCAATTTTTTATGAGCCATTCAAGTGTGACCACTTAAATAACATTATTCATTTAAAGAATTGACTTTAAGTGGCTACAGTTTCTTTACAAAACACATAGCCAATTTGGGTTTATTGAAATGCCTTTTATCTAAATCGATAGGTAAATATTGTCTGATTTTGATTTGATTTTTAAGAAACTTTCTCCTCCGTTTGATCGAAAAGCTTACCATGTTGCAGCAAGCTCCTCGATCTTGAACTTACCATTGTCGAAGAAATAATTGTTAGACCCTTACTAGGTGTGTGTGTGTTTTACCTAACAAATTTGTTTATGGATTAGAGGTGCCGAATCTGAAAAAAAATTGTAAGTCTGCCCTGTGAAATTTATTTTCGCGCTGTTAAGTTGGTGGCGCTTTTTAACATTGGCTTTTGGAAAGCTTTATTGACTTCCATGAAAAGAGTGGTTGCTGTACACACATTAGTTCCTATCATAGGGGTACCGCCTCTTTTTATCAATATACGAGGGGTATTTGAAAAGTTTCCGGCCTGGACAAGAAAAAGACATAAATTATTAGATTTTATATTTTTATTTTTCAACATATTCCCCCGGAGCTCAACACACTTCTCCAATCGATGCTCCAATTTTGTTAATCCGTCCGAAAAATACGTTTTGTCGAGGTCTGCAAATGAGCTTCCGTCGCGTCGCAGCGATGACTTCATCATTCGAGCCGAATCTCATTCCAGCCAGCGATTTTGTCAGGTTTGGAAATTAAAAAAGTCAAAAGAGGCCAGGTCTGGCGAATACAGTGCATGGGGTACCATATCGTATCGTAAGTCCAATAATTTTTGAGTGGTAATGCGAGGTGAGTGTGCGGGGGGCATTGTCGTGGTTGAAGAGTATTTTCTTACGTTTCAAGCGAGGCCGTTTCTCCTTCATCGCAATGTCGAATCAGTCTAATAATTCGCTGTAGAAAGCGCCAGTTATTGTTTTTCCCTTTTCAAGGTAATCGAGGTGTATTACACCTTGTGAATCCCAAAAAACGGTCGCCATCACTTTACCCGCCGAAAGAACTGTTTTCGCCTTCTTCGGGGCAGTTTCGCCTGGAAAAGTCCATTGTTTTGATTGTTCCTTGGTTTCAGGTGTGTAGTGATGAATCCATGTGACTTAACGCATATAGAAATCTTTCGGATTGCGCTTTATCATAGTGAGACACTCCATGGAACAATTCATACGGTTTCGCTTTTGTTCTGGTGTCAGCAAACGTGGTACCCATCGCGCAGATAGCTTTCCCATGCCCAAAATTTCGTGGAAGATATGATGTACACGTTCATTCGAAATGCCTGTAGCATTAGCTATTTCAGCCACCTTCAATCGACGATCTCGCAATATGATATCAAGGATTTTATCAACTATTTCTTCGGTTCATCGACTGTGCTAGTACGACCCCGTTTAAATTCACTCACCCAAAATTTAATTGTGGAATAAGGAAGGTCCGAAGGAGCGGACTCCGAATGAACCTCTACCAGAATATCATTTTTTACTGAGAAAAGAAGATATTTTTGTTAATGTAACAAGGACACTTAAAGTATATTTTTACACCGAATTCTGTAACCTAATCTCCTCTTTCATAAGAAGATGGGGTGAAATATAAACGAAGAAAGCGACAACACAAAACATCAATTCGTAAAATTAATGATGATAAATATATCAAAACGGCATTTCTTCAATGGTGCATTTGCTCGACAGTTTTATATGAGGCACATCAATACATGTTTGTGTGTACAACACGAACTCCAATCCACAATACACATAATTTTGCTTGCCTATCCGGAAGCTTGTCCATTAGTCCGTCGATTTAGCAATGCCGTCGCAACAGGCTGAGCAATTTATTTCTCTTCGGTATGGAAGGTTACAGTTTTCGTCCGATAACATGGGTTTATTCGCCACGTAACAAGTGAAGGGAGTACAATATATACGAGGAACGTCAGAATATCATATTGTATGGCATTCAACGAAGAGCAGCATGTAACATAAAAAAAATCCCCAACGAATCTCTAAGTAACAGAAAATCCGATAATATATCGATACCAGAAACATGATTTGTAGACGATTCAAAATGCTTTTCGGATATTGAATGTGGAAAATTTCCTCTTTGATAAAATGCGGAGAGTGTAAAATATTTCACCAAAATAATATTCGAAAAATTTCTCGACAATTAAAAGTTCAATTTTAACGCGAGAAAATGTTGAAAGTTTGTACAACCGAAAATACACAACATAATACTCGTAGATTTCGCACAGAAGCGTAATTATTTCATGAAAATCTTCGGAAAATATATTAGCTTGAAAAGTTTTATCTCTCATTTTAAAACCAAAAAATTTTCCTTAAAACGATGATTTGCTACTTCCTCATTTTCATCCGTGATTTAAATCGAGGTTAAAATGTTAACCATTAATTTGTAATAAAGTGTTTCGCTAGACTTAGCAATTTACCTAAGACGTTGGGTGTGAGACGAAACTGTATTATACCTACGACACACCGTCTTCTGTAAAAGGTACGGGCTATATGTCGGGTATTCAACAAAGCGTTCGCGAATTTGAACATTTTCTTCGTGTATAGTCAAGCACGCGCGGCAGGAATGCGTTAGTGACGCAAGTTCACTTACGATCAAAACATTCGAAAAATTGTCTTATATAGAATAAAGATTGAGTAACCATATTTACAACAAGTTTTTCGGGATTTCCACCTGTTGTCGCTTTCCTTCAAGATAGTTAGCTTCATGGACCTAGACCCATACACACGTGGACAAAAATGTCCCCCTTCATTTTCTCCACAAAGGAACTATGCATAAATTACGTCATTCAAAATTGGTCAGGGAATTTGTTTATCGTACTCCGACTACCCCCTTCCCCTCGAAGCGTGACGTAATTTGAGCATGGCCCCAAAATATAAAAAAAATTTTGTTGGGCTAGGGCTGACCTCAGGCTTGACTTTTGGGCCCAAGTGGTGTCTTAAGAACAAGCCTCTGATCCAATTTTCTTGAATACTGTTAGGGACCTGTCACAAACCCAATTAACCAAATTCTTCCTCGGTAAGTCGTTCTGACCTTGAACAAAAGAAGCTTTTGAAAGCCTTCACTGTTCTTTGTCCGGACGAATTTCCGCGGAAGAATTTGGTTAATTGGGAAAGTACACATGCTACTAAAGAGGGAGGAGAAGGGCGTTCGGACGAAATAGCTCTGGACAAAATAACCCGAAAAAGAACACCGCACAGAACTCCAAACTAAAACAAATACCTGGTTTTTCATATGAAAGTGTACAGCCTACTATGATCCTCTCATTCTTCGATGGTACGTATGAAAGAGATAAAAGGATGGTTTTCATATGAAAGTGTACAGCCTACTATGATCCTCTCATTCTTCGATGGTACGTATGAAAGAGATAAAAGGATGGTCCTGTTCACCTTCATATGAAAAACCCTATAAGGGACCCGTACGCATCAGGATATGGCAGACAGAATAGATGTTGCAAAAAGACTTGAACGTATGTAACGTAAGTATATATTGCCTTAACTCTTAAGTATATGCAATTACGTCCACCTTAAATTTGATTGGAAAACCCCGTCCAAAGCAACGGCGAGAAACCTCTACATATCCATAAAAAAGCTCAAAGTTTGGAAAAAAATGAAAAAAAAAAATTCACAAAAAGAATGGTTTTTTGTATTTGGACCGTTCTTCGAATCGACCTAGAGCACTTAGAATAAACAGCACTTCCAAAAACAGAAATGTTCACTACTTTTTTCTCTACAACACCAAACGAAAAAGCTCATCACTAAAGAAATATTTACGAAAAACCACCAAACATCGTTTAGGGTCGCGTAGCGTGAGTTGGTCCCACATTGAGTTATCGTGTTTACGGACGGACAAAATTTTTTTTGCTGATTTGACCGTGTACTTAATTGCGCAAAGAAAAAAGCGGAGTCGAGCCTCTCAAGCAGAGTTTCTCAACATGAAAAACGTGTTTCTTATGCAGTCATTCCCTCTCTGCATTATTTTAAATGGAGTAATTCTGTCAGTTGTTATTAAGTCCACTGGGGATAATTGCACTTACGGAAATATATTTTTGCATCAAATAGAATTTTGTACTTCTGCGCAGCTTTTTAACACTGCAAAAACTTGCGCAGAAGTACAAAATTCTATTTGATGCAAAAATATATTTTCGTAAGTGTAGGAGATACTTCGCTCGAGGTTAATTTTCCGGGTTATTTCGTCCGGATGGGTATATTTCAAAATTATATTTTTGATGTAAGAATAATGTAAATTAAAAAAGATGTACAAAAGATGGATAATTAATGTGACAACGATGAGTTTTGCTACATTATTTTTCCAACAATTTTACATTCCAAATTAGAAAAGCATTTACATCATTATGAATTACATCATTTTTCCATTAATTACATAAATTTTACATTAACAGAAAATTTGATGTATACACTTACGGAAATATATATTTGCAGTGTTAAAAAGCTGCGCAGAAGTACAAAATTCTATTTGATGCAAAAATATATTTCCGCGAGTGTACAAAAAACGGATGATTGATGTAACAGCTACATTATTCGACCATTATTTTTACATTACAAATTAAAACGGGTTTAGGATTACTTCATTGTGATAAATATAATCCGAATGGTCACATTCGACAAGAATATTTGAAACATCGTCGATATGGTGGACGATCGACTCTTACGTCAGTGCGTTATCTGAGATTATACCTATATCGAACAGTTCCGGTGCTAGTGAACATCACTTTTAATAAGCTGAGGTTTTTAATAAGACTCAATGACTATTGAAATGGTCACAAAATGTCTTCATACATTTTTAGTAAGATTCTCTGCTGTATTACAACCACCCACCGCCGGCATTTTTCATTCGGCTCTGAGCCTGCTTAGGTATCACTTGATTGATATCAGTTGTTCTGGAAGGACAGACCGGGATTTGCGTCACTTTTCCGCTTCTAAAAGGGGGTTTTTGTGTGATATCTGCTGCATAGATTAACTTCACGATAGAGGTATTGTATAGTTAAATTTACTCGTTGAAACTTTTAATTATAAATAATAGATGAGATAAGTTTTCAGTAATGTGTTTCTTTTACGGCAGCATAATCACATTTATGCTACGCTTTTGTTTTTGTTTTGTTTATTCAATCAATGAAAATTTTTGCTACAATTAATGAGCGAAATTTTTGGCATACCTAATCGTTATTTTATTGTTGACCTTTGTGATTTAGCGATTTGTTTGTGTTTTTCTTGCTCTTTGCAATAATCTTTTCGCAGTTCATTTGACTTTTAACCCTCATTAGGTTTAAGATACCACAAACATTTTTGATGATGATTCCACAGATAACAGAAACAAGAACGTTTGCCTGTCAACGTACAAATTTCTTCTCGTTTTTATTGTTTTACCTTTTTCTCACAGTCGATGTATAATTCGACGATTCAGTATTGTTCAACGAATTTACTCCGAAATTCTGTCCTTATCAGAACTTAAAATTCGTAGCTTCGCAGCCGTCTTCTCCATTAGTAATTTTCATGATTCATGGTTACATGGCTAGCATCGGAAGTAAAAATGTCAATTTTGAGAGTCGAATAAAAAGTATGCTATCGATTGGTTCACAGTTAAAATTCTTTCAAAAAAGTTAGTTGTGTGCATGATCTTCTTAGATTTTTTCGAAAACTAAAACTTTTTTGCGAAATTTCTTATTTTATTGATAATTCCATATTTGCCGAAAAATCGATATATTTTAACAAACATTTTCGACAAATTTTGAAAATAAAACGATCCGACGCATTGAGAAGTAACACATTGATTTGAGACGTGACTATTGTGGATACAATCGCAACGATCAGTTGAGTCTGTTGGAAGGTGTGCGTGTCGACCTTTTTTCCAAACCCGACCCGAACCTGAACCAAAATGAAAATTCAAACCCGATCCGAACAGAACCCGATATAAAGAAAAATTTAAAACCCGAGCCGAACCGAACCCAAACAGAATCCAACCCGACCCGAACCAAACCCGATACAAAATGAAAAGTCAAACCGGAATCCGATCCAAAATGAAAAGTCAACCCCGAATCCGTGATATTCAACTGCGTATTTTCTGTTTGTGTTTACCTTGAATTTTAGAAAAAGTTAGTCACATCTCGGGCGTTTGAAATGTTCATATTCGATAAGGCCAGTTTCCCCTGATTATGGATAAGTTTTAGGGAAATAATAAATGCGAAGTGATTGGTTTTTAAAACTCGCCTAATAAGAAGTATTTAAGGGCCATCCATAAATGACGTCGTATAATTTTCTGACTTTTTGACCCCCCCCCCCCCCCCCTAATTTTTCTTTTACTTATAACATAGCGTGTAACGTTTTACTTCGGGGCCGCCCTCTAAGAGTTATACAATAAGCGAGCAATTGAGAAAATAGACGAGGAATCTGTGTTTCGTTAAAAGTTATCGAAGAAAAATTGAGAAAAAGAGGAAGAAAAATTCCAGCCACAACAGCAAGGACTTTGACGTTTGAATTATTTGTATTTATTTAGCGTATGTGTTTGCGGGTTACAATACGATACAAATACAAATATTACAAATAGTTAACAATTATTATCACAGTCACAACTATCACAGTTATTTCGATCATAATTGAAGGTCGAGTCTATTTAGCCACTCAATTGCGTCGGGCGTTACTTCATGGATGTCACGGATATTGCCGGTGTATGCTCTATGTGTGCATTCTGAAACGATGTGTTCCATTGTCTGAATGGCAGCTCCACAGTCACACCCTGGGTCGTTTATGTAGCCCCATTTATGCATGTGGTAGCCACACCTACCATGTCCGGTCCGAATACGATTTAGCGTGACCCAATGATTTCGAGGTATGTTGAAACCTGATACTCGCTTAGAGACGTCATCGATGAGACCGTTTGTGTCGCTGTTGTCGTTCGTCCATTCCATTCGCCACCAGTACGTCGTGTCGAAATTATTTGAAATGAGGCTGATTGCGGTCTTCAGAGCAGGTTTTCTAGACTTGAGTCTTGTAGCTTCGATTAGCTCTTCGTTTTGATGAATGGGTAGCTGTGCGTTTAGTATGATTTTGTGGTACTCTCTCATCAATGCATTTTGTCTCCGAATATGTGGTGGAGCGATGTTAGAAAGCACCGGGAGCCATTCCGTTGGTGTTGATTGCACTAAAGCAGTTATAGTGCGCAAGGTGTCATTCAGTTGTGTATCAATTTTACTGGTGTCAGCTAAAGCCGATGTGTGCAGTGTCTCTGCGGATGCACCCCACGTTGTTTCACATAGCTTATGGATGATGTTGTTACGAGCTTTCACTTTAGCCGCAGTGTTTTCAGCGTGCTTCTTGTACGTCAACGATCGGTCTAGGATGACCCCAAGATATTTCGGGTGGCAGTTGAGTCTGACTTTTTGACCGCAGAATGTCAGCTTCAGTTTGTAATTAGCTTGTTGGTTCACCAGGTGGAAGGTTATGGATTCTGTTTTCGAAGGATTTGGCTTAAGTCCCCATTTTTTCAGATATTTTTCCAAGGAGGCTGAGTCTTTGTTGAGTGCTTCCCCGCATTCCGTAAAACTCTTCGATTGTGTTGTCAAGAGTGTCCCGCTGTGGGTGGTTGTTTCTAAGAAGTGAGGGCCATAACAAAGCTACTTACCAACGTAAACAAATCGGTTTTGAACCGGAAAAGTTGTGAAAAGACCTGCTAATTGCCGATGCCTCTCGGGCGCATGCAGTTTTTGTGCTATATTACAAAACTAAGGTATAATTCTCCTATGCTGCTTCATAATTTTTCGCAAAAATTATCAAAAATAACATTACGTACACCGAATGCGCAATCCATACCACCAAGAACTGATCCCATAAACGTCGATGAAGGAATGGTGGAAAATGTACTAGATTAACATCGAATGAAAGTTAATGAATTCGATAATCCAAAACGCGCGAATTATTTGAAACTTCATCAGCCGCTCTCCTGGGATACAATAACTTGAGCTTTTAGTAATCTGCTCGTGCAACGAGGGATGGTTGTAACCTACGACTGCAAGATTACAATACCGTGGAGTCGAACCTGTAACTCTGAGTTACCTCTCGACAACGGAGTACTGCGATCGCAAATAACAAAATATGACGGACAATATGCACCAATCAACCAACTTTACGACACGAGACATTGGACCATCGTTAAGGATTTTGACGTTTGAAACGTCATTTTGACAGTTAAAATAGGCCGACTTTCGATCTTCCCAGACTCAATTGAAAATAGAGTTCACCGAGCTCACGAGGCGGATAATAAAAAACTCGCAATGCGCAACCTTTACATTACCAACACATATTCACACCACTGGCATTTGAAACCTTTGGTGAAAGTGATGTCAGACCTGACGCAACTTCCATTTAAAAGAAATTCTTAAAATTGATGGTTAGAAACTCTGATGGTCGATCTGTTGACTTCTTACTTACGAAAAAGAACTCGGTATCGGTGCAGCGTGGTAAATTTGTTCTGTGTTTGTGACAACATCAATGTTGATGCGAACTGTAATATTTGTTTGCGAGACAATGTGTATGTAAATAAAAATAATTTAAAACATTTTCGAAAATTCTACATTTTTAAACGAAAAATTAACATCGAAACGTTCTTTCATAATTGACTTCAAATAACCCTATTCTGCTAACGGAAAGTATGTACGTCCCATCGTGAGAGTCTCGCAGACGTAATGTCACATGTTAAAGTTCTATTCTGTTTAGAAAATGAAAGGAAAATTGTTTTTCGAAAGCATAAATGAGTTTATTTGATATGAAAGGTAATGGCAATAAAATGATTACATTAATCTATTGTAATGTAAGTATAGAGGTCGGATTTTGGTTGGATAATTTTCGTATTTGCTAATATAACTAACAAGCTCGCAACAGAAACCCACAATCGTAAACAATTTCATACCTGGGAAATTTTGTTTCATTTGTGCCAGAAACTATGTGTATCGAAAACCATATTATAGTTTCATTTGTTGTTACTTTTGCACACACATAAAGCTGATGTTCCCTGAACCGAACTGAAATCCAAACAAAATACCATGAAAATAAGCCAGTAATCATATAAGCAAGCATGCTGAATAGGGTAGAGGTTTTATTATGGAGCTATTTAAACAAGATAGTGGATTATTTTGTGTCATCAAAATCACTGCAACCAGAAATACTAATGAGTTCAGCGTGGGTGGTATACTCGCATAAATAAGACGATGTTAATGTTGCCGCGCAGTGTGGGCATTTGAGAATAAGCCACTAAGTATAGCGGTCTAGAGCGGCAAACGAGAACAGAGAGCGGCAGGTAATGATTTCTAACGGAAACAGAAATTTCTCATTGTTGCCATCATTTATTTTACGAATGATAGGTTCATTAGGACAAAATATCTCCTTTTTGAAACACTGGAGTCAACTTGCTGTGGCAACAGACCCACCCATTTGTTATGATAGGGTAAATGCACCATAGTTTCAATCGTAATCTACCACTTTTTGCCTTGAAATATGGTCGGCTACTGGTACTGGCCGGAGACTTCTACATGGCCGATAACTGGTGCATTTACCCTACTATTGCAATTGAGAAGTAATAGATTTAGTCAAGTGAATCATTACTTTCCTGTTTCGTCGCAAGCTTTTAAACTCCGCAAGGTATCACAAGTTCTTCGTTGTTTAGGAAGTTTCGAAGTCGATGAGTTGAATATAAGTGGAATGACGATACATCACAATGTATTGACGTATTGAATCTAAAAATGTCCTTCGTATCGATAAAACAAATGAAATATTAAAACATTTTTCATACAATATCACAAAATCTAATGGTAATAATACACCGAAGGAACGACATTTGATGATACTGATGACAAATGTGCTTCGTATACGCGATTGTGATAGCTCTGACCCGACAATCTTCTAAAATGTCTTATATTTTCGAAAAACTTTCATTATTTATCGTTTTGGAAATGCTAACAAATTTAAAAACGGAAAAAATTTCATATTCAAGATGCATTCCAAAACCACATTTTGCCGAAGACGTGATTTGTGCGTGTTATATATTTGAACCCCATAACTGAAAAGCCGGAGACCGACACAGACATTGCGGTATTTTTGTCATCTAACTGTAAAATAAATATTCTACACAGTCGCCACCAATTTGAAATTCTCGCCTCAGGTAAATTTTTCCTAAATGTATTATTCATGGGATACTAAAGGTGTCACATATTTGCAAGATTTTCGTTCAAGGAAAGAAGATGGTGGTTGACAACCGTTTTGATGTAATTTGTTTTTATTTAAATTTTTGTTTTGTTTATGGAAAGCGATTCCACCCTCCTCTTCATTGAACCAATCGTACTCATGGATTAACCAATGCAACGGTGCACAAAGATGATTTAATAAACGGAACAAAAAAGTCTTTTTTCCGAACGGTGCAGTCAGACACACACTCCGTTCGTAGTTTATTTTATTTCTCTCTGTACGGGTTTGTAATTGGCTTTTATATTCCGTACTCGCAATTAACACGCCCTTGACTCAATTTCCATAAATTTTTCCGTTAATTTAACATGTGAATATAGATTTCCCAGTTGCATCCAACACCATTTGATATTTTTGATCTTTTCCAAGCGCAAATTGACTATAGTTTCGTCCATTCATTATACGCGAGAATGTAATTGATGCAAGTTATGTTTGGAAAAATTAAATTAACAATTTCACCTTTTTCCATCATTTATTAGCGGAGTAGAGTAGTACGATGGATTGTGTCAAATCAACTAACTCTGAAAAGTAGAAGAGATTGTTATTTTTCGAACACTTAGTTCAATGCAACACTGAAAAAATGAAATCACTCACTGTTAACGTGTATATGGACATGGACAGTACCACTAAAAGTACTTTGCGTTATGTCTGCCAGGGGAAATAACAATTTACTAATAATTTTATTCCGAACAAGACAAGTGCAACCAGATGGCACTTCTTAGCGTTACAATCGCTGGCTAGAACGAGAATGTCGCAGACCAGCGTCTCCTTCCCCCTGAGATTTTCAGATCCTCTCAACTTTTCAGCTTTTCTTGAGTACTACGAAGTACACACTGCACGCTGCACGTCTATTTTGAATTTTTTTTAAAATGAAGGTGCAAAACTTCTAGGAGTTACATTGAACTATTTTCGATGATCAAATAAGCTTTGAACAAAGTGAAACTAGAATCTCTTCAAGCGAATTGTGCAAACATGGCCATATGTATTCAATGTGCTAGCTATTATCATAGGGCAATTCCGCGTAAGAACGTTTGTCAGTTGAGTTAGAACGGAGCCTACAGACTAAACGATGCAGTTTTCAGACTAGCTTTGCAAGAAGAAAGTCTAGATAAAAGTATTGTTTACATCTCCTGCATACGTTGTAAGTCGCGAAACTGCATGGCTTCGCCTCTACGCCTATTTCCAACCGTACGTACAAACGTTCTTCCGTGAGTTCATTTAATTTCCACAGACAACTTTATTATTTGTTCGAAGGTAAAAGGAAAATTTGGGAAGAGAAATGTAAACTGACTTTTTAGAAAACCGATACGGTTGTACGAAGAAGTCCCTGCGATTAGTTGAGGGGGCTCTGTTCGGTTTTATCACCTTTCTTGTGTAGAGGTAAAATGTAGAGGGTGCCATCGTCCGTGTTCCATATTCGCTTTATTAAATCATACATTACTTTAGACAATTCCTCACCACCCGACTTCAGCAGTTCTGCTGGTATATTGTCCGGACCGGAAGCTTTGTTGTTCTTGAGTGAGAAAATTGCTGCTGAGACTTCCTCTATTGTTGGCGCTGCTACGATAAAAACCGTCGTCGTCAAGAAAGGAAACGTCAATATCATCAGTCACATCATCATCCCCGTTGGACAATGTATCAAAATGTTCTTTGAATCTCACCAAGACATCATGTTTTGCAGTAAGAAACAATTGACTGAACCATAGAAGTTGAAATATCTTGTTCGCTTCGCTAGCGACGCTGTATATTACCCAAACTTCAAACAATCATCGAACATCGACTCAAGTTGAGGAAACCATCGTTGAGTACTGCATGAGAATTGCACGTGAACTGTTTCGATCCTAGCACGGAATGGCGCGACTCTAATGTCACAAGTCGAATCTTCGATTTTGAAACATAACAGCAAAGCATTCAGTCTTCCACGAGAGTCTTCTACAAGTCGCTATAGACTCGGAACAGGACATGGCAACTGTAAGCAGATGCTTTCAAGTGGGGATTTATCAACGATCCGCGTTGCGCGTGTGGAAATCCACATCGGACAATGCCTCACCTACTTTTAGACTGTCCAATCTATAGAATAAGAAGACAATATCACGGGCTTCGGTGAACTCACAGAAAATGTTGTCGAGTGGCTCAGGAGCGTGTTGCCAATTTCACCCTTTTTTAGACTAAATTGATATATTCCGAAATGTTCTATTGTATAGAATAGCTGCAGCTTATCTACTTTTCTAATACTGGTGAACTTTGAGGGCCCACTCAATCTGGCTACAGCCCTGGTGTGTCGATTATTCAGATAGAACAAGAAAGAAGTTGATGAAGCGTAATTATTGACGTGCTTAGTTCAGTTTAGTCCCAAACTTAACTCTTTGTTTTACATTACACACCTTCGGATCTAAAGCGTAAAGCCTAAAGGGATTTACATAATCAAGTTACGTTTCAAAAGTTGATATTTGACTATAGACCGGGTGCCAGTAAACCCATCATTATATTGTAGCTAATGGCACCAAAAGCGGCTTCATTATAGTGAGGCTGTTCGACCAGGTGCCAGTGTATAAAAAAAGACTATTATTTAAAAGAGAATAATGTAAAGACGCTGCAATATTAGAAATCTGGCAGAAGCAAATTTAAGGGGTGTAACTAAAATTAGGTTAGTGTAGTTCTTTGACTTTATCGCAGACTGCTATCATATGATTCTTGCAATCTAACCTTTCGTTTGACATCATTCCCAAGTATCTATCGAGGTCTCTATATTATCACTAAGGGGTATATTTTTTGCACCGGCAAAATTATTCTTCAACCAGCAAATTTATTCTTTTTCACCAACAAAAATTTTCTTTTTTCCCAGCAAATTTTTTCTTTTTCACCAGCAAAAATTTTCTTTTTTTCCCACCAAATTTATTTCTTTTCGTCCGGCAAAATTATGTTTTTATGTTCAGCAAATTTATTTTTTTTTGTGGGTGTCACGTGTCAATAATGGTATGGCCGCCTGTATGTCTCAGTAAATGCTCGTCGCAGGCACGGTGGTTTAGGAGGCAGAGCCCCGTACGCTTTAAAACAAGCTTTTATTACAAGAGGCTTGTAGATTCTAAAAGAAAATAATTTTGTTGAAAAATTAAATTAATTTTGCTGATAAAAGAGAATAATTTTGCTAAAAAAATTTAATTTGCTGGTCAAAAAATTAAATCTGGTGGCTAAAGCAATAAATTTGCTGGTCAAAAAGAATAATTTTGCTGCAAAAAAATAATTCTGCTGGCCGAAAAATACATGTCTTATCACTAATGACACTAATATGTGATTTGGCAGCTTGTAGACGCAGTCCATTTTCCATTGCCCAATTTGGTATGGCCTTTAGACTTCAGTTCGCCGCTTTCATGTTTGGGGTTGTTCACAAGTGACATCACGTTTTTCGAGATTTTTGACCCACTTTTGACACATTTCGAGCTAAATAAGCACAAATTTTATGGACTGTAACTTTCTGCTAAAACCCCATCCCCCCTTAGAGTGTGACATCATATATGAATAGCCCATTTTGGATTGTAACACAAAGTCTAAACTAACGATAGTTTAGGCAAAGATGTACTTCATGTAGTTCAAGAACTGTGGAATGTCATTCACGAACATTGAAAATAGGAGTGGTCCGAGAATGGTTCCCTGTGGAACACCTTTTAGTAAAGATAAGAATCCTAAGAGCTCCCAGACAATATAAACGACTTCCAAGCATTCATAGAGATAATTGCTAAATTAACGATATCGTATTAGTAGTTGGACTAATGAAATGTTCCGTGGAAAAGTCTTTGTTTTTAGTGTTAAGAAGTGTGTAGAATAATAAACCGAAACCCTGAAATCGGCAAAGGCACTGAACGTATGGTGTGGTTACGCCCTACTTGTTGCACTACTTATTTTATTACCGACGCGAGAATGAAAGAATTTTGGCTTCTCTTTATTTTCCTTCGACTTTATTAAAATACTCAGTTCACCGAAACGAAATTTTTCTAATGAAATTTTCTCAATGTTTTATACTTTTCATGTTTTCCTCGGTTACAACGTGATTGGATAATCTTTTCTTCTTTTGCGATAATCTCCTCATTTCCAAAACCACTTGACTTGAACGGCGTTACAAAGTGGGACTTAAAATTTAATTTTTCAAAACAAAATTGTCGATAAAATAAATCCCATCCGAAGAAAAACTGATGCTTCGAAAAGAACATTTTATTAATATTAAAATTTGATTTTAATGTTACGTTCTACAAACTTGTTTAAAGCTTAAGTCTAATCTCTTATTTAGGGTTCATTAATAAAACATAATTACATTTTCATTGATTGAAAATGGTATTTATGTTATAAACACAACACACGATACCATTATTCTCTTCCCCTTGCGTAGCTTTTAATTTGAGCTAACATAATGAATTGAGTAGATTGAGTCAACAAGAGCTAGTTGTAACAATCGATATTATTTCTGTTTTTATGAAATAGACGAGAATTCTGCAACGTGGCATTATTTGTCAATTTTACGTATACCAACAAATACAACATAAAAAATGATTTCTGCATGCATCACTTTTTGTTGTATGATAGCTCGAAATAATATGCTTCCGGTTTTGCAAATTGTACAAAAACTACGGATGTACGGGAAACATTTTGGATATTGGGAGTGGATTTTGGTTACGTTGCATTTAAATAGAAAATGCGACTTTGTAACGAGTACTGGTCTTAAAACCGACTGCGTAAAATTTCCGGTAAAAATTTCACCAATATATCTTTCCAAAGGAGAGACAGATCAGTTTTGTTAGTTTGGCCCAGTTAGGTGTGACTGTCAAAACAACATTTTTTCCGACCGAATATTTTCACTTGATGCACTTATTTTCTCAATATTATTCGATATTTTAACTTTTCTTATTTCAATTGGATGTTTATCACTATCAAAAACAATTAATTTAAATAAAATATTTGGAATTAAAAAATGACCACACAATGTTCATTAACAACAATATTGACAGCTACACCTTCGTGAGCTGTGTACACTAACACTACAATAATTTTTTTTCGCTCTTTCAACTCTCAACGCTCACACAACTCTAAGACCTTGCCAAAGAAACGATGTTCTGTCTCTCTTACATTCGCGAATACTTCTAAAAATATGAATATTGACCTTTTTTCTAACTGCTTATGCATATTAACCATTTAGCTTGGTACCCTGACATACAAACAACATATATAACAACTTTTCCTTTGACACGAAACAGCTACCTCTTACCGAAAGAAAGTTACAAAAAAAAATTGAAAAAGAAAAAATGAATTATTACGGAATCACCCTATTGCCTTAACATTTCTATAAAAATTCTGATGTAAAAAAAGTTGTGTAATTTTATATTTCGCGAAAAATGAGCACGTACTAAAGGCTATATACCTCTATACGATTCGTATAAACGTATCGCCGAGAGATGAAATTATTGTTGTGGAAAAACACTACCACAATGAGAACAAAATGTGTTTGAAGGAGGCGACGATGCTTCATTCCGCTCTCAGTATTTAACAAATGTTTTCGCTGTGTCTCTAGGTTTCCTTTGTGCGCTTCTCTTCTCATTCGAATTTTTTGTTATAAAAGGCAAGGCGAAAAGACGCTTTACTTTAGTTCCTCGGAAATTTTCGAGCAGGGTGGACGTATGTGTTTTTTCATTTGAATTGTGACCGACAGACAAATAAATAAATAGACAAACAATTCTGTTACGGCATGTTTTCTCTATTCTCTACTCTTCTGTTGGGTTTACAATTTTGTAGCAGCATTCACTACCGTCACTAATACTTCTATCACATAAAATTTGTAAACCCAAATAGAGTAGAGAATAGAGAAAAAATTCAGAACATTCTACAACATCGGAAAATTTAGAGAAGCTTAGGGAAAATCTGGGAAATTGAGCCCAGCGCTGCTTTGTTCGGGATGTATTAGCACTGAAAAGGATAAATGCGCCAATGTGCGAGCAGCTTCGGTATAAACGTGTCTCTTTGCAGTGAAACACTCTGAAAAAAATACCTTTAACTAGGTCACCAACACCATCCATTGAAAAGGAAATTTGTATTGAAATACTTTACAATGCATGTAACTAATTGCTTCATAACAATTTATCTTTATGAGATGCTTTGAAAAAGAGAGCGTTATACTTAAAACAATAAACTCATTGAACATGTTAATTAATAAATATCTCAAGTATTTGTGCATACAAACCTTAATCAACGTATTTGTGTACTTCACTAATTATCACTTCACCATAAAAAATGTAAAAACTTTCCAGGCTTAAAGTTGTCCATAACAAACTACTTACGTCATTCAGTGCAAAATTAAAAATAAAAGTTAATAATTTATAATTTTCTGTTAATTTTTGAATAGAAAATTGTTATTTCATTCAGAAATGTTGGTATTTCATCAGTTTTTTGAATTCTTTGGCAGATGTTTGTCTGCGTCGCAAAGACCGCCGATTTATTTAATTAATTTTTAGCACGTTTTTCAGAATTTAACATCTGCGATACATTTTTTGAGAAGTGTGAGCCGCCGAAAAATGAGCGGGCTTCTTATTTAGCTGTAGAAATACGCGGAGAGAAATCATCGGTGAAAAATCATCGATATCAAATCATCAATGACAAAACATCGATGACAAATCATCGATGACAAATCATCGATGACAACGCACCGATGAAGTGTGCACAGACATGACAGAACATCGATGACAAATCATCGATGACACATAATCGATGACAGATTATCGATGACAGATTATCGATGACAAATCATCGATGACAAATAATCAATCAATGACAAATCATCAATGACAAATCATCAATGACAGAACATCGATGACAAATCATCGATGACAACGCACCGATGAAGTGTGCACAGACAGACAGCCCGAGCATTCGCATGAAGAAGCTACCGTCACTTAGTTATACCGCGAATCTCCTGTCAAGTTTTTGCTAACAGCAGCTGAATTCAAAGTATTTAACGACAAACCAACAATTCTATTCAATTCGAAAGTTGAAATCCGCAATCAAAACTCATTTTTAACGTTTTTATAGAAGCTTTATCGATTAGTAATTAAATGCTCCACAAAACGTTCGCTATTATTTAATCTACTCACCGCTAGCAATTAATTTGTACAAAACTGTTGATTAAATTACTGCAATAGCAGAACATAATATGAACGAAAGACCAATACGATGATAAGTTTAAAGTCACCAGAATAAATTTCAAATGTGTTATGTTACTCGAGCGAATTTTTCGGAAGTCCGTCAATATTTCATTAGTAGAAATCATTCATTTTGCTTCCACAGCATTATTCTATTCATCAGACGTGTAAATTTTAGGTAAGGACTTGAATTTCAGTTCAGAATACATTTTTTTTTAAACTTTCATTTATGTTCATTCAAGCGAAAAAAAACTTCTCACAATGGCGCAGCCAGTAAAAAAACGATCTTTTTAGAATAAATTAAATTTGAAAAGATGTTCTGTCTTAGAGGACATTTATAAATTAAATTACGCAAAAAATCGAATCCCCTTCTCATGTAAAGATGCAATTTGTAATCCCTAATCCCTCTTGTGTTACGTAATGTATAAACGACATATTAGACATTTTCACGACCCCTCTTAAAAAATAGAATGCTAAGTTTTATGCTAAGGATGCTAAGTTCGAGCGACCAACGAATGTCATTGCAACATAAACGGCAACTCACCAGCAGTACAAATTTGACAGAACCTTGCATAAAATTTAACATGCTATGAGGCTGTCCATAAATGGCGTCTGCTTTTAGGGGGGAGGCCAAAACAGACGAATGCAGAGAAGGGGGGGGGAGGTAGGTTAGGCCAAAACAGACGTCATTTTTCTTCTTTGATTATTTAAGTATGAAATACGTTTTAGCCATATATTTTAAATGGACAGACTGTTTGAACGATCGTCGAACTATTTGAAATTCCCACGGTTTGGCACACGACAACGGCAGCTCAAAATTTTAAAATAAAAAACTGAACGATGTTTCGAATTGTCACTTTGTTCAAAAAAGTTTTATCAAATTTCTTCGATGCAATCATCGCCGATGCCGATCGCTAATATTAAGAAACATTTCGATACGCTTTGGGAAGAGGATGTATAGACGTAAATATATTTTATTAAAATTCTCATTTTTACGACAAAGCAAGGCAGACACTAGCAGACAAGGGGGGAGAGGGGTCTGAAAAGCCTGAAATAAAAAACAATTGGAAGTAGGATTAAGAATTGTGAGTGGCTTCTAAATGCTGAAATAAAAATTTTTAGACAGCCCCTATTTTTGAAGAGGGGTCGTGAACATGTCTATTACAACTTCATAATTTTTTCTAGACTAGAAAACGCCGTCAAATATTTTAAGAGCACGTCGCAAAAATGTCAACTGTCAAATTTGCGATGCTTTTTTTAGAACCGAATCCTGCGTAAATAACAAATTATTCAAAATTATAGCTCATGTAATGAGAGGATGACTATCACGAATAAAAGATGAATCAGAACTCAAAAAGTTCAAGTATGAAAGGTACAATTTACTCTGAAATAACATCGCAAATGAACTTGTAATGCGATGCTTTTTCAGAGCAACTTTGAACTATCATACTCAAACTTTTTGAATTCTGATTCATCTATTAATCGTGTCATCATCTCACAGTACATGAGATATATTTTTGAATATTTTGCTTTTTACGCAGTATTCGGTTCTATGAAAAAACATCGAAATTTTACAGTTCAAATTTTTGCGACCTGCTATTTTTACATTTTTGGAGACGGCGGCTCTCATGTCTGTTTTTTTATGATTTGTTATTCGTTCTGACGAATGTTCTGACCCTTCTCACATTAGTTTCTTTCGGTTATTTAATTAACTTGGAACTTCATATAACTTTTGTATATGAATTTTACCACTGAAATTTAGTGAGTCATACCATAGGTTACTTGACTTGCAACACTATCGCACTGGCAATAATCAATTTTCCCCAAATTCAATCACAATTGACTAAACCTCAAACCTTATTGCCATCCATAACGTATAATATTCTTTGCGTGACCACACAACTCAACACCATCCAATCTCCCTTTGGGACTATTCTCACATATTTATTTCCATTTAATTCAAACATATTTCCTCTATCTAATTGACAAATCGAACACACTCCAATGCAAACATATTTATCCTTTTTAATAAAAATGTGACACACATCTACGAACCAAGGCTATATTTTCCTAGTTTACTATTCTAATCAAACACATTTACTAGAATAAACAAGGAAAAAAAAATCGAGAAAATTTCTAACAACAAGTTGGGTATTGACTGTGCCATGTTATATGTCGTTTTATCTGATAGAATATCTCTAATAATGGCATATACTTTTGGTGTGTATAACAAAAACAGAAGCCAAAGGAATAGTACAGTATAAGCAGGCAATAGCTTGAAATTGTACATAAATAAGACAGCTTAATCCTTAATAAGGATATTGCAAATAAACTAAACCATTAAGTTGTTATGTTATCCTTAGAAAATATGTACATATTCATTCTGTGTGTGATATGGAATATCAGAAGATGTTAAGGAATTAGAAATTATCGCATAAATTTACTTAAAAGCTTTTATTATTGGTTTTCTGGATTTTACTTCGGTTTTGTGTGTTGTTTGTATAATACAGTCAGTCAGTCACTCGTTGCCGCTTTCACATACAACAAATGTTGGAAATCGTGTTCCAGAAACATACTTAACATAAATGAAATTGTATAAATTCGGCTTTATCATTTTAGATAAATTAAAGATTTTCCGCGTATCACATGTTCACATGGGTTTCTGGAATGTGGCAAACGAATTGTGTTTTATGCGATGCGGTTGTAATAAACGTTAAATGCATGCTTTTTAGGATCTGAGGAAAATTTGCAGAAAAATTAATGAAAGATAAACTTTTGGCGTAAATGTAGCTAAGTGCTATAAAGGTATAATAAATCTCTCTATCTCACTCTCTACTTCTTTCTTTGTAAAAGACTAAACAGAGGAGAGAGCGACGCCTACAAAGAAAAAAGGATTATTGTGACATACGTAAGATGGATAAGTAAATTTCAAAATTATATTCGACAATTTTTTTTTTTTTGATGTAAAAATGATGCAAACTTTGTGTATGTTTCATAGAAAAATGATGAAAAATTCATGTATAACTATACAAAATTGATGTAGATCATGTAAAAACGATGGATAATTAGTGCAAATATTTGAAAAATACATCATATATCCATCTTTTGTACATCATTTTAACATAATTTACACACATTTTACATTATTTATCTATAAATTTTCCATTAATGTAAAAATAATGTAAAATTTATGGATAAATAATGTAAAATATATGTAAATAATGTAAATGCTTTTCTAATTTGGAATGTAAAAATGATGGAAAAATAATGTCACAAAATTTATCTTGGTTACATTAATTGTCCATCGTTTTTATGTGATCTACACAAATTTCACATGAATTTTCCATCATTTTTCCATGAAGCGTGCCCAAAATTTACATTATATTTCATCCAAAATATAATAATTTGTCGAATATAATTTTGAAATTTACCCCGTGCAACATGCATGTCATAGGTACAATAGTTATTTAGGTCACAAGGACAAGAGTCGAAAATTTCTGACTGAATTATTAAGTTTCTTTTAGAGTCGAAAGTAGAAAAATGTATATTTTGAGGTGCGAAAGTTTAATTTCGCCACTCAAAATTGACATTTTCGGCTCTAATGTGAAGCATGTACATTCTCTTGTCGATAAATCAAAAAGGGTAATTAGGCAATTTACGAATAATCAAAAACACAGAATCAATAAAATTTACTAGTTTACAAATCTCTCTACACAACATCTGTTCTAATTTCGTCGTATCACGACTTATCAGTACACACCTGTGTCGGAAGACTATGTGTATTGCAATTGAACAATTGAATTTATTGTTCTTTCATGGTCATACATATTATCCTTTAGTCAGGCCCGTAGACAGAGTAGATGAAGCCAGGACATAAAAATTGTCTGAAGGAGCAGTCATATTGTGCTCTGTATTTCCATCTCTACTACCCGGTCTTTACCTAATGAAGGAATTAAGTAAAATTGAAACCTATAATCTGTGGTTGCTGACCAGGGGCGTGACGGTCTTTTGTTTTGATATTTGCAAGTAAGTTAGTAAGTAGGTTACTTGCAGTTGCGACCGAAGTTAACTTCATTGCAAAAAAATCAGCTGATTTCATTCATAAATTTACCAAAATCAGCTGACTTCTTTGAAAAGTTAAAAAATCAGTTGATTTTTTTGCAATGGCAGCTAACTTCACAGTGAGTATTACATGCAAATATAAAAATAAAAGTCTGCCACACCCCTGTTGCTGACTGAAAATTTTGTGGGGCAACAACCCGGGGAAAACAGGAGAAAGACAAGAGAGCATACTTCATATTTTTCTTTTTTTCAACCTCTATCTTCCCTAGACCCTGTATAAAACCTCAGGAGAGGTAACGAGATGCCCATGATGGATTTCGCTAGTTTTTTGCATGTAAGGGGAGGGGGAGGAAGAGCATCTAGAATTATTAATGTAAGCGCCTCTATGTTCATGGTTTTGATTTGAGACAGAGGTGTTACAGATATATGGACCTGTATAGCATGCGTGTGATACGTATGTCATGTATATGATACTCATGACATTCGTATTATGTGTACACGCACATAATGCGTGTTATATGGCACTACTTTCTCCCAGACACTCCTAATTATTGCCCCCATTCTCTTGTAACGATAAAACAAAATCCATTTCATCCATCGGAATTTTTTTTTTCAATGCGTGTACTAAATTGAATCCAATTCATAACGGCATCGACTACAATAAACAACCGAAATTAGAAATTACCGTCCCTTTTATTCTGTGTATAGATTGGCGAAATATTCAATGCCATAGAAAAAAGTCTCAAAAACTTTGCACCAATTATTGGAGATTATTGTAGCCGTGAGGGTTGAATGTGAAAAGTGAAATTGGAAAAAACTGGAACAAAATAAATGACATTATTTGGTGATTTTCCATTATATTCCTTTGATTCTATTTTGTCTAAAAGTAATTGTTTCATTCTAACTGTACGAAATAAGATGAAAAGGTGAGAAAGTTGCTATAACATTTTCATTATTCAGGATGTGATTAAAAAATGTGAATGTGAGAATAAGATGCGTTAGAAACCAGAATAAATAAGAATATAGCCATCCAAAAAGTCGGCGCTGCTGTGGCTTACAAGAAATTTTTTCGTAGACTTAGGAACTTTTTGACTACCTCCCCTTGCGACACGTACCCCCGGAAATTTTTTTCCCGAATTCTATGCAAAATTTTAGGCCGAAGTGCTATTACTATCTGTAACAACATTTTTTCAGTAGTTGCACACAAAATAGCATACCTGATGGCTACAGTGTCATGCCATAAAGCTTATGGGAAACATGTATCTTACTTCCCTACGTGTTCACATCCGAACGGAACCTAGGTCCGTGGACTAGGTCGCATAGCAAGTTACCAGTGCGACGTGAAAGAGACAGACCATACACGCATTTGGGAACACACTATAATTTCAACACCTTCCTTGGGCATGCCAACAAATAATATAAACCTACATGTAGATTTAATAAGTGATTCGGCACTCACCTTCTCCAGAAAACTGGATGTAATAATCAGTCACTAATAAACGATTCGTTTGCATCACATATTCACAAGGCACATATTAGGGACTTCCAGAATATCTTTATACGCCTTGGTTTTCATTTATTGTCAGAGCTCCCAACACACTTTCACCATAACGGAGCTTCCCTCCTTGACCTTGCATTTGTGCGCGATCCTCAAAAAGTTAAGAGGTTTACGCAATTTAGTTCTGGTTTATCCGCGCATGATTCCCTTGCTCTATCATACCAAATGCCACCTAACTTCTTACGTAAGAAGGATAAGTATGTCCGGAAAATCCATTCGATTAAAAGTGAAGCATTGCTGGAAGATTGTTTACTAATGGACTGGAGCTTTGTGCGGGTTTCGAGCGACCCAGAGTTCTTGCTGGAAAGCTTGAATAGTAACTTGAAAATATTGTTAGATCGTCATGCTCCACTGGTAAAGGGTAAGGAATGCAGGGATCCAGATGTGCCTTGGATGAATTCAGAAGTGATTCGTGCCATTACTGAGAGGGACATTGCCTTTAGGTTCTCGAAGTTAATGAGAACAAAGGAATCACGTGATGGATATGTAAGATTAAGAAACCGGGCAACCAAACTTATTAGGAATGCAAAGAGAAAGTATTTCTGTGGGATGTTTGGCAAAGCGACTGACTCTAGGTCGTTTTGGAAGGTGATTAAAAAAATTGGATTGGGTAAGGATGATCACAATCTTAATCCACCATTCACAGCTAATTAATTTAACGATTACCTGCATGGCATCAATGAGAAAGTGAACAGTAGTTTTGGGGACTTTCCAATGTATACTAGCGCACAAGATCGTGGATTACATTTTGCCTTTCGAAATGTGACTGAAGACGAAGTATTTAGAGCTATTATGCTTATTAGATCAAAGGCTATTGGCCTAGATGACATCCCTATCACTTTTGTGAAGCTTGCTTTACCGGTAATCCTTCCCGTTATTATGCGTCTTTTTAACACAGTCCTTACTTCTTCGAAATACCCAACAGTTTACAAGCGATCCAAAATTTTCCAAGAGCATAAAGATTCCTCCACTTACGAGCTCAAGGACTATAGAGGAATTCATATCTTACCATCGTTATCCAAAGCACTTGAGCGGGTGATGAAGTGGCAGGTTAGTGATTTTATATCTGGGCATGGATTGCTCCGGACGATCCAATCGGGATTCAGAATAGGGCATAGTACAACGACTGCGTTACTAAAAGTTGTTCATGATTTGTGCAGTGCTCGGAACACTAAACAAGGAAGCAACAAGTTCACTTCGTTTCTACTCTTGCTTGACTTTGAAAAGGCATTTGATACGGTGAACCATAAGCTGATGATTGAAAAGCTTCGCTCAGGTTTCTTCTTTGATAGTTCCGCCTTAAAACTCATAGAATCTTACCTAACGGATAGACTTCATTGTGTTGAAATCGAAGGTTGCGTTTCAGATTTCTTATCAATGCGATGCGGACTACCACAAGGGACGGTCTTAGCTCCTTTGCTATTCTCAATGTTCATTAACGACCTGCCCGAGGTACTGAATAACTGTAGCTGCCACATGTTTGCTGATGATTTCCAATTATACCTGAGTATTCGAGCAGAGGAGATAGACCGCGGAATTAACTTAGTAAACCTAGATCTTGACAAAATCTCTAACTGGGCTAGAGATAATAGACTTGCAATTAATGCAGGCAAGTCAAAAGCGATGATTATATTTAAGCCACCTGAACTAATAAATCCAACGTTTCAAATCAATGGTGAAGTGATACCGGTGGTCACGAAAGCGAAAGTTCTTGGGGTGTGGATTAATGAATCATTAACTTGGGATGACCATTGCTGGCAAATGAGGACCAAGGTGTACAGGGGATTGTGGGCACTCTGGAAAGCGAAGACTTCGCTTCCGCTTCTTGCCAGGATTAAAATAGTTAAAGCTTGCCTTGTTCCATATTTTATGTACGGTAACGTTATGATGCCGGTCCTTGATGCTTCGTCTGTTGACCTCCTTCAAGTAGCATTTAATGACTGTCTCCGCTTTATATACTCACGTAGAAGGAGGGAGAGTGTTTCCCAATATAATAAATCAATTTTGCAAATTTCTGCAAATTTCTTTACGGCCTCATTTTTAGTAAAAGCCCTGGCTACCTTTATGAACTGTTAAAGCCAGCAAATTCAATGCGAACCTTGAACTATGTCGTGCCAGTCAATCATTCTGAAACATTTAGACGGTCGTTCTTCTCTCACGCCATTACCACTTGGAATTCTCTTCCAGTTTCTGTAAAGAGGAAACCAACGTCCGCCACGTTCACTACGGCTTGTCGTGAATATTTCTCCAAATCGTGAGTAACAAAATATAATAATAATCAATTGGAGACTAAATGTAGACTAATTTTTGCACTGTTTATAATTATGTTCTTTTTTTTTTTTGTTTAATGCTTACTCTGTAGTTTGAGCCTCTTAGAAAACTTAAGTTAACATATACCAAATTTGTTTTGTTTGACTTGTTTAAAGGGGAAGGGAGTTGTAAAATATAGGTTAGGTTAGTTTAACGCTGAAGATAGCGAAAATTATATTATAGAAATTGTTATAAAATCTACACTGTACAGATAGATAAGGCTTTTGCCTTGAGTACTTTAACAAATAAACATACATACATACATATTCGTCGATCTTTTTATCAGAAATTAGAGCAGTACGAGACATAAGCTGTGCGGATATCTCAGGAATTCAGCTGACGATTATCTGTGCCACCTTCACTGACGTTAAAATTGGGGATATCTCACTGTTAATTTCTGACTGGGGTAGATTCGTTAACACAGCAAACACCTAGAGTAAGCACAATGGGCACAATAGAGGCCTCCGTGCGCGTTCTACACAAAGTAGAATTGCTATTATTAATAAAAACAATTTAGCTTCTTTGTCCAAGCTGCGGAAGAAATCTTGTTATAAATTGCAACAAATACGTTCTTTGAAACTAACTCAAGTTAAATTATGTTATTAGCTGAAAATTAGTACGTCTGGCAGTAAGTTTTTGCATAAAAATACTTAAGTGTCGGATTGTGAATCGTGATTCAAACTGGGTGTCCCTTTCTGTAAAATTTCTTTCACTTGCCTTTTGCTTGTCCAATTTGGAGAAGTATGTTGTCTACGCGAGGCACTTTTTCACTTAAGCTCTAGTCGCCACTAGTCCGCAACTTATTGGTTAATGTTTTAGTTGAGAGGAAAATCGACCCAGCAGTGGAATACTTACTACAGGTTGTGGATTGGCCAGGGACATGGAAATTTATTTTTCGCTAGTTAATGTTAGGGAAGAAGACCTCGGTGTCTTTTGAGAGTCTGTACATTTTCTAGTACTTGGTGACCTGAAATTAACTCTGGACTTATTTTGATCTTCAAGTGACACCCTGTTAACCAGCAAGATATTTTTTATTTATTCAACAAAATTGTTGCAACAGAAAATTCTTCCTTTACTTTTACAACTTGGGGAAAATGTAAAACACCAACAAACTCATCTCGAAAATTTTGTTTTATAACCGCACCATAAGGACTATTAAGTACATGCACTTGAGTGTAGAACTGCATCAAAGGCTTGACTTTAGTCCACAATTATTATTTTGAGAACTATTCACTTCATTTAAAATGTATATAACAAAACGAAAAGTTGAATGTTTTTCAAGTAGGTTTGGGATGCAAACTAAATTTTCATTTCATGGGAAAAAATATTCTTCGCAGACGTATTTAGACTTGTTTCCATTTGTATCAAAGATTATACGAAAAGTGTTCATATACAATTTGAATGTAAGAGAATTCTTTAGGTAAAAAAGGTACTCCGTTTACGTTAACTTCAACGTAATTTATAAATGTAATCTCACTGTAGCTGGTAGCTGCACGTTTTGTTTAAGTGAAGCATTTATTTTGGACTAGCGAAAGCGATGTGACAGTAACAAGTCTTGCACATTTAAATGTTATGCAGTGGTGATTTTAATGATCTAGACTGATGGAAAGTTGCAGCTTCAGAGTACCGTTCTACTGAATTTTAGAAAAAAATTTTGACTGACTTTCATTTAGCATTCTTCCGTTAAGATTCTCTTAGTTTTACGATTTCGCAAGACCTAAAATTCTCTTGGCGATTCCATAAAAATTATAATTTCTTGGTAAATACCTAATTACAATCCGGATTTTGAGAATTGTTTTGCTTCAATCAACCTAAGAACATGAATTTGCTTATTTCTGGTGTAGAACGATCATGGGAAAATGAAAGCCACTGCTAACGACATTTACTGAGATTTTAAAAACAGAAAGACATTATGAACGTTCCTTTGAACGCCCACAAGTGTGTGTGTGGTGAAAACGATTTTTGACACGAAATCTGGAGCAGTCCGAGCTTGTTAAATATACTTGTCTCACTCTCAATACGTTCTACTTGTGCACACTACTGTTTCGTGTACAATCAATTAGTTAGTCGTGTACGAACTTTGTTGCTCACCTAACGTCTAACATTAAACATTGTATAATTAAGATTGATACGGACTTTCATTTCATTTCACCTATTTCAACACGTTATCAGCACGAAGCTCCTCTTAGAATTGATGCAATAAGAATAATTATTTGCTGTCGTTAATTGAAAAAACAATCGACCGATATAACGGTATCACAATTTTTGGCTCGAAGTGTGAAATCGATTGGCGGGTAAAAATGGACAAAGACGAATTATCGACGATGGAAAAATTGAAAGGCATCGAGAACTGGGTGATGTGGAAATTCCAAACCAAAGTTTTTTTGAATGCTGATGAACTCTACGACATCACGGTTAACGAAAAAAAACCTGTTCGTGAGTCATTCACCGGAGAAGCAGCTGAAGCATTTTTCAACGCTGCATTGAATGAATGGACAAAAAGTGACCACAAAGCGCAGAAAATAATTGTTCGCACGATGTCGAAACATCCAATGATGTATATAATCAATTGTGAAACAGCTCATGATATGTGGACGAGGCTTCAGGCGGTGTATGAACAAAAATCGTCTACATCGATACATCTCTATCAGCAGAGGTACTACAGTTTCTCGAAGGATGCAGACGATAATATTGCAGCACATATCGCCAAGTTGGAAAGTTTGGTTCAGCAGCTCAAGGATTTGGGGGAAGCGGTGTCCGATTCGATGTTAATAACCAAGATTTTGATGACACTTCCACCTGAATTCAATCATTTTACTACTGCATGGGAGTCCACGCCCGTTGGTGATCAAACGAGAGCAAATTTGACTTCACGTCTCTTAGTGGAGGAGGCGAGACTGGAAGCACAAAATTCTTTGGAGCTTAGCGATGCACTTGTGGCAAGGAGAAATCTGCAAACCAGAAGCAAGAACAATGGAAAGTCGATTAATTGTTTTTTTTGTGGGGAAAAAGGACATTTCAAAAGTCAATGTCCACAGAAAAGAAATTTGAATTCATCGAATGGTGGAGGCGGGTGGTCGAACGGTGCCGGTAGAGCCAGATCTTCGGACAGAAAAGGAGATGCATTAGTTAGCCAGCAAAGCCAACAAATGGAAAGGAGAGATGAACCAGAACCGTCAAATGTTCGTAGAGGTGAAGCGTATTCGAGCGTTGGAGCGGCACGAGGAAGAAGAAACAGTATGAATCGTCAGCAACGAAGTAACGTCAAAAATGTGTCAAACATTCGCAGAGGTGAAGCGTTTATCAGTGTCGCAATGGCTGCGGAAGTTAGATCGATCAGGTCCTCGGATTGGTGGATGGATTCTGGCGCCAGTGACCACATGAGCCATAAAAAGGAATGGTTTGTCGAGTATCGTCCGTTCGAACGGCCATTTCCTGTACGCATTGGAAATGGAAATATAATTTACGCCTACGGAATCGGACATATAAACATCACATCACTCATAAACAATCAATGGAACGACAGACACTTGCGAGACGTATTATACGTGCCAGACATTCACCTTAATCTTTTCTCCGTGATCACCGCTTTAGATAAAGGGTTGCAACTGGAAGCAAACAGTCAAAGGTGTAAATTTGTAAAAATGGGCGAAACGGTTGGAATGGCAGTTCGAGAAAAAGGACTCTTTCGGATGACGTTCAAAGTTCAGCCGGTTGAATCACCAATGTCGATGGCACATGCAGCGGCTGGGCAGTTTACTTCGCTGAAAACATGGCACGACAGGCTTGGCCACCAAAATGTTCAATATGTCAGAGCATATTTGAAAAGGATGGGGATCACGTTCACAGAGAAAAATGATTTTTTTGCGAAGGGTGCGTCTTTGGTAAGCAACATCGTATTCCGTTTATCGAAAGTCAAAACAGAGCAGAAAAAGTTGGTCAGCTTGTACATTCGGATATGTGTTAATTATGCAAGAAGTTTCGTTTGGTGGTTCAAAATATTTCGTCATATTCAAAGACGACTATTCCAGTTATCGAACGGTTTATTTCGTTAAAGAGAAATCGGAAGTGCCAAAGATCATTGAAAAATACGTTCAGAAGGTGATGTCAGATACAAGTTTTGCTGTGGTGGCTATTCGATCTGACAATGGGCTCGAGTATGTGAACAGTAGAGTGAAAGTTTTCTTCGAGAGTCATGGTATTGTGCACCAACGGTCAGTTCCGTATACTCCTCAGCAAAACGGGCGAGCCGAAAGAGACATACGAACGGTAGTGGAAGCAGCCAGAACCATGATCCATTCCAAGAACCTATCCATCCGATACTGGGCCGAGGCAGTTCACACTGCAGTGTATGTTCTGAATCGAACTGGTCCAACGAAAGTCAGAGGAAAAACACCGTTCGAGCTATGGTTCAATCGAAAACCAGAAATTGATCATTTGAAGGAATTTGGATGCGAGGCCTACATTCATGTCCCAAAAGAAAATCGACGTAAATGGGATCGAAAGGCAGAGAGAGGAATTTTTGTTGGATATTGCGATGAAACCAAAGGTTATCGTGTGTGGTTCCCAGAACAGCGGAAGATTGGAATATCGAGAGACGTTATTTTTGTCGAGAATCGTACTGAACGTCGACCGATCATTGACAATACTGATGAAAATTTAGCCAGTGTGCCAGCGTCAGAAAATGCTCCAATCGTTGAAGGTGTGCCAGCGTCAGAAAACGCTACAATCGTCGAAGCTGAAAACTTTAATCAATCAACATCGTCGTTAAATTCAAGCATCGACAGCGTAACAACGATCGATTCAGACAGCAATAACGACACTACGAACGATTCTAAAAGTTCATTCACTACAGTAGTGGCTGATGACGACCCGACTTGGCATCCAGATGATTCGAGTTGGACATCCGATGATTCATCTGATGCCTACATTTGTCACACGAGCGTCGAATCAAGTGAATGTTTCTGGGCAAACATGGCAATTGGATGTGCATTCGTCATGGAGCCAGGCGAACCCAATTCGTACCAGGAAGCCATAAATTGTTCGGACAAGAAAAATTGGATGGAAGCCATGGATAACGAATTTTCGTCGCTTCAAAAGAATCAAACTTGGAATTTGGTTGAATTACCGACAAATAGAAAGGTAATTGACAACAAATGGGTTTTTAAAATTAAACGTACATCCACAGGCGACATAGAAAGATACAAGGCGAGACTTGTCATTCGAGGATTCACTCAACAGCATGGTATCGATTACCAAGAAACATTTAGTCCAGTGGTCAAGCTCACATCCGTAAGGATAATTCTTGCTATCGCTGCTGCCGAAAATTTGGTGCTAAAACAGTTCGATGTAGAGACGATAACCGAAGAAATTTATATGCGCCAACCAAAAGGCTATGAAGACAACACTGGTCGTGTGTGTAAGTTGAACAAAAGCTTGTACGGTTTAAAGCAAGCCTCGCGTGTATGGAATCAGAAATTCACCAATTTCCTCAGACAATTCCAATTTCAAGTATGTATGTCAGATAATTGCGTATTCGTGGGCAGTATCGAGGGAAGAAAAATCGTTTTGGCAATTTGGATTGATGATGGTTTGGTGGCAGCCGCTGATGGCAACGATATTGCGAAGTTATTGAAGTTCCTCCAGCGAGAGTTCAAAATAAAAGTAGCAGACGGTTCGTTTTTCGTCGGGCTTCAAATCAATCGTTTGCCGGATGGATCGATACATGCGAATCAATCAACCTATGCAAAGAAAGTGTTGATCAAGTTCAATATGTGGGATGCCCGCTCAGTCGATACACCAGCCGAAACTAGCGTGAAACTTCAATCTAAGTCAGTGAGTGTCGATGCGACAACATTTCCGTACCGAGAAGCAGTCGGCAGTCTGATGTACTTGGCAGTAGCTACCAGGCCAGACATTTCATATGCGGTTGGTAACGTTTGTAGATTTCTGAATAAACCAACTACCAGTCATGTCAATGCAGTGAAACGAATCTTCCGATACATCAGAGGAACAGTGAATTTAGGCATTCATTATAATTCTAATGTCACACTTAATCTCGACTGTTTCAGCGATGCCGATTACGCTGGAGATACAGACACACGAAGGTCTACTAGTGGTTTTGTGTTCATGTTTGGAACTGGTCCAATTTCATGGGGCTCAAATCTGCAGAAATGCGTTTCTATTTCGAGCACAGAATCGGAATACATTTCGGCGTCGGAGGCTGTAAGAGAAATGGTCTGGCTGAAAAATTTGGTCAACGATCTGCATCAGAACATCCGAACGCCATTGCTATGTGTTGATAACCAAGGTGCCATAAAGTTGACGAAAAATTCAGAGTTCCACAAGCGCACAAAGCACATCGATGTGCGATATCATTTCATCAGGGAAAAGTTTGAAGACGGAATTTTTAGTTTGAAATATGTGAGTACAAACGATCAGATTGCTGACATTTTTACAAAGCCGTTGGGTCGTCATAAATTTCAAATTTTTCGGAAGATGATGGGAATGAGCATTTTTATGAATTAATTTTATTTGAAAGAATTTGTTAATTTTCCTTTAAAATTTTTTATTAATTTTTTGAGAGTAAACAACTAGAGGGTGTGTTAAATATACTTGTCTCACTCTCAATACGTTCTACTTGTGCACACTACTGTTTCGTGTACAATCAATTAGTTAGTCGTGTACGAACTTTGTTGCTCACCTAACGTCTAACATTAAACATTGTATAATTAAGATTGATACGGACTTTCATTTCATTTCACCTATTTCAACAGAGCTCACAGTCGTACAACTAATTTTTTTTTTTGTTCAGTCAATCGCTTAGTGAGAGCTTTCAAGTTTTACTAAGAGTTAATTTTTCTATCCCTGTCGACGTTTTGGGTAGAGATGTGCGAGCAGTACTTACTATCTAGATCCGTATGAAACCAAGTTCTTGGAAGAGGGTCTATTGCGTTTACCACGACGTTTGTAACCAGTCGAATCGCGACCCGGGAGCAGCGGAATCAGCAATAAAAAAATGCTCGTCCGTCTGTAAGTCAACGCGATAACTGATGGTAAGTAAAACTCAAGCGATTTTCAAAAAAAAGTTTCCCTGAAAGGTAATCTTTAGTACATAACTCGAGTAAATCTTTTCCGATTTTCATAAACTTTTTTTTATTTGAAAGGTCGAATGGCAGACAATTTATGGCAGATTTTTTTTTGACTTTGAGCCCTTGGACTTTTTCGCCACCTTTCCGTTTCTCTGCAATTCAAACAAAAATTTAACGCTCTCGTATAAAATGAATTTATTTTCGAAAATTGGAATATTTCATTCACGGGCCATGTAAGTGTAAATACATCCCAAGGTCAGTTATTGCTCGTCAGTTATTGTTCGCCATACACTGCGATGAACATATATATGTAACACAACTTACCGGTTCACTATGCATTAAAATCTATAAGTTCACTGCGAAACTGTGTGTTTGTGAGTGTAAACGTGCATATAGTGAGCTTGTGAAGATATGAACGATTTACATCGATGCAGCCACTTATCGAGCTGCTATCCTGAAAATGATTTATTTTATTGAATATAGAGAAAGTGTCACGGTAATACCACACAATACTTCGTATTAACATGAGCTAAGTCTATAATATTTGATAGAAAAAAGCAACGAGCGAAAGAGAACGCGAACGCAAGACAAAATGTTATACCAAATATAGATGATGGGTAAAGCGTAGCTCTAAAACATCTTCTGCTTGCTTGATATGTTAATATTTGAGCGTGTCTGTCTATTCCAACGATTTAGGTACTTTAGCGTCACATTCCACCAAGAGGTGTGCGCCTGTCAATTTTTCTCAATGCTTCAAGAAATTTTTTAACCGCCACCTCTAGGTAGAATGCACCTGGCCGTTTCGGATTCAAATCGTTGGAATTCGCAAACAATAATATTGTACGGTATTACCGTGACAGTTTTTTTTTTGAAACTGCGAAAATTAAATAAGAAATAACCTCATGCCAAAATTGCGAAATAGAGCATGGATTGACCGTGCCTTGTCCCCGAACCTCAAATAGTGATAGTGAACCGGACCTTTTTTTCTAGTGGCGCCATCCATGCTTTCATAGCTGAATACGGACTAACATAAAACTAATTCCTTACTCAATTAAAATGAAATTGTTTTACGGTTTGTTTACGATTCACAGTAAGAAAAGCTTTAACACAACTACACATTATCGACCTTAGTACAAATCTGCTTTAACACACCAACTTAATTAACGAATTGAAAAACTGTTATAAAATGCGACAAAGTGAATTTAATTTTTCAAACAAAAACAGTCTCTTACTCTTGCTGAAATGACTAGCAACAAAAAAAAAAGAGTACAAGCAGTTCCATGCGCTAAGCTTACATAAGCTTCCTGTTTAACCGATTCAATTTTTTGTTATGTTTTGCGAAAACCATGCCGAAAATTTGGCTCCGATTTGGCGGCACAGAAAGACTAAAATGCTCCAAAATATAAGAAATCATTACAGATAAAAAAAACTGCTTCTCTCGGTTTATTTATTATAAATAATGGTTTGGCTGGCCATACACGAATACACTAGTTTCCATGCTAAACCAGTCTTTTTTCTCCGTACTTTTTCGCTTTATATCAAAGAACATAATATCTGAATCTAAGTCTATGTGTTTCCATGTAACATAATAGAAACTGAAAAACATGATACACATATACCATGTAAGATAAAGCTTTTATTATTATGGTCATGACAAAGTTTAGCTGAAAATATTTTCGGTGATATCAACAGGATTTTGTTTTGAATTGTTGATAGAAGATAACTGATAGACCATAACGTAATTTTCATCTGATGACGAAATATGCCATTAAATCTGATTGTTTTTCTTAAAGATTGTTTACTTATGAGGGTATGAAATGCTTCTAATGTTAAATAGAAATTGTATTTTTTCTTGTCAATTTGTTTCGTTTTCAACATTTATATTAAATTGCGCGTAAAGCATAAGAAGATGTTGTTATTTGGTTAGTTGTTGTTAGTTGGGATAAGTTTCGTCGTCACGACGAAAACCACAAGCTATGAAGGGGTTAGAGGTTAGTATCGATAGTAGCGCCGCCTGTAGTCCCAATCTAGTCATTGGTATCGCTAATCATTAGCGTCTCTAATACTTACCTCTTACTTCTTCGGCGCTACGTCCACATTTTGGACTTGGCCTGGTCAAGAATCCGATTCCACCTTGTTCGGTCCTGAGCCGTCGCTCGCCAGTTTCGTATTCCTAGCGTTTTCAGATCCGCCGTCACGTTATCACTCCATCTGTTCTTTGGCCGTCCGACTCCTCTACGGCCTGCTGGTTCTGAATTAAACAGCTTGAGCGGGGCTCTCGATTAGTTCATTCTCATTAGATGTCCGGCCCACCTCAGTCTGTTTACTTTAACAGTGGCTACTACATTTGCGTCGGCGAAGTCGCGTTCCAATTCAAAATTGTATCTACGTCGGTACCTCCCATCCTCGCCTACGGGCCCAAAGATTGTTCTTGGCACCTTTCGTTCGAAGGCCAAGAGTAGGTTTTCCTCTGTTCTCGTCGTTGGCCACGATTCACTCACATAAAGTAAAACTGGCTTAATCAGCGTTTTGTAGATACTGCGCTTTGTTTCTTTTTTAGCAGCTTGGACCGAAGATGTCTTTGTAGCCCGAAAGAACATCTGTTTGCAGTCATGATTCTCCTGTTTAGCTCTGCTGAGTTGTCATTATCTGCACGTATACAAACTCATCCACCACTTCGAAAAGTTGTCCTCCAATCCTGATGCACTCTCCTTCCTGCTGCTCAATAGTAGTACTGTTAGTTTTCATGTACTTGGTTTTCGTTTCGTTGATAAGTAAACCCATTTTCTCTGCTTCAACTTTTAGACCAGTATAAGTAACCTCTACTCCCGAATGCCTGCTGCTAGCTAGGTCCAATCATCGGCGAAGCCCAGAACTTGCACGATGTTTGTAGCAAGTGTTCTGAACGTTTGGATACCCGCTCTTCTCATCTCAATCTCCAATGCCATATTAAACAGCAATGTTGACAGCCTGTCGCCTTGTCTCAGTCCTTCCAGGACATCAAAAGTTTCGGAACACTCGTTCTGAACTTTCACTCGGCACTTCGAGCCAAGCAAAGTTGCTTTCACCAGTCTCAACAGCTTCAGTTTAAAAACCAATTCCTTCATTCCCATCAAAAGCTCCTCACGTTTGGTCTTGTCGTACGCCTGTTGAAAATCTATAAAGAGGTGGTATGAGTGGGTGTTAAACTCTTTGCCTTTTTGCAGGATCAAGCGGATATTGAAAAGCTGGTCACTTATCGACCTATCGCGCCTGAATCCTCCTTGGTACTCGCCGACTACAGTCTCAGCATGTGGTGTCAGTCTATCGAATAGAATCTTTGCAAAGACCTTGTACGCAGTGTTCAATAACATATGGGACGGGTGGTTCAGTGGTGAACGCGCTGGACTTCCACCGAGAAGACCCGGGTTCGATCCCCGGAACGAGGAATTTTTCTCTAATAAATTATAGATTGTACGACGTCCCTAAGTTGACCCAAGCTTCATAAATTGGGTAGTTACGGCATGCGATGCCTGTAACGAAAGAACAACCGTACTGACAAAACATATGACGTCACTCATATGTCGCTAGCGCTGGTACACGCAAAGAACAATAATTTGGAGGGAAACACGTGATTGGCATTTCTGTACTTCTGCTGCTGCTGCATCATAGGTGGAGCCAATGACAGAGCAAGAAATTGTGAATGATGACACCCAGAAAAAAGCGACATCTTTGGTTCACAAGCCTATGTTATCGTCCCGAAAAAAAGTCATCGCCTGGTGGCCGAACTGTTGGTATCATAACCTTCCTCCCGGCCGATTAAGCATCGAACTGTACGATAACACAACACCTTCTCAACATGCTACTTAGAACATAATTACTAGATGTAATACAAGAAGTTGGTATGAGATCTGTGTTAATATACGTAATGAACTGTGAAAAATGAAATGTAATACTTAAGATGTAAATACCATACGAAATAATAATAATAACATAATTCCACGGTTATTGTTGCAAATCAGTTTGTCTCCTTTCTTGTGCAATGGACACAACGTGCCCTCTAGCCACTTTTCAGGTAATCTCTCGCTGTTCCAAATATTTAACACCATCGCATGCAGTACATTAATTAACTCTTCTCCATCATGTTTCAGCAGTTCTGCCGGAATTTCTTCCAGCCCTGGTGCCTTGTTGTTCTTCATCGAGTTCTTGCCGTGTCGGTTTGGGTTCTTCTTCGCCATCTTCATCATTGTTAAGGAAATCATAATCAGCACTTTCATTCGTTTGTCTTTGGCTATTCAGCTCCTTGTAAAACTTCCGTGACTCGTTCACGCTGCGTAGTCTTTCTAGATCCGCGATCTTTCTATTTTGGAGCTGGTTTTTGCATTGTCGATGCACCCGTTTCTCTTCCTTTCGCAGTTCTTTGTAGCGCTTCTCCGCCATTTCAGCATTGCTTCTTGTCCGTGCATTTATTTTCTCCATTCTGGCCTTGTTTTTCTCGTCAGTCACCCGTACGCATTCGTCGTTGAACCAGGGCTTCGAATCGTTTGGCTTCCGGAATCAAATCGTGTTTTCCGCCACTACTTTGATTATTTCCTCCCAATGGAACCATTGGGATATATCCGATTCAATTTGAAGTCGCTGGTTTATTGCTTCGCTTATTTTATTCGCAAACCTTGATGCCACTTGAGGGTTCTTCAACTTGTCGACAGCATATCTCTTGATCGTTGTATATCTTTCACATTGAGCACGAGAAATGCACGCCCTCAACACAATTAACGCAGCAAAGTGGTCCGAATCAACGTTCACCCCTCAACACGTTCTAGCATTTATCACGTCTGAGAAATGTCTACCGTCAATCAGACAGTGGTCAATCTGATTACGTGTTACTCCATCCGGCGATTCCCATGTAGCTAGGTGTATCTTTTTGTGCTTGAAAAAGGTGCTCTTAATAGTCATTCCCTTTTTGGTTGCAAAGTCTATCAACCTCAGTCCATTCTCGTTTGTGTTTTCATGCAAGCTGTGCTTTCCAATCGTTGGTCTAAAAGCTTCCTCCCTGCCTACTTTTGCATTTAAGTCTCCCAAAAGTAATTTGATGTCGTGACCAGGACAACTCTTGTAGGCTTTAGACAACTGTTCATAAAACTCCTCCTTGACATCGTCGTCAGATTCATTCTTTGGTGCATGTGCGTTAATGAGGGAGTAGTTCTTAAATCTGCCTTTTATTCGTATCACACACAATCGCTCGTTCAGTACCGAGTACAGCAGTAGGCAGTACCGAGTACATGGGATGCTGAAGTGCTGCTACAGTAAAAGTCGTATCCATTACTAATAAAAATTGTTGTATCTTTATTGAATCTAGATTCCTGGATAGCAGCAATTTCCGCATTCAGTTTCTTCAGTTCATTGGTCAAAATCCGTACGCCACCTGGCTTATAGAGGGTATTCCAGGTGACTAATCGTATGTCCTTAATTCGTTGCCTGTTCGTTGCCATAAGTCTGGTCCGGTTTTTTTCTTTGTCTTTTCCTTTCGTAGCTATTGAAATACAGGTGATGGGTAGCTGGTCCAACGCACCTAAGTCCTCCGAAGAGGAGGAGTTCCCCCTCATCCTTCTGCTAAGTGACCCACACTACTACACCAAGGTTGGTACCTGATCGTTCATGGGGTTGCTCACTGTAACAGGTGTCACCACGGGTAGGAAAGGATGTAGGAGTTGGGGGCTAGAGGCTAAGGTACATTAAGGAGTAATGTATTGCGCATAACACACCCTTTGACACCCAGCGTCGCTAATAGTGCGGCTAATAATTATCGTCGCTAGTGGTGCTACTAATCATTAGCGTCGGCAGTAGTGCTGCTGCTGCTTATCAGGCGTCGTATGACGTCACTTAATATCACCAAAATTATTTTAAGAACAAAGCGGACGATATTTTCACGGAATTTCTTAACAAAAATACCCGCCTCAAATGGTGTCCGTAAAATTTGTGCCCGAGCCCGCCAGGTCACTGCCCGAAATTAAAAAAGAGGCCCGCACGGAGTTGTGTCCGTCAATTTCATGCCCGAATCTGCCCGTTACTCAAATTCTTCCCTAGCACACCTTCAAAAATTGATTGCAAATGTTTTAAGCCATAGTTCTTAACCAACGTGGTACTATAAAGGTTATCTCTCTCATAAATATTCAAATGAAGATATTTTTCGTTTGTTTTCTTTATGCAAAATTGGAAATTTAAATTTTAAGTCGGGCATATCGTCCGTTTTTGTACCCGTGCCCAGTAGGCTGAAGCGTTGATTAGAAAGAGACCAACTAGATCTTTCTCTTTGTAACCAACACATCTAGACACATGGGCACATGTGGGCATCTAGACACAATTTTTTCAAAACCGTTCTTCACAAACGTTGCTCTACATCCAATTATCTAGCAGGAAAAAGACTCCAGAAGTTGAAAAAAGAAGTTTATCTCAAATGAAAAACGCTAGTGCCCACCCTACCCTAGCCCAAAATTTAAAAAAATTGCCCGCTCCGAAACGCGCCCGCTAAATTCGTACACTGCCCGGCCCATTTCCTGTCACGCTCGAGCATAATTTCAAATTCCCTACCGCCCGCTCATCTCTACGTCCGTCGCTCCATCGAAGTGTAACCTCTTCAAAATCTAGTTACAAGCAAAAAAAGTTTTCACCATTCACAAACGATATGAGGATGAGACTATTTTTTCATTTCTTCACTTTATTCTTTTTTTTTCGATTATTACTTATACACAATAAAAGTACCATAAATCTTGATTATACCAATACCAATGTGCAACACTAGCAAGATTAAAATTATGAAGGTACAAAGGTATGTTTAATTGGACAGTACAAACAAAAGCATAAGCCTGTGTGTGATAGTAACATGTTGTCAATTGCTCAAAGTAAAATTCTAATAGAGGAACATTTTCACCGATATAAGAGAATGTGCCTAGAGCCGGCTACCATTGGCATTCATTGTTTTCACAACCCAAAGCGCAATTGAATTTTATTTTCTATTGTTCTATTGTCTGTCCATATACATTTCTAGATAAGCTTTTCCGCACAACACAACATTCTAACGAGATGGAATAGATTTTTTTGTTTTATTTTAATTTAACATGGCATAATGAGTTTTTGTGCAAAGAATTCCTAAGTCGTCATTACATGTACAAATGCGTTATATAAAATGTGTAGAGTTTTTATGAGGATATTTTGTTTTGATATGCTGTGGGGAATAATATGTAGCTTCGGTTGATTGTTGTGGTACAATGTTAGTCAAAGAGGAAAGTAATTAGAAAGTAATTATGTGTTGTGAGTCAGAAGTCACATAATATCACCAAAAATTTCGTCAACTAATGGATGCAAACATTCAATGAAAAGCAATAATTTCTCGAGTAAATCAAATCCAAATGTTTTTACAGGGCACCATTTTGGTATCGCTGTGGCAGTATGTAGAAGAGAAAATTTCCTTTTCACTTTATAGATTAGAATATTTGAAACCAGTTAAAGACATAACAAAAATCAAGTTCGGGTATCGTTGGGCTGGGAGCCATTTCTTGACCTAGTCCACAAAAATGTCTGGTTTCGATATACTCATAGATTCAGGCAGGATATTACCTAGAGGACTACAAACTAACGAAATTTCTCTTGCTGTCCTTGCCGCTTGGCCGGAGCCTATTATATTTGTAATTATTATATCGGTGATTCTGCAATTCAAATGAAATGATAAATACACGATGCTTGCCTTGAAATGACTGGAAATATTAGGATACAGTTACAATGCATTTTAAAGACTCCGGAAGTTCTTACATGAAGTTACGAGCTTTTTTAGACATCTGTTCTGAATCATCTGAAATTGGGGGTTAGGCCCGAATGTCCAAAAAAAAAACAAATATCCCCAACCAAAATATCCCCAGTCAAAATAACCGGACATAATAACAACAATTTTTCCATTAAAAAAAAGGACGAAATATCCCCGAACAAAATATCCACACTCAAAAAATTAAGAATATTCAATGTGAAGTGTACTTAGCGCCGCAGGCCTGAAATAAACAACAAAAAACAAAAAAGCGGGGTCGAGGGTCGCTTGTCCTTTGCATAAAATGTAACAACAACTGGCCGTGGGTCAAAAGCGCGTGTGCAAAGCAAATAATGTTTTCTTCCCGGTATTCAAAATCAATTTCTCGAAATTTCTCGGTATCCGATGAAATCGATTGATTCCCGGTGCATATTTAAAAATTACCACACTCCCTATGTGTCGGAATAGACATAAAAAATTCATGCGATTTCATTGCGTGTATTACTAACTAGTAGCTATATTTGTCCCACTTTGCATGGAATATGTGTAGGAATCTAAACCGCGAGTGGAGCGGGCGAAGTTTTTTGTGATATTTAAGTCAAACCAGTGAGTGTGGAGAAATAAAATAGCGAAAAATTTTTAGGTTATAAACTCATGAATCTTCGGGAAAGAAACGCTGAGCGAAGCGAGCAAATGTCTTGAGAATTCGAACTCAAAGAGAAGTAATAAAGTGCGACCGTAGCGAGCAAAAAAATTGTGAAAGAAACCGCAATGAAATTGTTTTTGAGATTTCGAAGTCAAACAGAGTGGCTTTTCGCAATTTACAGCCATTTTCCATTTCTAAATCATTTCCTGCTTCTGCCATTAAACTTCGTTGTCTTTCTTTACTCTTTAATTGTAATTTTTTCCTGGTAATTTTTTCTTCCCGTTTAAGTGGATTTCCTTCTATCCCATTTTTCGGCCGAAAAACATCCCGGTATCCAGGATACTATTTGGGATATGTGGTCAATACATGCTGTTCCGATACAACAAATAACTAACCGTCACGATACTGTTTCCAGTTGTCTTGTTCTATGATGAAGTGAATGAACCCTATAGGTGTCGCTACTAAGTTTTTGTGCGATTTTTGTATTCTTCATCTATATCTGCGTAGAATTTCTAAAAAGAGAAGAAGGGCGATGGAGGACGTCAGTGGGCGTCCGGTGTTATTTTCCTCCTCCAATATATATGTTATTTACGGCTCTGCGTGGTACCCCAAGTATCTCGTAAGTAATTCAAATGGCAATGTCGAAAGGCCTAATTGGTGAGCATGAGTTCAACTAGAGCCTATTATTTGGGAATTTTTTTATACTTTTTTGGGAAATTTTGATTTCAATCCCTCACAACGCTGAAAACAATGCCATTGTGCTACATTATCCGATACGAAAAACATTTGTTTTACCCCCCTTTCTTGTTGAGCGCTAGGAGGGCCTTTACGAGGGTAGCCCTAGTGCATATCTCGGCCATCACACTTCGCAGAAAATATAAATTAGTGCCAAAATGAAGATATTGGAGCCTAATAGAGATTGAAACTTAAAAATAAAAATTTTGCTGAGCAGACAATCCAAAATTTCGAATTTTCAGCTTGTCTGGAAAGAGATGCCCTTCATCATAAAGTTTACTATTAAATTATTATTTGGAAATTTTTTATATTTTTTTGGGAAATTTTGGGAATTCTTGGGATATTTGAGGAAAGTTTAGTGAATTTTGGGAATTTGTTCCCAAATAATAGGCTCTGAGTTCAACCCACTGCCTATCTTTTAGAAAATTTTCGCGAATTTTTTTTTTCAAATATTTAGCGATTTTTTTTACAAAATCGACATGATTTTATCGAAATTCATGGAATTTTATCGATTTTCCAGCAAAAGAATTTTTCACGAAACATCGAGAAAAATCGAATTTTTTTTTTAAAAGATAGGCAGTGATTCAAACATCAGAACAAATCACTGAAGGGTGTGATCCAGCTTGCCGCAGGCGTGGCTATGTGAACGTTTCCCTTAAATGAATCATTCCTTTGATCTGACATAATATAGGGTCATACGACCCACCTCTTCCGGTCAAGTCTCATTTTCTTGTTCCCATTGCTGTCACAAATTAGCTGATGAGAACAGAAGGAAAGAAACAAAATATAAAAAGAAACAAACAAAACTCAGAAATGAATGTGTTTTATTTGTGTGTGACAATCAAAATACATTTTCATAGTCACAGTGCTATTCATTCATTGGACGATGCTAATAAAAATTATAAGCAATGATACTCTGTTAGACATTGTGTAAACCCTTAACTCAAATTTATTGAAGGCCATACCCTGTGTGCATGTCATTTCAATTAGAACAAATAACTTTGATATTATAAATCTGTGTTCTAAGTTCATGGATACGTAATATTTACCGAACTTCACCACAATGTTATGTTAACACAAAGCATTTATCTAACATTCCAACGGATTATATCCCTAGACACCATACTACACACTGCCATACTTTGATACGAGAGTTGCATGCACACGCCACAGTAATTTAACTAAGACATTATCGTAAAAGGGGGCGATCAGCCAAGTTGTGGTATATTATTGTAACCAGTAGTTGCACTATAGCAATTCGAATACAAAGCAACCCATATTTCTATTATGCGTAGAAACAATAACAATAATTACCACTTGTCGAAGATACATCATTGCTACTTTGATGTAAAAGGCACACAGTAATTTGAATTGGCCTTTGGGCTTTCGCATATATGTAAACATTTAATGTCTTTCATCCTGAGAATTTATATCTATAAATCATCCAATGGAGACTAAAACAAGTGGTTGGTGAACATGTCAGAAATCCTTTATGTAAACAATGATTGTCCTTTGAAAATTCTGTCATACTTAAGTTAGTGTGTAACAACATGTTTGGACTCTGATATTATTGATTGCACATAATTGGAACAACACAAAGAGACGTTCGTCAGTTTGTTTAAGATTTATTAGGTTCTTGGCTGCAACTATGTTTTCTTGATGATTTGTTGACATTTACTTTGAGACGAACGTTGCAGTAGTCGAGGCGTGTGCTGTACTGTAGGTAAATATTCTATAATTATGTGAGACCCCGTGGACCTATTGTGTCCACTAAAATTGGAAAAAAAAATGAAAATTTCTCTCTTCGAATTCCACCTTGCGGATGCTTCAGCCTTGTTTGTCTATGCTTTTATACGTCGAAACATAGGCAAAGCGTCGATTGGCATCTGCTTTAGGCTAGGACTTTTACATCGAAAATAGTATTTAGGTTACAGTTTCATAGATCTAAATGCTCAAAACTAGGAGAATGTGCAATGTGATACACCAGGGAATTCTTCCTTTCATTTTTTTTTGTAAGATACCAAATTCATGATACAGACAGTGCTAAGTAATAAAGTTTGCACTCCAGAGAAAGTACAAAGAAAATAAAATAATAATATTGCTATAGGCATGCTTTGTGCGCCACATATTCATAAGAAAAAGTATATTTTGTTTGCATTCAGGATGAGCTTTATCTACTACTATCATGGGATAAAAGAAGAAAACGTGTATGTGTAATACGATACGTTTACATTAAACTTACAGCTTTAAGCGAAAAGTAATCATATATTCCAATGGCTGTACTGTATACACGTATAGGTTCATAACTTGTAGTTAGATATACATAACACTCAGAGGTGTATAATAGAAATGCTGCAAATCTGAAAAGAAAAATGTTTGCTTTGTAAGCAATACCATCATGAATACATTTTTTTTAATGTTTTTATTATATTGAAATGAGGTATGTCTTACGTTTAAAGACTTTCGTTTGAGATGTATATCATGTCAAATAATATTCAAAAATGTCTTTAGTACAAGCACATAAAGTTTTTTTGTTTAGAAATTCTTTTACGTACTTGGAATTGTCAAATTAGTATTTGAAATTTAGTTTAGCAATAAAAGATATGCAGACATACACAGAAACGTTCATTATGAAGTTGGTTATCAGTATTTAGAAAAACATTTACTCGATACATACGTCACGGTATGCTTGTCTCAACGACCGTGTTAAATAATTACAGGCCCACAAAAGCCTATAAGAGCTTAATCCTACATTCGATTGCATTTAAAGTGATAAAAAGTGCATAGGAGAAATTACGAACTTTTTATCGAATTTTCGAAAATATTTTGAGTTCAAGTAATCGTTTAAAGTAATTCTTTCTTTCTTTCCTTCTTTCTTTATTTCCATAAACTGCGTAAAACGGCCTAAAAGCTTAATAAAGTTCAGTAAAGCTCATAATTCAAGACCTTAGCAAAGCTCACCAGCTTGACATATGGAGCTAAGCATTAAACATTGCATTTTATTTTACGTTTATTTATAAAAAATTTTATTTGACCCGTACGAAATACATACAAATGTCCTAGACGTTTACTACAAGACATTTTGTTTTAACATGAAGTGGATCGAGGCGGGAGTCACCCTGAAAATTTTTTTCCCTGAAAGATACATATGATTCAAGTTCAAAGATGAGGTGTTGTGACAAACCGAAGGGGTCGGACTCGGATTTTTATTTTCATTACCTAAAACAATTGGCATCAATTTGTCCTTTGCGTACGAACTTCTAAAAAAATTTGTCCTAGTCGCAGGCACCCGCCACGTGTGTGTACTAAAACCCCGAAAAGCTCAAAAACGTTATTTCCCATAATTTACATTTAAAATCTGATGCTACTACAGTGAAACTTTTTAGAACAAACCCGTGTTACTACAAAAATTTTGGACGCCAATTTTTAATTTACTGAAACTAAAAAATTGTCCTTAATTTGTCCTAACTGAAACTACTTTCACATTTCGCATCTAACGTACATGCATTCATGTTTCATTTTGTTATAACAAGCCCCAAAAAAATAATCATTTTGTAAAACAATTATTTTAAAATCCTAATATAACAACGAAATGTCCTTAATTTGTCCTAACCGATGGTACTTTTTCTTTTGAGATACATCGATTGTAAATATCAAATTCATATTTGATAGGGCCCTGCAAATTGAGTAGGGCCCTAGTTCACTACAAAGGCTCAAAGTCGAAAAATAGAAATTATTGTAGGTTAGGACAAATTGAGAAGCAATACAACAATTTTGATAAATTTTTTGTATCGTTGAATTGCGAAAAGGAGCTTTTTAATCTTTTAGTACTAAAAATCAATTTGTTATCTACAGACGATGTACTTTAAAAGTGAAAGAACTATTGGAAAGGACAAATTGAGGACAATTTTTTTGTATAGTTGAATTGTAAAGAATCGGAGGGCTTGGTAGTTTACGCATTTTTGAGCTTTCGAGTTTTAGTACAAAATATGAATTTGATATTTACAATCGATGTATCTCAAAAGTAAAAGTACCATCGGTTAGGACTAATTGAGAACATTTCTTTGTTATATTAGAATTTTGAAACAATTGTTATTTTTTTGGGGCTTGTTATAACAAAATGAAACAGCTCACTGATCCATGTACGTTAGATGCGAAATCTGAAAGTAGTTTCAGTTATGACAAATTGAGGACAATTGTTTCATGTAATGAAAATAAAAATCCGATCATTCAAATCCGTAAATTAAATGGCATCCAAAATGTTTGTAGTAACACAAGTTTGTTCTAAAAAAGTGTCACTGCACTAAAAACAAGTAGTCAGGATTTGAGGGCAAATTGAGGCTAATTTTTTTAGCAGCATCAGATTTTAAATGTAAAATGTATTATGGGAAATAACGGTTTTGAGCTTTTTGGGGTTTTAGTACACACACGTGGCGGGTGCCTGGGACTAGGACAAATTTTTTTAGAAGTTCGGACGCAAAGGACAAATTGAGGACAATTGTTTTATGTAATGAAAATAAAAATCCGAGTCCGACCCCTAGGATTTGTCCCAGCACCCAAAGATGAGCAAAATCGGTTAAGTGGTTCCGGAGATATGGTCGAAAAAGTGACCAAAAACGTGGTTTTTCGGGGGTCGGTGAAACTTTTTCGCAAATATCTCAGCAAGTATAGAACGGAAATTGTTAATTTTGGTGTCAATGAATCAATTTGGTCTATCAAAACTGGGAATTTGTTTTTTGTGAAAATCGGGTCGGTGGTCTGAAAACTGGTAATGGGGACAAAATTGAGTTTCTTGGCCAGGTGGTTTTACCCAAATAGAAATATGGAGATTTAGTGTCAATTACAAAGTTGTAAAGAATAAAATTTTAGAGAACAAGTGTTTCAGAGTTTTAGGGAAATATGGCCCAATCCTGGGATATGATCACTTCTAGAATTGGAAGGGATGACCCATATCTCTAGAACTATTAGAGTTAGAAAGTTGCTTCAAAAGGCAAAGTTGAAAAGAATAAAATTTTAGAGAACGCGCGTTTCAGGGATTTAATGTAAAATTACTCATTACTGGGATACGACTACTTTTAGAATTGGTAGGAATGACTCATATATGTAGAACTATGGCTGTGAGAAAGCTGTTTCCAAAGACAAAGTTGTAGAGAATAAAATTTTTAGTAATGTGGTGTTTCAGGGTTTTAAGGAAAAATTACCTAGTACCGGAATTGAGTCACTTCTAGAATTGGGAGGCATGACCACGTGCTTCAGGGTTTTAGGGAAAAATTGCCAAATCCCAGGATAAAGCGACTTCTAGAATTCTTAGGGATAACGTATATCTATAAAACTACGGCAGTTAGAAATTGGCTTTTTAAGGCAAAGTTAGTGAGAATTATATTTTAGAGAAAATAGTTTCAGGATTCTTGAAGAAACTATGTTGTTGGTTCTCTTTTTGATATGGTGGAGGAGAGGCCATCGAAATCTGAGACGTACTTTGGATCTTTGAAATTTTTATACTTATAAAAGAACGTAAAACATTGGACCGTTCACTCATTTCTATATTTAGATAGGTTTGAGTCTTTTTGCTACATCTTTTCTGTGATGCGTACGAGTTTTTGCTTTTGTTTTGTATTCAATTCAGTTTTTTTAAAGTTCAAGTTTAATAATTTAATTTTGAAAATTCAAATGTGTAACTTCATTTTAACGATGTTCACTGAAAAGACATATTGATCAGCAAGAATTGTTGATTCAAACAGTCGGAAGGTCTCATCGAAGATAATTCGAGCTTGAATGTTTGTATGTTTCTGGTGTTTGAAAAGGAACATTTCATTTAAATTATTGCCACATTATACGAATTGTTAGACATCGACAGAAATCTTTTGAACTTTGAAGTTCCACAATAACAAAGCAAATTCACGAGAGCTAATCTAGTCCCTGCTTATACGAAAATAATATTTTAACAAACGCTTAAAGGACTAGTTCTGGTACTGGTTTTCTATCTTAACCTTCGCGAATGGGACAACCATAGGTCTTTTTTCTTTATTAGGTATTTATGTGTTTTCGTCACTAATTTGCAACATCTCAATTATTTCATAAGAAAATCTCACAGGGACACAGCCCCTCCCCCTTCGGCGTGACATCCTTTATGAATGGCCCCTTAAAAGTTTCTGATACCCTGATGCTTTAAAAATTCGAGTAGTTTTCATATTCAATATTCACCAACATAAAGTAACTTCTAAAAGCATTTTTTGATAAGATAAAATGACCTGAAAGTCAACGACTACATTAACTTTTCAATTCAAAACATTGAAGGAAAAAACGAACCAATTGAAGCGAAATGAACTTTTGAAAAGTGTAATTAATACCTTGAATTAATCTCAATTTAAAGCTCCTAATAACGTCATCTATCACATTATCATCTTGAACTATCACTCAAATAGCGCTTCATCTTGAGATGCATAATGGCTGAAGCGTGCATCCTGTTACATATTAACGTTAATTGACGGTCATAATATACTTAAATCTAATTATTCTATCGTTCATCTCATCATTATTTAAGTGTCGTAACGTCAACACATATAAGGTTTAAGAAAATAATTTTTCCCGAATTTCGTGAGTGTATAAATCATTCTTGAAGATTAGTTCTAATGAAATTATTGGATTAAGGATTTTTTTTTTTTGTCCTTTAAGGTGGTGTACATAATGTTAGAGAGTGCTTGGGTAAGGGTTGGCCGTTTGGGGCTGCACAATGTTGGTATACGTAAGAGAGACGTGTGTTTCTGATATTATTGTGTATATTTGTACGTCTACACATAACAGAAAGAGTGAAAAGTTTTTCTGTATATTACAAGATTCACATTGTGAATTTGAAAAAGAAAAGTTTCGTGACACTTTCATGGTTAACTCAGAAAGACAAATCGAACAAAGTTCTGAATAAGACAAGTAAAGTGGATCAGGGTGGCATGAACTAATACAATTTTATAAGTGTAAATGATGATGATATGGCTAAAACAATATAATAAGGGTATTGAGCTTAGATTTAAGGTTATACTTTGTTTTTGTCATATATGCTCCTCACTATATTGTGTTACGGCGTTGTATACGCTTCTTTGTTATCAAGAAACAACAAATAAAACTCTATACTTTTTCTTGAGTGAGTCTCGACACTATATATCATGTTACAGACTTTATTTTTATTACTATGACGCAATTCATTTACTCATGTTGCAAGCAAACACGAAAAAATGATTTTTGACAAGAAAAGAAGAGAGTGGATAATGGGGCAATTCTAGTTTCTTTCATTCCATGATCTTTTCAACGCTAGTCTATGCGTCTTTCCGCCCCATTTTTGAGCGGCGCCTTACGTTGACCTCGTTATTATCGTTGCGGCGTCGACTTCTGTCAAAGTGAAAGATGACATGAACTGAAACTTGACAGAAGTCAATGTCTTGACTGTTGTTACACTAATGCTTTGACGTCATACGTCATAGCTGTGCAGAAAATGTGGTCATATGTAGTGGGATCTTAATTTTCGAAGTGGACATGCGAAAATTATCAGAATGATCTCTGACCCGATTTTTGGCATGCCAAGAAACGAGATGACGCCAAGAATCGGCTTCACAAGACTGCTGGCCTACCCGGTGACTACTTGGTAAAATTTACAGATGGATCGAAAACATCTGTTGGAGCGGGTGCTGGGGTGTACGCCCTGAACTCGGGGGAAGAAAATCAATTCCATCTGGGAGTCTTTCAGGCAGAAGTCTTTGCAGTGCTCGTAGGAACTTGCGAAGCACTGTCAGAGTGCGTGCAAGGAAAGCAGATCCTTATATGTTTAGACAGTATGGAGATGATCAGAGCACTGGTTTCACCAGTTACCACTTCCAAACTTGTGAAAGAGTGTAAGGATTTCCAGAACTTGATCGTTCAGAATATTCAGAACACTTTAATCTGGGTACCCGAACACCCGGTAGTGGAAGGAAATGAGAATGCGGACGAGCTAGCCAAGGCAGGTGCTATGGCTCTCAAGAACGTCCCTGAAGCGTATCTGCCGATTGCTCGATCAATCTGTTTGAAAGCACGGAGAGATTGGGTTATGCAAAGGCATGCGGAGTACTGGAACATGTACAATGGAAGCGTTCATACAAAGCGCTTCTTCCCAAAACCCGATTTGGAAGTGGCCAAGGGTCTGCTCGAGATGGGCAGGAATCGCATTAGGAGGGTGGTCGGAGCGGTTACTGGACACTGCGGGCTAAACGGGTACATGAAAAAGATGAGGCTTTCGGATGCGCTCCAGATGCGCGTGTGGATCAGAAGAAGAAACGAGTATTCACGTAAAATGCGAATGGTCCAAGTTCTTTCAAGTGAGACGCAGGCTGTTGGGAGGCTACGTCGTGCAATCATCAGATGTTGTCTAACTTGGACCTGGTATTTTGGACAGGTTCTTGGAGTCAACAGGACGGCTTGCGTGATTTAAATGATGATTGGGTTGGGAACAAAGGATCGCAAGATTTTTGTTCCAAGATCATTGACATGATCGCCCGAATCTAAGTGGTTACACCTAATGTGAATGACTTCTACCATCTAAAATACATATAATTTTGTATGTTCCGTGTGTTCCGATCGAAGATGGATCGTTGATGGAAATAGATGGATCGAAGATGGAAAAAGATGTAAAACAGATTGAAATTCGCAGTGAAAAATTTAGCATTTTAAAAGCAGAATGAAATACACGAATGTGTAATTTCATGTGGTATGGTTTTTCCCATCTGAATATAAAATTTTTATCTTTACGCGAATGAACAAATCTGCATTTGTGTGAATTGAACATCCTAAAAAGACTAACAACTGAATTTCTCGTTCCTCATTTTGGACAAGACAAGGGTACAAATCTACTATTTCACGTTGTCTAGTCGCAAAAAGCAGTCATAGCGTAGGGAAGGAAAACGAGAGTTTCTAAAATGTTCTACGATTTCGTCCCATCGCGTGTTCTGCTAGTTACAACGAAAAGCGAACTTGTCTTAATAAACCGTTCAAAAGAGACACGTAAGTGCAAAATGAAAAAGGTTTGGTCGCTGGGAAAGAGGTCAAGCTACCTATACCTCGTTCATATTTCGTTTTACAATCTGAATCGTAAAACGTATCCCGAATTGATGAAAGAGTAGAATATAAATACGCACAGTTGATACTCACAATAACATACGAATAAACATTCCTCAGTGGACATAAACATTGTTTGGCTCCTAAATGAAATTCTTCAAGGACAACGTTATCCAGCTATTTGAAAAATGTAAATCATTTAAATTACAGATTTTATTTTCATCGAAAACAGCGCATAGCAGATTTAATACTATACAGCCAAACGAATGTCTATAGGCAGGCATCCTAAAAAAAACTTTAACCGAAAGGAATAAAAAAAAATTCTGAAATTACTAGCGTTATCATCAATGAAATCAGAAGATAAAACACATTTTGCTTAGATTCCCATATAAATGGGGATTTTCTTGAAGATCAAATCAATTGCTCAATGTTAGTGTTATGGCTTTTGGTAAGATGTTAGGCAAGAGCAATTTATCCAAATAGGACTTAGGCAAAACAACAAAACTTGTTTGATAGCAACACTTCTGTGTTTCGGTACTATACGCATGTGGTGCCATTAGAGAGTGATATCGAGGCGTTTTATTTTTATCTACTTATATGCGTATACTTAAAACAAGTGGAGTACGCATATTTATACATGGGATTTTTTTCTTTATGTTCGGAAAGTTGCGTTGGAAATGAGATTTATTAGAATTGATTGGTTTCGATACTTAGCCGAAGCGTTTGTGTGCATAAATATTTTGTGATTAAATCGAGAAAAAAAACCATTCCGAAAACATCGTTACATGCGAAATGAAAAATATAATCAAATCAAATAAATTGTTTCGCATTTATCATGGGGATTTAATATTTGTTTTTGCTCCGAAATTTATTTGATCTCATTCTGTGTGTGGTTTTTGAGGTGGTTTCGTAAAGGTAAGATTTCTTGTCTTATATATTCGTAAATAACAAACACTCAATTGGCTATTGTTCATTTGTTGGGATGGGAAGATAGATTTTAACAGAACAACTATATCTGAACTCAGGGAAGAAACGTGGAGGGCGACTTTCTTCCGCAAAACAACTTGTTCATAATTTTTAGCTTTATGAAAATTTGAATTTTGTCCTCCCAGCACCTACCAGTGGCCTTCAAGGTAAAGCTTTCGCGATCCTTCCAACCTTGCTTTTCGCCAAGGCGCCAAAATTTTGACAAAGATAAGGGAGGCCAAAAACTACGCAGTCCCACTGTTAAAGCCCACCGAACAGGTGTCACAGTTGCCAGACGAAATCCAACAGTTGATTTCTCTTAGAAACTACAAGCGACGTCTATGGCAAAGAGACAAGCTACGTGGTTCAAAACAGGAAATCAATCTCCTAAATAAGCTTATCAAGGCAGAGAAAAAGTCCTTCAATAATGAAAGGTCGAATCTCAAGCTTGGAAAAGCACTCAAACCAAATATGGAAGATAACGAAATTTTGCGTCACACTATTGCGAAAATCCCACCGATTAAAACACCCATTGGCACCCTCACGACTGATGCTGAAAGGGCAAACGAAATCGGAAGTGCTTTCTGCAAAGAGCGATCCAGCCACTGAAAGTTCCGTCGATAGATCCATAGTAAACATAAATTATTTCAACACTACCAACACTGAATCTTCTTTGCCGAACCCCCCGTGAAATCTCTCGCCTGATTAGCGGGCTTAAGAATATCAAAAGCCCTGGAGATGATTCGATAAATAACGTCCTGCTGAACCAGCTCCCTAAAAGGCCCTAATTCTGTTGATGTACGTATTCAGGGCTTGCCTGAAACTATCATTTTTCCAGTAGTTTGGAAATGTGCGAATGTCGTCCATGACTCATGCCTTTATCAGCTACCCCGCAAAATTGTGAGTAAACTTAGCGCAGCCACGAGATAACTGACCGAATACACCACAAAGTGGAAAATAAAGCTGAACGTTTTAAAGACCAGTGCCACCCTGTTTACTTCACAAAGTACCTCGGGGTCACCCTAGACAAGACTCTGACCTTTAAGTCACATGTGGATCTGATATACTTTAAATCTTTGAAACTTTTTGGCGCACTTTATCCACTCTTAAACAGAAACTCAAAGCTGAGCACCGAAAACAAGCTACGCGTCTACAGAGCAATCATTGAAAGTGTCTTGCTTAGTGCTTGCCCATGCCCAGTTTGGGGTGATTGTGCTAAATTTCATATATCGAACCAATGTCTGAAGATTATCTGCCGCCTGCCGCCGCCACAGTGGGAAAAACGGCTATCTCCGTGTTCATAAATCTAGTACCGTTGAAATATTTTGTACACAAGTTCTGAAATTTCGCTGTAATTACACTATAATAATGACGGATTATAGGAAAAGTATAAAAAATTTGACATTTTAAAAATTGAAGAATCCCGCTCCAGTTTTGACGAATTTCTCTATACGTTGGACGCCAAAACTGATATATGAAATTACCATGAAATTGTACTAAATCCCCTTCACTACCTATTTCTAAAGTCATTGTCACCTTGATTGTGTAGATAATAATGTTTCTTCATGAGCTAAAGAGCAGAAGAAAGTTAGGAAGAGTTGAGATTATGATTTAGTACATTTTTGAATTCTTACATTTTGACGGTCAATATATAAATTCGTCAAAACTGGAGTGGGATTCTTCAAATTATAAAATGTCAAATTTTTTTGTACTTTTCCTGCAATCTGTCATAAGTATAGAGTAATTACACGGAAATTGCAGAACTTTTGTCAAAAATGTTTCAACTGTACTAGATTTATGAACACGGAGATAGCCATATTACAAAACTGCTGACTTGCATGATCTCGCCTCTATACCAACGGTTCACCACCAAATTTCCAAGATCAATATGAACTTCAGGTCTAAAGTCTTGAGCTCCGTAAATCCCACTATCAGTAGACTGAGCTGAACTGAAATAAACTAATTTCGAAAATTTTCTTCTGCCCATAAAACAAAAGATTCCAAATAAAAATATGATTTTAATAATTATGATAGAATTAGCTGATCCACAGTACAGTATTTGTAACAAAAGAAGAAATTCTCAAAATATTGATTGAGTGGATCCAGAGTTATAGGCCTATGAAGGCTTGTCTGCATGGTGATGTGCCTCTTTGTCATTAGATCGACGATAAAGGACAATATCTGGGCTATATATTATAGGTTTATTAACAAAATTGAAAAGACTGGACGAACTGAGACAATTTCCTAACACGACTAAGAGAAAGAAAAGTTATTTTCATTTACGCTTTATATTAATTAAAGTGAGTAACTTGCAAGATTGTTGATAGTCAGAGACACATCCTCGAACATGCTTGTTATCGCGTGTCATAAGAACCATGCCATTAATATTAACATATTCATATATTTTTCCATTAAAAGTAACAGCACATATATACACCCCACACCACTATTGTGATTCGGAATAAAGGAAGAAAACCGCCATATCACTCTTCTGCTAACTATGCCAACAAAAAAAAAAGAAAAATTCAAATATTTCATATCATATGAAAAATATTAACTCAATTTATACCACACATTTTTTCTAGACACACAATATATTCTTCAAAAAGCTCAAAAAATCTAATACCATACGCTAAATAAAACCATTTATCACTCAACTCTATAAGCAAAAGCACAACACAGTAGTAGATTCATTTGTCATTTATGAAATATATTTCGGAAATAAATTATCCATTTTTTATTCGTTTGAACGCACCGTTCCACATTCGTACAATATTTATTTAGATGTGTTATAGTGGAGGTTCATAGAAAAATTTCACTTAATAAGTGTTGGAAGGCTTTGAAGTAACACCCAACAGAAGCAATAACCCATTATCAAACTTTCAAATACCAAAATAATGATAAGAACATTTGAGTATAAGTGGGGTGGGGAAAATAAACCATAAATTTATGCCTTTTACAAGAAAAATGTAAACCTCATTCTTCAACTCGATGTATGTTTTGCAAGAAAACAACAAGCAAAAAGAAAACCAGCTCATATCAAATCCATATAAATCATTTCCGTTTAGATTGGGGTGTTTGCGATTGCTAGTGGTGGTGTGTGGTTTGGCTATGAAAAGGATTGATGTTGGAAAAAAAAAATTTGTGAATACCCAAAGTCTTCGTTGCCAAGAATGATTTTTCCTCTCTCTAAACTATTTAAAAGAAAATGCCCTGTGACTACGTTTCCACATTGGACGTAGATATATATTTACTTACAATGCTGCGTCAGTGGTAATTTTTTTTTAACTTCATGACAGAACATAACTTATAACTCCGCATAATACTTTCTATGTATTTTATTGCAGAAATGTTTCAGCTAGGGAAAATGGTCAAAAGTTTATTTTTGTCATAACTTATTTAATTTGGCTTGATTTCAACGAAAACTTTTTACTTTATGGTTTTGTAATGCAAACGGTATTTTTCTGAAAAGATGTAAAAACCATAGATTTCAGGTTCACTACAGCGAACGGCAAACGTATTTCTCCACTTCTTTTACATAGTTTGTCAAGTCTTGTCATTTTACCGTTAACCACAATTGCTGTATACTTTAGTGTGGAAAATAGAAAAAGGTAAATTTTTATAAAATGAAGTTGCTATTAGAGGTGTACGGGTCACCCGAAAATTACGGGAAGCCCTTAACTCGACCTGAGCCCGCAACCTTCCCAACACAAAAAAAGTTCGCCTGTTTGAATCTTTCTTAATGTTTCCACTTAGTTCCCAGATAACACAGATTACACTTTTTAATGTGCTTGCCCACTGAATGTACATTAAATGTGCGAAATTCAATGTTGTTGAGAATATGTACATAAAATGTACAAAAAATGTGTCTGTAAAGTGGTACATATTTCGATGTACATAAAAAGCAAGTTTTTTGTGCTATTAAAACTCGAAGTTATTGCACTAGATCACAAGTACATTTTCCGCACATTTTATGTTCACTATTCCTATCACATTTAATATACCAAAAATGTGCTTGTGATGTAGTACATTTTCGATGTAAATAAAAAGCACATTTTTGTGCCATTAAAGCTCGCAATTATTGCACTAGATTACAAGCACATTTTTAGATTATGTGCTTCGAAAAATGCTCATCTTATTTTTTCAAAAATGTATATTTTTAGTCCGTGAATGGATATCACGACTGCTTTTGATGGGCAACACTAAAAAAGAAAAACGTGTTCGAAGAAAAAAGCTAACGGAGAATAGATTTTTTATTTTTTCGCATAAAATCAATTTCAAATAACAATTAAACAATGAAGATGATACAATATTTTGAATGCAGCATCAACTCGATCAAATAAATTTAAATAACACTCTGTGGAGCTTGTTTAGTTTTCATTTATCAGCATATTTTCCATAACTTTTTCTCTCAGTACAAAAAAAGTACATTTAAGGCCCATAACTTGTTTGCTAAAATATAGTCTACATTTAGGCGCTCAAATATTATATTTTCGCTGATATCCGTGGACATGGACAAAGATGCAGTTTCAAAAAAGTAAGTCAGCATTTCCCTTCCTAAATATGTTGTCTTTTAACAGCAACTAAACTTATTTTTTGGGATTGAACCTTGTCTCAGAACGACGAGTTTTTGTGCAAATTTTTACGATTTTTTCGCCGTTCTCAGAGTAGGTAGGATCCCAAAAAATAAGTTTAGTTGCTATTAAAAGGCAACATTTTTAGGAAGGGAAATGCTGACTTACTTTTTTGAAACTGCGTCTTTGTCCACTGATATCAGCGAAAATATAATATTTGAGCGCCTAAATGTAGACTATATTTTAGCACACAAGTTATGGGCCTTAATGTACTTTCTATAATTTAACGCTTTATACAAATTGAACACACCAACACATAAGTATCCGGTGGCACAAATGGTAAAGCAGTCGACTCATAATCCCGAGCGTCTTGGGTTCAAACCCCGCAAATGGCAGAAATTTTTCTAATAAAAAAAATGAGAGCTTGGCATAAAAAAATGTAGATGGAGGACGTAGCGATCATCAGAATAAGAAAAACCGAAATAGAAAAGTCGGAAAACTAAATTAAATTTTCCTTTCTTTTCTTACATAACATTACATGTACATGAAATGTGCTAGTAATTCACACTAAAAAGTACATTAAATGTACATTAGTTGTGTATTCAAAGTCTTTTAAATGTACATTAGATGTACATGTAATTCACATTTAATGTACATTAAATATTAAATGCACTTCACGTTCCAAAGAAAAGATATAACGGCAAGGGCGCTTTTTAATATACATTAAATGTCCTAGAACTGGAGCATATTAAATGCGATCAGCACATTTTCCGATGGCACTTTATGTACATTTCGAGGGATCATTTGTTATCTGGGGTTATCAGATCATGGACAGGTAGCAACTTTAACTTAAGAGCGACGATTTGAATGACTGCAGATATAATAGTTAGCTTCATGTTCGCAAACTTTTCTCATATTTCGAATACCTTTTTTTTCGGAGAACTAAGTAACAACTCGCTTCACTTAATCATATCAAGGTTTTACTGACATTTCTCTTTCGTTCCTGTTGACGGGGCGTACCTTTTGGTTTACTTTCCTAGATCTCTTGTAGACACTATCACAAGTTACGTATGAAGGTGTGTTCAACTATCAGCATACGTAACGTGTAATCAAACAAAGTTTTTTTTTTTAATTAATTTTAAATAAATCAACTAAAATTTACTTCTTTACGCATTACCCACTAAAAACTTAGGAACATTGTTGGACAGAACGTCACTGCGCATCACAATTTCCTTGACAATCGACGCCCCAATCTGCAAACGCTTTGAATATCGGCGCGGAACGACTAAGAAGACAAATGCAATTCACGGACTATCATGCAACAAAAGTACTGCAAGATATAGTCGTCACGCATCGCTAAATGCAATATTAAAACGCGCTCTCAGTTCAGCGGGACACCAATCCACCATGGAACCACCGGGCCTGGTGCGAGAATATGGTAAGCACGCCGATAGCACGACAATTTTCCCTTGACGTAGAGGTCGCTCACTAGTTTGGGACGCAACATGCGTCGACACCTTGGCACTCAGCTATGTCAAGCGATCTTCAAAAGAAGTGGCAGCAACCGCGAACTCCGCTGAGAAGAGGAAAATCGACTTGTACAAAACAATTGTCATTAACCATGAGTTCGTCGGCTTCGCAGTCGAAACCCTGCGACCTTTCAGTGATGGTGCAAGGCGATTAGTAGACGATCTAGGACAACTTTTGATATCGGCCTCGGGGGATCCGCGATCAAAATCATTTCTGATTCAAAGAATAGGAATCGAAATACAGAGAGGGAATTCCGCCAGCATTTTAGGAACTGTTCCCAACGGTGAAGCATTAAATGAAATTTTTTATCATAAATATTGACAAATAAACCACAAGAATATTCCTTCAAAATTTACTTTCATTCAGCGCGTAATTTTTTTACGTAAAGTGCGGTAAGAGTTATTACAGCAACAAGGGAGCAGGCCGAAAGTGCTTTGCCGTGTCGCTTTCACCCCTTGGGCTTACATTTTTCAACTTTCGTCCCTAGTAGCAAGCATGAAATAGTTATTTTTATAGCATATAGATCGTCGCATTAGTTTTACAATTGACTGCAGATTAGGCATGGCAGAAAAAAATTTTTTTTTCAAATAGATTTCTTCACTACCCTCAAAATATTGTTAGATTTTCAGATTTTTCGGAAGGAAATTCCGGGTGGCTTTCTTTTGAAAATGTATCGCCCTCAAAATAGCGGCGTCCCAGGGTATTTGCCCGAAGTGGCCGTTCGATAAAGCTGTACTGCTTAAAATTATCAACTCTAACGAAATTTAGCATTTGATTTCTTCCCGAGAGATTTTTCTTACAAAAAGTACCACTACTACTACTACTACATGATGTAAAGATTATTTGCAAACAGTCCATAATTTACTCAATGAAAGTAAGAAGATTGCCACAATTACGAAATTGGAACCACCCACAGTATATAATTGTCACGAACCGCGTTAAACATACTTCCAATGTCAATAAACTCTTCTTGAAGCAATCATCTCGAAGTTCGAAAACCCCTCAGTTTGTCTATACACATTATTACCACACATAATGTGGCAGACAATGGCATTCACATAAGACAATTGGCATCAAAATTGAAAATGTCATTGTCTCTTTTGTTATATAAATTTAACCATCTCGATTTTTCCGACTTCTGTACGTTATGCTTCAACCAAAATCAATTTCTTTGATGTTTTAATGAAACTTACAAGTTTCCACCGAACGAACAAGAATGTCATTCGAGTTAGTTGGATAGGTTAAGAGTAGAGATATGTGGCTTTTGTTGTATATTCTTGTAACTTAACTTAAATTAAGAAAAACAAAACTCACATTTGGCATAAAATTTTCCTTTATTGCATGCTTAGGATGTCTGAACTATGTTAGTCGAAAAGAAAATTGAGTAAGGCAACTCTCTTCTTTATTTAATTATAAAGTCATTTGATTTTCGATGACATTTTCAGAATGGTTCTTCTTTGATGAGCTTAATGGCATGAATGTCTGATTGTACGTACAGCCACGGAAATCAAATTGTGAGCATTTCGAACTCACGGAAATATATTTTTGCATTAATAGAATTTTGTACTTCTGCGCTGCTTTTTAACATCGCAAAAGCGTGCGCAGAAGTACAAAATTCTATTGGATGCAAAAATATATTTCCGTAAGTGTATTCAAAGTAAAGTTAGCTGCTGTGACTATTCTTTTAAATTTGTCAATGGAGTCAGCTGATTTGCTAGTTAGCTACGATCGCAACTGCTGCTATATTTGAATAGCATTTGTTCTGTTCAAAACAAGACTGTCACGTCAGTGACCGAATCAGTTATGGGTAGGGGTCCCATCCAATAAAGCGGATTTAGTTGTAGGCAATGTCAAACTTTTATATTGAAATTTTGACATTACCTTCAAATGACCTCCATAATGGCCGATTTTCTGTATTCATAAATTCAATTGGTCATCAAAAACCGAGTTCTTGACCAGACATTAAGTGTGAGTATGCGTCTAAAACCTTCAGGAAAAAATAGTAGAAAACAATTTCGACAATTAACTACCCTAATCTACACCGTTAACAAAGAAATTTCTGGGAAATTTCTATGCACAAATCAACTTGTCAAATGCCCCAACGAGTCGAAACATGAACTCAACAGGTTACAATGCATCCCAATATATGTGACTTTTTTCTCCACGTAGTAATCATTTCAATAAAATGCTTTCAATAAAAATTCACAAAACCATGAGGCTTGTTACATGACATTATTTCTTTGGATATGCACATTCCTTCATTTGTTCTTGGCACTCATTGTTTCATGGGAGAAAGCTAATAAAGCTCAATGATCTCACGATTAAATGCTTCGCAGAAAACACCCTCAAATAAGAAAATGAAGGATTAAAAGACCAAAATAATGGTAAGGATTTGACAGAATGAGTTTCTGTGTGAAAAGACAACCGACATACACCAATTGTGTCACACAACACACATAGAGGAGCAATGAAGGTATGGTATACATTTCCAACATCATTCACCGTCAATAGCTTCTCGAGTTTATATAATTTGAGTACCTACTTTATAAGTTATGTTTGCTGGTGAATAAATATCCTGCAAAACGCACTATCTACGATAATAACAATATACATAAATACCTTCCACTCCGTGTCAATATAACAAGATAAACAAAATAACAAAAATGGCTCAATCTTCACAATGTATTTTGGAAAATACTCCAAGCCCTCCATATAACTTTGGGGTGCAGGCAGAAGATATTCCAGTTTTATTTTTCAGAGAGAAAAGTGATTTTGATATGGATTTCTCAAAGATAAATTTCGTTTCGGTTTTTATAGCATGGTTTTAAAAGATATGGTTGGTTGCAGATTAAGTGATGTAAGCCGAAAAAAATAAAATATATGGGATTATTAGTGGGATAAAATTGTATATTTTGTCTGTTTTTATCGGACTTGAATAAGTGATTGATTTTTATATTATCACTGTTTGGATGTATTTGTCGAAATTGGAATCGATTGTTTCTGTAAAATCATCGAAAATTCTTCAATATCTAAATGGATCGAAAATGCTGTCAATAAACATTTGTACAAATTAATAGAGCTGAACAAAACGTCCATAGTTTCCACCCGCCCGATACGCGTTCACATCAGCCATTAAAACGGCAAATGAATTCAATAGGCATTCGGCCAGAGAAACGACAACAGGTGTTTTTGTTAAGTAGCGATAGCTACTATATGTTTTAACTCTTCCTGTCCGTCCGTCCGTTTGTGCATGTGAACGTTCACCGGGATGATTCACATGTAATTCACCAGCAAATCACCGACGAATCACCGATGATTCACTATGCAATCATCGATGATTCACCAGGAAATCACAGATGATTCACAGTGGAATCACAGATGATTCATGGTGGAATCACAGACGATTCACTGTGGAATCACCAATGATTCACCGTGGAATCACCAATGATTTACCGTGGAACCACCACTGATTCAACGATGATTCACCGGGGAATCATCGATAACTCCCCGTGGAATCACCGATGATTCACCAGAAAATCTTCGATGACTCACCAGTGAATCACCGATAATTTACTGTGGAATCACCGATGGTTCACAGTGGAATCACAGATGATTCACAGGGTAATCTTTTATGATTCAGTGTGGAATCACCCATGATACGGTCATATGTGATTTGTCATTGGTGAGTACACTCTATTGGGAAGCGGGAAGCGTTAACAGTTGTCAAAAATTGTGGTGTGTTATCAATCACAAAAAGTGAATAATGTCCTTAAAAATTCCTATCGTTCGTATTTCTTTCTATTTGCGATTCTCTTTGACAATAGATAGCATTATGCAAGTATGGTCGAACTAGCAGTGACGAAAAGAAAAATGTAATCCCACGGGGCGAAAGCGACTTTCGTCCCTGCTAGCAAGCATGAAAAACAAAGCACTTTCGGCCTGCTCCCTTCTTGCGTAAATAACTATTGACAGCTGAAGATGATTTGATTTAGTACACTTTTTCACAACTATATGTTAATGTGGTGTCGCTCTCTTCGTTTAGAATCACGAATAAGATAGTTTGTTGTAAGGGACCATTCATAAACCCGTACTCTTTTTTTGTCGCTTTTTAGACCTTTTTCTCCCTCTCACGCATTGTCCTATTCCGTATATCACCGCTCATTAAAATACGTCCTAAGAACGCTGCCGTTGTCATAAACCTCTGTTTGTGAATTCATACTGAGCACTGCTCAGTGAGCAGCCATTTCCATACAAATTTTCCTTCCCATCTCAGTTTTTTCTATTGTGATCCACGCTGATGTTTCCTCTACCATTTTGTTAAGCATGGCACTCTAGTCGTCGTGAAAATACACAGTTATTGATCTACTCTCCTCTTCATGAGAGATGTCACTTATTCGTGTACTCCATTTTTTGGGTTCTACTACCCAATTTATGAAGCTTGGCTGAACTTAAGGACGTAGTTCGATTTCTTAAAGAAAAAGTACTCGTAATGGTTGCATCCGCACCTTCTCAGTGTTGGACCATCTGCACTTCAAATGCTTGTGTTAAAGTTTGTACAGAGAGGTAAACAAAGGAGTTACATATAGATAAGAGACATGATAGCGGTACATACATATGTGAACATTTTTTGCACTACGGCTGAAATGTCAAATGTCTACGAAATGTTTATAGACGTAGCGTCAATGCAGAGGCAAAGTCTGCAATCAAATTATATAGTTTCCGGTTATTATTTTTGTAAACTTCGGTGCGCCGTGACCATCTGGTATGAATGAAATTTTTAAAGCTTTGTAGGTGGCTGTCCGGCGGAGATAAAAAATAGCTACGTATGCCCAGCTCTAATGCATCTTCAATTTATGAAACGAATTCTCTTCTAATTTATTTAAACTGAACTTCCCTGTTGCTATCCAAGTCTCAGCAACAATAAAGTACCAACCCGAATGCAACCACAATGAAGTGCACTTTGTTTGTATATGAGATTTTCGTCCAGCGGGTGATATTTTCAACTGCATTAAGTATTAAGCAATATACAGCGTAGCAAATTGCTTCAACAAAGTGCACAAAAAGTAAATGTTTATTTAGATTCATCTGTTCCCAATTTCAAAAATTTATTTGATTCACTAACTAAAGTAGTTGCTTTCTTACACATAAGATTTACATGAATCGAACTATGCGAACTAAACAACATATTTAAATCGTTTGAGTCGATCTTCCATGTTTCCACAAAATGAATCGTTGATCAAATTGGAACTGTGGATAACAAAATACAAACCCGCTAAAGTGACGAAAATGTTGTCCTTCGTCATTGCTAAATTCTTTTCTCACCCAAAACTGGGTGCAAAGGATGACGGTCCCTAAGCAATTAATATGAAAAAATATATGAAAAATTATCAAAATTCGTTCCAGCTGAAACTTTCCTAAAATGTTGAGGACATCATGAAAAACCGATCGGCACCAATTTTTTCAAGATTTAGAGGGGGCCACTTGTGGAAGCTTAGGGACCCTCATCCATTAATACAATGGACGTACGAGCGTACACATCTCGTTATATGACAATATACTTCATAGTATCGTATAATGTTTTACTATATACGCGAAAGTGTTTTGGTGCAGACTTCACCTTTGATTTGAGTAACATTTGTTCTCAATTATATTGTTTACTACTTGACACCAACACACTCTCGAACTGTTTAGTAAATACTTTTTTCCATGTATTCGAATACAAAACAAACAAAAATTACACATCCTCGCCTTGCTCGGAATATAATTGTATTCTATTCTCATATGAAAATAGTATTTTTTTCACCGCAGTGCTTCACTAGGGCGCTAAATAATACATTAATTGTTGGTGTCACACTTTGTTTCGTTGATTTGTTGCTTTGGTGAATAAAATAGCGTATGCGTCTGCGGGAAAATTTATTTGAATATCTTTCCCTTGACTGAAAGTCAAGGTCTAACACCAGAAAATACCGTAAAATGTATGTTACCACACCACTATGTGTATGAACGAAATGTTAAAAACGTTAAATGTCTGTTACCAACCATTTTTCGTAGTGCGCACGCTAACTTCAGTAATTCTTATTCGACTTTCAAATTTTCTTTTTAATCGACGCAGAATCGAATTTCAAGGCTAGATTCCAAGATGGGCTATACGAGACCAAGGATCCAGAAGTTATTATTATTAAAAACATTATTAAAAACACTAATTTGGGCTGGAGTAGTTGAAAAGTAGTAGAACGATATAGTCATAAAGTAAAAAAGTAATAGAATAAAATAATTTGATTTTCAGCTGTTTATGTGTGTTACATCTTCGTAAGCATTGCAGGAAGACGACCTTTGACTATCGAGATGTTTTTAAAATGTAGATTTTCTGGTCGAGGCGGCCAACTGGCCTTGAAACACAAATACTAAGATCCTTTGTTCCTTCCCCGTTACTCTTCTATCATTCCACCAAGTCATGTGTTCTGTCTTAGTTATATTCCCACATTTAAATGTTCCCATTTCAGAACGCATAGTTATAACCGGTACGCCGAATAAGCCTCGTTGTCTGAGCACACATACTACGATACATCTTCTAGCCTCCGGCACAAGCCGTACACGCCAAATGAATCTCGCTGTTTGGGCCCGGACATAACGATACATCTTCAAGCCTCCGATTTAACTATGCTTATTCTAAACGAGCCCGTAAATGCAGTGTATCACACACAACTGAAATACCTTTTTCTAGGGAATTTGTGTGAGCAACCATTAATCTGTTTGTTGGACCACATGTTTAACGTGAATTCCGAACCACGCCTATATTGTAGCGACATATAGGATTTCATCTGGTGTTCATTGTATCTCCGCCTTAAGATAGACTCAGATATCTATTCACAGAATTCATCGTGTATGGGTAACGTCATACATGTCGTTCTGCTGTGTACGGTTCGTTACTTTCATGCTACCAATTGAAGAAAAATTCTATACAGAATTTTTATCCTTACCGGGCTTGAACCCGGGTATTCTTGGTGGAAGAGCTAACCAGTTCCTCGAGATGTTACTGTAGCTATCATGGCGATAACTCAACTATAGCGAACTGTCGTTGCGGTAGTTTAACCATCGTTACTATCGTGCGATAGTTGAACTATCTTAACTATAGTGCGATTATTGAAATATAGTAACTATCATGCGATAGTTGAAATATCGTAACTATCGTGCGATAGTTGAACTATTGTAACTATCGTGCAATAGTTGAACTGAAGCAACTATCTTACGATAGTTCAACTATCGTGCGATAGTTATATTATCGTAACTATCACGCAATAGTTGAACTATCGTAATTATCGCGCAATAGCTGGACTATCGGCGAAGCGAAGGCCGTATTCGCACGAGCTAAGCCATTTGTTCACAAATAAAATTTATTAGCTCAACTACAGAACTATTACGAGAGTGAAGTTTGCGTGCCAAGTGAAGATAGTCCTTTATCGCACGACTTAAAATTATTATTTGCGAAAAGAATTTAGTTGATCAATTGAAAAACTTGTACCAATGTGAAGTCTCTGGGAAGAGCGAATAGAACGTATAGAAGACAATAATCAAATTTGGTAGTCAATTATCTTGGCGGATTAATAAAAATCAAGGCTAACTATGAAATTTCGCTCAATTTGAAAAACGAAGTAACGTAAAAAATTAAGATGACGGTTGTAGTCTAACAAGCATCTTGTCTTTACAATAAAACAATAAGTCAAGGGACCCGACCCACCCAAAAGATGGGACCTAGTAATCTACCAGTATTGACATCAAATTTCAATACTTTATTGCATAAGCGAAAATCAGAAAACAGATGTGGGAGAATGACAATCAGATTTAAATAATTTCTAAATTCTACATCTAGAACATCAACTTCAGAAGAATATCAAGGCACATATGCAATAAAAACATTTATTTAATGAATTTCTTAGATAGGGTGTTCATTAATCTACTATAACTATAGTAAATGCCATCCTTTTCAATTTCCCCAGTGGAACCAACAAAACACATTTTTAGAAGTCAGAAATTATGCTGCGTTTCAATAAAAAGAAACTCGAATAGCTTTTTCGCCTTACAGCAATGACTTATTGTGCCTTAATTAAAGTTTCGACAGAAAATGCATCTTCAACGGAACTAATTTTATAATTTATTAATTCAACTCCTTTGAAGGAAACATTTTGTGCTAATGCATACAATGAAAGCGTAATCTATCTATCCAACATCAACGTACACAATACCTAACCTCCTGTGTGGTTATCCGTTTTCGTTTTGTTGAAAGAGATTTACCAGAGGATTTTCGACTTGTCAAAATATAGCTCACTCCGATAAGAATTCAGTCGTTTTAGAATGATTTTCCTTTAAAATATTTATTCTATGTGTGGTGTGGTGTGGGTATGCCCAGTGTATTGTAATATTACAATATCTGTTGAATCATGCACTGTACTCTGTTATCGTTCTCACCGTACTTGTATACATAGCGGCGTTCAGTCATGTTGGCTCATACATGTACATGTACATACAAAGTTAAGTAACGTCTGATACGGTATATCAACTAGGAAATGGACTTTGGGGTATTGCATTACCCCCTCGTATTTGTATTGATTAAACAAAACAGTTTTGAAGACGATGAAGTAATTATGGGGTTGTTATGTTTCTATAATACGCCATGCCATACACGTAAATGGAATTTGGATAGTAATATGAGTAACGCTAAGTATGAAGCTGTATTTATTGTCTCATATACCTAAACTCAGTCATTTTCTACAATCATGCCACGAAGACCGGCATTACAAACTAAAATAGAAAAGGGTTCAATATGAACGAATCCAAAGATCATAACGTAGAGTAGTGTCTGCTCGAATGTTATACATGGATTTTTGACAGGTGTCAGAAGTTTAAACAATTTTTACATTTCACAAGCAGCTACAACTCGTTTGGAGTGTGGAACTATCCGAACACTAATAAATGACTGCGATACTGAGTTTGAGGCATGAAATATCTTTGTTCAGGTAGCAACTTTGGTAAGTATATGACATTGAAACATTTGCGATGTGATTATTTCTGACTGTAGATGTAGAGTTTTTTACCACTTGAAGGAATAGAAACTTCGAGTTTATCTAATGAAAAAATAATATTGTGAGGGGATTAGGTTGTAGAATCAACAATTATTCATTTTTTACAAAAAGTTTTTTGTTGTCACATAAACTCATACAGACAGGTAAGACTTTCATGAATTTCATTGAAATCTTTGAGAAAAAACTTGTCTAGTGAAGGTTTGCATTTAGATGTGTATCTCTATCACAACAAAACCTAGAGTTGAGCGGGCCGCCCGAAAATCGAATAAAAACCCCACCCGATCCAAACGTGAATCAAATGAAATCTTTTTGAAAAATTCGGGTTCGGGTGAGCGTTAAGGGTTAGGTTCGGGTTTGAATTTTTGATTTCGGATCGGGTTGGGTTCGGGTCCCATTTGGAAAACAGGTCGACCCGTACAACAAAACCTCTTTAATGGTAAAGTGTGACGCAAATAGAATAAAATATATAGAAATGAACGCTGAATATATGCAAAAATTTCTTAAAATTCACAAATCTCAGACCTGGAGGATAATAAAACTTTTACATCCTAAGACTTCATACACAAAAATTTCAATTTACTTCTAAAAAAATGTGTGACAAATTATTCAAGTGTTCCTATGTTGGCTTCTGGCGTAAGGGTATGAAAAGGTTCTCCATAAGCATTTCTTACCTTCTGCCAGTTTGTTCCTTGGTTATGTATCTCAGGATGTACAAGTGATGGGTTTTGATAACTTTGTCCCAAAACAAATTGATTCCCACAGCACCTTAAGTCAGTGAAATGTTTATGCCCTCGGAATCTAAGTTTTTTCGTTGACTGAAGTATTAGCCTAAAAGCGATCTACTCCATAAAATTCAAACAAATTCACTTCCGCAGAAGAATAATCGCTTTGTACGCTAATGCATTCAAGTCAGCAATAAATTAATGTCATCTTCAGTACGCCACACTTCCAGCAGAACATATTTTATTTCCCAGTTGCAGTCTTTTCTTCTTATCTTCGATAAAAACTTTATTATAGCATTTAACGTTACACTTCACAAATTGCAAAATTTTCGCGCTTTTATCAAATGAAATGCTGGAAAAGTACAACCGAAGCATTTTCTTGCACCGTGTTAAAGGAATCATAATTTGCACCCATTTCGGCATGCAATTCCATATATAAACAAAACTTTTCAAAGCTTGTGTAAATTCCTAATTAAGTCGGACAAATAAAATTATAGAAGTAAACAACAGCAATAATTTTTCGAGCAAAGTGCAGAAACAAGAAAATTTATTTCTTTTAAAAATAGATAAAGCGTAACAGCAGCTCTCACCCATACACAGAGAATCAACATTTTGTTAACCGAGCAAGACCAACATGACGCATCCTACAGAATATTCCAGATGATATATCTTTGTTGAAATGGGTGGATATGGAACAACTGGTTTAAATGTACAATAATACAACTCCCTCGCGAAAATATATTAGGAAGTTGTATTATAGTTTTAAATGTAACAAAACAAACAGAACAGAACGCTAACGCATAAGCATTTTCTTTTCTCGTCTCTAATGGGGTATGTCACTTCAATATTAAAATTCTTCCTTTTTCTTAACTGGCGCGATTTTTCGACCTCAAAACGTTTTTCAATAATACATCTTTGCTTGGTATGGCACCTAATATGGATGTCGAAAGTTTCACTAACCACAAGACTGACTGACTTCCTTCCCAATCGTCCAACTGCGTCCACAGTTTTCTAGCCTATATGCTGATGTCAACATTCCAAAAGCAATTCCTTCAAAAAATGGCGTAATTTTTTAAGAAGCCAGTTCCCCGCTCCTTATTACGTGAGCTAGTTTAGCTCATTACAGTTAGGAAAATATCTACAAGCGACGTAGGAATTGTGTTATCCACCGTATTACGAACGCCGTGCACCTATTACGAACGCCGTGCACGTATTACGAACGCCGTGCACGTATTACGAACGCCGTGCACGTATTACGAACGCCGTGCACATATTTTGAACTCCGTGTACGTATTACGAACGCCGTGTACGTATTACGAACGCCGTGCACGTATTACGAACGCCGTGCACGTATTACGAAGGCTGTGCACGTATTACGAACACTGTGCACGTATTATGAACGCCGCGCACGTATTATGTGAGCTCATAACACGTTCGTTACGTATAACATACTACACAATTCTTAAATAAGATTGATAATACATTCACCGCGTATATAATACGTCGGCGGCGTATATTAAAAACACAATTCCCACGTCGCTTGTAAATATTTTCGTCAGTGTAGATTGTATGTCATAGGCTCGTCCATGCTAACTTTGACACATCATTGAAACGAAATAGGCTGTGAGGCTGCTTTCCAAAACAATGGATATGTTAGATTTTAATAAAATTTTAGAAAATGTGTTGTGCCCTCCTGATGACATATGTTGTTCCAGAACTCGCATTAGAAATCTCACGTTATCAAAGAGATGCTGTGTGCACCAGTGCGGGAATATGGATTTTGCTTTTGAAATTATTGTAAAAAATATTGTGTTAGTACGCACAGAAAAGAGCGTTGTTGTAGCAAGTGACCCCCCGACTGTACATTTATATGTATACACGTTACGTATCGTAGAACGTATTGTGAATAAGCTATGGCAAAAAGTGGTTGAAGTTTTCTTTTTCGTTGGTTGAGTGAATGCGCTTGTATAAAGTGCATAAAAACAACAATATGGCAGGGGCAAATTCTTTACAAAAGATCCCAGAGAACACAGAATTTTAAATTAAATAAACATTTCTGTTTTTTTTTTCGCTTTCTTCAATGATTTATTTCCATGTTTCTTAGTTTGTATAATAAATAAGCCAAGTGCACGACCATTTTACGCTGCTTTGTTATGCTAAAATGTTACAGAGATTTAAATAATTTTATTTTTAGAAAGATGTGGATTTTTTTATGTCACTAAATAACGTTAATTCCTTTTATTTAAAATGAAAATCATCATCGTACTTTGTAGATCATTTTTACTTTTATGTGGCTTCATATTGCTTTCATTTGATAATGCCAGCCCACCCCCCCCCCCCTTCTTACCCTCCACTCAACCCTATCGATCACACAATTACATAATAAGTATAGACCAGCGATTGCTTTTAACAAAAAATTAACACCAAACATGATATGCGAAATGTTTAGTGGTGTTTGTTTTATGTTGATGATGTATTTTTGGCTTAAGATGTATTCTTAACACAACAAGAGTATTTTTATTTTTATTAACATTTTAGTAACTCTACTGGCTCAGAATTCGCAAATTGTGACTGTTTATAAGCGGTAAGAATGCATAATTCACACCCAGTGCGGTAATTCTCATGCACTTTCAAATTCGTAAAGTTACGAAAGCCATATAGGGTAAGTACATCGGTTACTAGCCCCGTGCTATAATCACAACAAAAAAATTTAAGAGTATAAGAGTCACTCTTAAGCTTTTAAGAGGTTTTTGTTTGTGATATCAGCCGTTTTAGAAGTTCGTAGTTGTTATAACTGAAACTTATGTGAAAAATTTTCTGTTTTTTGAAAAAAAAAAAATTTCTACGAAAAAAGTTCTAAAATTTTTTTTCCAAAAAATTTTTTGCCACAAAAAAAAATTTCTTCGAAAAAAAATTCTCTCGAAAAGCATTTCTCTCATAAAAAAAATTTTTCTGCACAAAAAATTTTCTCTCGAAAAAAGATTTTCTCCGACAAAAAAATTTTCTTCGAAAAAAATTTCTTTGAAAAAAAATTTTACTCCCCAATCTCTATAACTTTTCCGAAGAAACCAATATTGTATTTCAGAAAAAATCCAAATTGGCAACGTTTTGACAGCTAGGAAATATTTTTTTTAGGTTTCAAAAAAAATTCTTCTCACTAACTATGCCGAAGAAACCAATTCTCTAGGTACTCTCATTTAGAAGACAGCAAAAAATCCCAGATGGCGTCACTTTAACAGCCGGCAGCCATTTTCTTAAGATGTTAAAAAACTCTCCTGACCTGATCTATATCATTCTAGAAGAAACCAACTCTCTAGGTATTGTCATTCCGGAGCTAAAACTCGAAAACCCAAAGAAGCAAAATTTATTTCTAACGAAAATCCAAGATGGCGTTACTTTGGCATATTTCTGAAGATCCCAAAAAATTTTCCTGATCAAACTCTAAAACTTTTCTGAAGAAACCAACTCTCTAGGTACTGTCTCTCCGCAGCTAAAATTCGAAAACTCCGAGCATTGCCTGAAAACCCCCAAAATTGACCACTTTTCCCGGAAAAGCGGCCTAGGAAATTTTCCATTTGGGACCGAGACTGACATTCACTGAAAATTTCAGGAAGATCGGCTGTCTCGTTTTCAACCGATTTTGATGAGTCTGGGCTCGCTGGGAATAATTTAGAGAGGGAGGCGGGCATGATAGGGACTCGCAACTAAAGCAATTTCTAAACAGGCTCGTAACCGGTGTTTTCACCCTAACACACAAGTTACAAATTCGTAAGTTACGAACGGAATGAGAATCGACGCCCTAGTTTCGTAAATTGACGTTTGTATGGAGTGCCATTACCCCATTAATAAAATACTTTTCCCATACACTTCTTTTACAGGAATTACTGCACTGTTTGATAAGTAAATAACTATTTAAAAACATTGAAAGGTTGAAGCTTGCAATCAAATTAAATATTAAATAAAAATGCATTAGTGTAACTGCATCACCATTCACCATTATATCTATAATTTATCGAGTTTCAATTTTCGTTTCATTTCCTCTAGTTAAATCCAATAAGCAATCAACTAGCACTATGTATTTGCAGTAATCAAAGTTTCACCAGAAAAACAATGAATAAATAATGATCTGAAAAAATTAATTTAGATTGCAGTAAGAACGGAATATTTTTAACCGTCCAATAACAAAAAGAAACTCGGTCTGAGATGTGTAGTAACAGTTGATGCAAATAAAAATTACACAAGAAATTATGAGAATTTTTTGATCATCTTCCAAAAATAGAGGTGTGTCGCTATTTTATTCCTTCTTGTGCGATCCAAACCGAACAACTACAGCGTTGCCAATTTTTCCCCTGTCCTTTAATTCCACAAGTCACTTATTTTTCTAAAAAAAACCACTCAAACATTTAAATTCAGAATATTCGTGTAGAACTCCTAAGTAGTAATCCCGCTAAGAAATTAAACGACTGTCTTCCTTGACAGGAGGTTAGAAATTGACTTTAATAACACACCAGTCTTTCATAATGTTTTAATATACCATTTTCATCAATGTAAGCATAAACGCTACTATTTATCTTCCGCTTTCCTTGTTTGTGGTAAGAATTTTAATTGTATATTATTGCATCGCAGACTGACCTTAACCTTGTCCAAACTTGTCTTTATTTACTCTTTACTGATCGAATGCTAAAATGAAGTAGTCATACACTGAGGAAGATATCTACAAACGACGTAGGAATTGTGTTTATAATATACGCCGCAGACGTATTTTGTCCATCGTATACGTATTACGGACATCATCCACGTATTACGAACGTCACGCACGTATTACGAACGTCACGTACGTATTACGAATGTCACGCACGTATTACGAACGTCACGCACGTATTACGAACGTCATGACATACCACACAATACTTAAATAAGGTTGATAATACGTTCACCGCGTATATAATACGTCGGTGGCGTATATTTTAGAGACAATTCTCACGTCGCTTGTAGATATTTCCCTCAGTATAAAGAATGGTAATAGCTAATCTACTGTAGATGACGCTATACAATAATACGAAGGTGGCAGCCAATGTCCCATAATGGGCTCGTGCAGTACAAGAGACGTCGTCACATGGTTGTCGAAGCTACTGTCTAGCCATTCTCGAGTTTTTTGCTGATGCTAACATGAAAAATAATGTGCGTGTCTGTCTGGTTAGGAGGCTGTTTAAGAATTTTTGCATCGTGCAAAAAAGCCTAAAAATCTCCTAGGAAGCGGGCTGATACTGAATTCGGTTAAAGTGTAGAATTTTTCACTCCATCGGGATGAAGAAAGTGAATTTCACTCTTCAATTGTAAAGAATAAACTCTAATTTTTTATTGTTCGAATGATTTTTTCAACATAAAGCCTCATTAAGAGTTAACTGCATCTATATACGTATGGACGGTGCCCACTCGTTCAGTTAACGTCAACCGAAGTTATGAGAATAGTTTAGAATGAACGCTACAGGCAAAATGTTGTCAATAATAATACGTAGAATTGATGTAAAGAACTTGACATGAATTGTTATCGTCTACCACCCTTCAAAATTTGAGTTGTGCTACCACCACGTTGTTACTAGTTACTAGAGTTGAAACCATTCAAAGCTAAACACCTAAAGTACAAAATTAAAAAGAAAGGAATTACAAAAGCACTGCAACAGGTTTCCCGCTATCAACATTCCACAAAATCCAATGTTGAATAACTAAATGAATATTCGTCGTATAGACTCACTGCATAGTCGTTGGAATATTTTCATATTTTCGGTTTATATATTAGGTTTAGCAGTGAGAGAGAGGGATTTGCTGTTTAATATGATTTGCTCGAATATTCGAGTGAAATTGTCATATTTATGTTGAAAACAGAGTAGAGCGAGCCGAGACGTTCTGACTGATGGCAAATCATGGAGGCAAATATTTTTGCAGGCTGCTGTACGATGTACATATATATAATTGTATTGTGTAGTGAAAATTTATGCAGAAAATTTTATGATCCTCTCTGTTGAAGTTATTCCTGCTATTTTTGTTGTTGTTTTTGTCTTTGCTTCAGATAAAGGAAGTTATAAACTCTAACTCTGCGTGGTTGAATTGTGTTGTTTTGTTTGTTAAGAAATTATGTTCTTTAGCTGATAATTGAAATTCTCTTTTACTGCACCAACACAAAAGGAGTGCGCATTCCAAGAATAATCTTGGGGTATTTCTGAAATTGGAAATTTGTGTTTTGTTTTACAAGTGTAATTCGAAATTCTTTGTTGTCTCCAAATCAAATTTTTGCATTTTTATTCGTTGAAGGCTGTAAAAGATAACAACAACGACATGATTAAATTTAATTGTTTTAAGACGGATTATGTATCAAGGAGACATTTTCAAGTATTTACGATCATGCGTTTTGTTCCTTCATTTGTTAAGAAGGGATGCGTTTTGTTTCCTATCCAAACCTTTTCTCAAGTTCATTCCGTTTCTACAGCACAACATAGACATGTCCCAAAAATCCCAATCTGCAATTTTGAAAAATTGAAAATCGGTTGTAGATTTTTGCTGATTTCTCCTATTTAGACCCCAAAACGAAAACTCCGGGGTCATAATTTGACTCCTTTTAACTCTAACTTTCGTTTACTTCGTATAGGTCGAAAATAGAGCTCCAGAGACAGTTTTAAAAAATTGCAAAAATGAAAAATTTATTGACATATTGAAATACAAATAAAAGGCAATTCCTTACGCCGCGTCATAGCATTACTTCGGATAGCTCTCCGGCCAACTGACTCTTTTCGCTGATCATCTCTCCATGCACTTTGCAGGTTCCCCGTTATCTTTGCAATTACATTATCCGCCACTTTCCACATCCCCTCATCCCGACACTTCTCCGAAATTATGTTGTCGGCATTTACGTCACAGCCATCATCCCACATCCGTCCTGTTCAAACGGGGGCAGGCAAATATTATGTGCATTATTCTGGCCAGTGGCTTTCACTGCCTTTTCCCAAGCTTAGTACACATGACTTAAAGTTTCTGCTTTCGTCCAGCATAACTCCCAGGTATTTTAATCTACAAGTGGATGTGATCTCGTTTTCGTCAATGTTCATCACAATCTTCTCAGTTTTTTTTCAACTACTCATAGGACAACCTAGGTTTTCTGGTGGGCTAGCTCCAGTTTTGCCGTTGTCAACCAGGTTTCGACATTTCCAACGCCTTAATCGTAATTACTTCCAACTCCAGCTAGTCGTCGTAGCACATGTTGGCAGCTGCAGCGCTGCGTCATACATTGCATTCCACAGCAATGTTCGTGTTCCGCACACATGTTCGTGTTCCGCACATGCTGTTGTATAAGGAATGATAATAAATGAATTATTAAAAAAAACAGCGTTGGTCCCAATATGAACCCCTGTGGTACTCCAGCTGTGATGTCTATCGTCTTTTCGCCTTCCGAACTATCGTATGTTAATACTCGTCGTTCGAAATAGCTTTTCAGCATCCTGTTTAGGTCGTCATGGCTGCATGCCATCTTAGCAATCTCCATTAGACCTGTCCAAAATTCTAAGTTTTCGAAAAGTTGGAGGGCCAGCCTCGAAAACGGTGTCAAATGTTTCACGGGAAAAAAGTGTCTATGGGTCGGATGAAATCCTTTGCGATTTAATGGGTGAGCACCCTTTAACGCCATAGAGCACCCATTAAATCGCTAAGGATTTCATCCCACCCATACAAACTATCTTTCGGTGGAATGTCCACCTGAATTAGGAAAGCAAAAATCAGGAATCAAGAAATCAGAAACCAAAAATCAGGAAATGAAAATCAGGAAACGATAATCAGGAACCTCAAATAAGGAAAAACAAAAATCAGGAAATACCAAATTTAGGAAAAACCAAAATTCGGAAAAAGTAAAATCAGGAAGGAAATAAATCAAGAAAAACATCAAAGTTTTCATATCCTAAGGAGGTCGCAATCTTATTTTTGGTATGTAGGGGGCTCTGCAACCCAAACACCCGCGCCTGTGGCGAGCTACTAACGCCCTGCAGGTTGCCTTCCGTGCAAACCCCGCTAGGGGCTCTGCTCCTTGGACGCCGCAAGGGGGATATTCCCCCCTTGACCCCCCTACACGGGAGCTGCCGCCCCCGACCCCGCTTTTTTTAAGGATTTAGCTCAAAAATTATTTTCCTGCTTTTGGTTTTTCCTGATTGCCTGATTCCTAATTTTGGTTTTTCCTAATTTTAGCTTTTCCTTATTTTTGGCAAAAAATTTTTTTCCTAATTTTCGGTTTCCTAATTTTTGTTTTTCCTAATTTTTGTTTTCCTAATTCGTGTGGAATACCCTTTCGGTGGACTATTTGACACCATTTTACGGGCAACTTTTCGAAAACTTACATTTTTGGACAGGTCTAATCTCCATCCAGATTGCATTATCAGAGGCATTTTTAGCTTCTACCGTCGTTATAGCACAGAAGCGGTTTCCTCATATATTTTACTTCCGTGCCTTGTCGGCGACCTCTATAACTTTTCTTATAACATTATTCGCCGATTTCCCACAGCAGTCCCTCTTACTACCCAAGATTGCCCGCTTCAGTACTACCTTTGCAGTACGATGTTGGTCACACCTGACCGCTCTGACATGACGTTCTCGTTTCTGGACCGTTTTCTCATTTCACTTATAGCAGATGCGATACATGCGTACATTCGCTATCAATAAAACGACATTCTATGCATAGTTTATGGTATGTTAAAAACAATGTCGGTCTGCACAACAGTTTCATTACGTGTTCGAAAAATCTCTCCTTTAAGTTCAAATCACAAAAATGTTCTTAGTTAACACAACAGCAACATAATAAAAACATAACTTGGTTTTAAAGAAGAAAAAAATGGCGGCGGCAGAAAACTTAGTCATAATGTTTAAACTTTTCACCTTTCCATACTCCACCATGTGTACGATAATATTTTTTTTTCTCTTGCAAAAAGTTCAAATAATGGGCGAAAGCGAAGACTACCACGTTACACTCCAAGTTGCTGGAAAAGTTTCCAAATAATTTTCAGCTTGTAGACGGAATCATACGCCCTTTAAGGGGGGGGGGGGTAGATTCGGCGAAAGCGTTTGTCACATACCCTTGCACATTTGAATATATTTTTGCGTATGAGGTGGCGGTGGTTTAAAAATAGTGTTATTTTCAGAAGCCGAGCTACTGACCTGTCCTATGGGTGGTAATGCTCTGTCCTTTCTATTTCCCAACATTTATCGTAAAGAGTTGTTTATTTAGCTAAGTTATGGTAGCGGTCAACTGATGCAGTTTCTTTATCTGTTCCTGTCAAGGTCAATGTGAAGACGAGCAAAACATTTTAAGTGCATGGTAGTCTTATAGACAAAGTTAATTGTATGTCTATGGTGTTCCGATGCATTCCGACCATGTCCCAATTTACAAGTTTTCGTTCGTACATATTACTTCTGCAAGAAGTGTGTGGTGCACTAGCAAGGAATTACTGTAGTTTCTGCTACATCCACAAAACGATGTTTGCTACATTTTTCATATCGCTTCAGCACACACCTTCATTATAAATTATATTTTTTTTTTATTTGCCGGTTACTGTTTTGTATGTTCGGGTTGTTTTTTTCGTCGTTTTGTTTTGCTTTGTTATTATATAAAACATTATATAAAATGCATTAAAACTGTTGTTAAAACTTTATGGTTAATAAAGTTACAAGTAGTTTGTTCTCTGTCATTATGTGCGTTTTTCATAGCGTTTTTCTCCTCGGCTATCGTAAAGTTTATGCTTCTTAGTTTGGACGAACGATGTGCGGTTATTGCAGTCAAAAGAGCATTACCGTTTTTTGTTTCGGTTTAAAATTTAGTTTCTGGAAAAATTATAGAATTTTAATGGTTTAATTAATTGTTTTTGTTTTTTTAGCAGCTTTTTTAATTTGATTTGACTTTTTCGTTTAGAAAAATAAATTTTAATGATTGTTGCTTGTTGCCAGCATGAGTTACAGATTGCAATATGCTACATAAATGGGAGAAAACTATCGTTTGCATATTTTTCGTGCATGTATTTCTAAGGAAATCGTGTTTTCTCTTGACTTGAATCACTCAATAATGTCTGTAACAAAAAGTTCCCTAATAAGAATTTGCCTCCATTGAACTCAACCGGATCAATCCTTTCGGAATTTGTAAAAATTTCGATTTTTTATTGTACTCAACGGTAAATCAAAATCAGAAAGGTGTGTTTAGATGTGCGAACCGATTTATTACAATGAACTTAAATCACTAAAAGATATCTCTAAAACTTAAAACTCGAAAGTTTCTTAAAACTTCCATCAAAATCAATAGCATTCGAAAAATAAAATATTAATGCTACTACCTGGTTGGGTAGTACATTTGTTTTTACAATATCCCCCGAAAAAACCTTTTTCGTTATCCCACATATGAGAGAAGAAGTAGAAGTGAAAATAAAATCCTAAATCCAATAAAAGGAAAACTATTAATTATGTATGTAAGACAACCTGTCGTTTCACCTGTCAGATTCTCAATAGAAACGGACAAAACATTATCGTACATTACATGCCACAGCACACACAACGCATATAACGAAAGAGAATATTTTCTAACATAAATATAAATGTGGAAATGGAAACGGCATTGTGAGAGCGAGCATTTCCATGATTTTGCAAAGAACGAAAAAGTCAATTCGTTCGCTAATGAAACTTAGACATGACAAAGTCTTGCTTGTTGATATGCCACAATGTAATAACGTTGTCAAGAATTAAAGAAGAGCTGAACGATTGCCTTAAGGCTGAAGTTTACCGTCGAAAACAGGGCAAAAATAATCTTTGCTATAGTAATATTCAGAACACACACTCTGTATGGTAGTTTAATTGGCAAGCCAAATGGCTCTCTGCTCCCTTCAAAGGCCTAGACGAAGAACAAAGTTCTTCGAAAAGGGGTGTTATGGGTTAAACACAACGTTTGTAGTATGTAGAATTTCGACCGGGAAGTTGGCTAGTTTTTCATTTAGGGGTCTAAATAATAGAATTATTAGGCAAAATCGCTTAAGAGATTTGGAAGTTACTGTCAAAAAATTCAGATTCAAAAGTAAGCTGTTAGTAACCTTGCGTTACGCTAGCGTTACAGGGGGGGGATGTCTAAAAAATGCCAATTTTAGTGTTACGTAATTTATGAACGGCCCCTAACCTTATCGCCGTCTAAAACATTTTCATGGACAAAATTGCAACAAACAGAGATCTGCAATTCACGCTGGGTAGCCTGGTGCCAAAAAATTTTCTATGACAATGTTGCAGTGGAAAACAACTACATTACTATGTACTCGGTTCTAGCTCGGCAACAGGCTGCCTACTTAAGATGTTTAAGTAACCATAGAGAACGTAGCCTGGTGCCAAAAATCTGTTAATGTCATCGAAACCGCAGCTACGAATATTATACGTCACATTAATTTCAACGCGGCACCAGGCTGCCTACTCAACATATTCTACTGTCAACATAGAGGGTCAAATGACGTTTATTAAGGTCAGATTCTAAGTACTGACATGGTAGAATACTCAATGAATGAATGAATGAATGAAATTATTTCGACTTTGCGGCCTTATATACACCTCGTTTGTTCGATTATTCAAAGAGAAACTCTTTGACTTAGTAGATCCGTTGTTATGGTAACATTTTCGAGATGATTACTCACTCAATATGTGACCACGCTGATATACACATGGTCTTGCGATAAAGGTGTACTGAAGAGGCGTAAATGTCCCAATCAGCCAAACTTTTTGACGTAGATTGTTAAAATAGAATAGATAGAAACATGTCTGCTATAAAAGCGACGAATCTATGCCACATTTCTAAACTGACGCTAATTTTGATCTATTTCTGATAAAGTCGCCCGAAATAATTTTAAAATTGCAAGATCAAAGAAACATTCACCGAATTAAAATTATTTTTGTCGGAAAAACTTCTTTTTCCAGAAAAATTTTTTTTGGAGAAAAATTTTTTTACGAAAAAGCTTTT
>CM055404.1:7993476-8092312 GCA_029228625.1 Pseudolycoriella hygida
AGGAGGAAAATTTTTTTCGGAGAATTTTTTTTTTTCAAAAAACAGAAAAAATTTTTTGCGAAATTTGGTTTTAACAACTGCAAAACGGTTGATATCGCATATAAAAACCTCTTAAATTGCTGGGCCCACCAGCGGAATAAACGCTTTCAGTTTTTACACGCAACAATTTAAGTTTACCCTAAACAATCTACGCAATAAACTTTTGCGTATTATCAGCGATAGCGTCACCTCAAGCGATATCATTAATTTTGGAAGCGGACTGCGTCACATTTTACCTTTCAAGAGGTTTTTGTAGGCGATATTTTTTAATTGGCATTCCTTGCGACGGATGTAAGCTTCCTAGGGAATCCTACGGGTCCGCGTAGCACATGTTTAAGTAAAAATTAGGTATTTGGAAAGGCTACTCTTTGGTTCAGCTTTATTAGCCTCGGCACTTACTCGTGGCTAGTGTGTTGGCAACATTTTTCCTGTTATTAACGAGACTGTCATCCGTGTTAAATTACATCGGAGGCGGACTTGTTTCCGGAACTGTGTGTGTGTGCCACCAGAAAAACATTTTTTTGCCGATTGACATGGAATGCAAAATAAAAAAAAAAATTGCAAAACTGCTTAACATCATAAACTCGTAAATTTTATAAATTTTTTTTATTTTATTTTTAGGCGTAAAGTCAAACAAAACCACGATGTAGAGAAAATATACGAAAATTATATTGATACACAAACAAGCAACAGTAAACAGAAAATTTGAATCCGAGGTAAGTGAGTTCATGAAGAATTAGATTTAATTGGCTTAAGTTTTTTGTAAAGTTCAATTTCATAACTACCACCACCATCATCACGTGAGCCAGGATGGTTTTTTCTCCCAAACTCACTTTGTTTTCCTCCCAAATCCATGTGAATTTCGGTAGTTTTTGTCTTCATCATTGCACAATAAACAATAAACTGCTCTTCCATCGACACTTGCCCGCTTACGAAATCACAACCTTTATCATACCCGCTGTGTAATTCGTCTGCGGAAAATCTAAACCGTCATATATTACAGTCCAATATTCGCCCATATCTATCTTGCTGCTATTTTTTATGTTTCTCGACTATGGTATTGTGAACATTGCCTGTTTAGTTTTGTGCCATCGTATTCCAGGCACATGATTTTACTGTCTTGTTTCCCAAAAAATAACAGAAAATAAATTTATTGTTTGAATATGCAGATTAAGGATTTCCGTATCGTTGCTCCGTTTTTAGGGTTTGTGTTTGATATATTTATGCATTGTTATACGGTTATTGTATTGCTTAGCATCGATGATAAATTTAATGGGAATTTTAAGATTATGTGGAGTGACATTTAATTTTTTTTTAGTTTCACTCTGGCCGAAAGCTCTTCATTATTTTTCTGGATTCGATTTATTAACTTTTTTCTTGCGTTTGTTTCGGGATCAACTTGCGTGAATTATTATTCATAGATCTTCACAGATAGATTCACCGACAATGTCTCTAGAGAATTTTACTCCTGGCTCCCGGGAATCAGAACATTTTTTGTTCATGTTCTTTCCCTAAATCAGTCTTTGGGTCTGTTGTCCCGGTATTTCTAATGCTATTTTTTCTACAGGATTTGTTTGATTGATTTATTTTCAACGCGTATTCAAGTAGTGACTTTTGTTCTACATCTTGAGTTTTTGTCTATTGCGTGATGCTGGAGCAGGAGCTGTGGATGATGATATTGATTGCTTAATGTCCAACGATGATTAATCCATCGCCCTGGAAAGTCTCTGAAGTGTGATAATGATGATGATAATGAGACAAAACGCTATTGGACCCGTACGAAGTACAAAGGTCCTATACGTATACTACAAACAATTTTAATGTAACATGGGGTAGATCGAGACGGAAGTTGAGGGGATAGATTTATCTTGATAAGCGAAATCGGCCAAGTAGTTCTGGAGATATGGTCGAAGAAATGGAGGTCGGACATGAAATTTTCGAGGGTCGGTGAAACTTTTTCGCAAATATCTCAGAAAGTATAGCACGAAGTTGGATGGCGTTATATCAGTGTTTCAACACGGTTTTGTGAGAGGTCGCTACCAATCTCATGGATTTTGTTACTAAGGCTGTTCGGGTGGTCGAGAAAGGTGACCAGCTTGATGTGGTATATGCTGATGTGAGCAAAGCTTTTGATAGAGTTAGTCATAACTACCTGCTCCGTAAGTTGAATGAATTTGGAGTGCAGTCTGATCTGTTGCATTGGATTCGTACTTATCTGTGCGAGCGCACCCAGTATGTGAAGCTATCAGGATGAAGGTCAGATCGATTCGAAGTGACATCGGGTGTACCACAAGGGAGTCACTTAGGCCCGCTGTTGTTTCTGATTTTCATTAATGATATTACGCTGACCATCAAGTCGTCTAAGTTATCGTTGTATGCCGACGACCTCAAGTTTTATCGTCGTGTGCAGAGTGACTTGTCAGCCATAGCAATGTGGTGTTTAGACAATTCGCTTGAACTGAACATTCAGAAATGGTGATGCCTTTTTTTAAGAAGCGTGACCCGATTTGGTTTGTGTATTCGATTGGTCAATCGTCTCTCAAAAGGGTTGCTGAGATCCAAGATTTGGGGATTACGTTTACGGAAGATCTGTCGTTCAACAGGCATATGGACCTGATAATTTCTAAGGCGTACTCGATGTTGGATTTTCTAAAGAAAGATTGTAGGGACTTTCGGAACGTTACTGCTCTCAAAAATGTTTATTTTGCTCATGCGAGGTCACATCTTGAATTTGCCTCAGTTGTCTGGTCGCCTTACTACCAGAACTACAGTAGTAAGATTGAGTCCATACAAAAGAAGTTTTTTATGTATGCGCTGAGACGGTCGGTTCAGTGGTATGCGAGGTTTCGTCTTCCCTCATATGTGTCGCGTTTTCAGTCTATTAATATTGAGCCCCTATCACGTAGAACGATTAATTTGACTGCAGTGTTTGTGTTCGATGTTTTGACCGGTCGTATACGCTGTCCTCAGTTACGTGACGAATTCCGTGTGAACGAATCAGCGAGGCGGCTAAGGAACACGAACTACTTGCTAATAGAATGGCATCGGGTCAATTATGGTTCGTTTGAACCGGTTAATTATGCCCCTAGAGTATTCAACTTGTTCTCTAATTTCTATGAGTCATCTGTCTCGAGAGATAGATTTCGATCGGCTGTTAGAGGAAAGTTTTGACCAACCACGTGCTTAGAGTGAATGGATTCATGTTGTCCGCTTAAACTACTGCAACGACTTTTCAATAAACCTAATCAATGTTTTTTTTTGTGTTATTTCATGTGCCTCGTACGTTCACACATGTCTTTGGACTATGGTTCACCTATTACGATATCAAAGCCATGCAGGCATCCCTGGATGAGTAGACTGAATACAGTGTTTCGAAAGGCTGTGAGAAGGTGAATACGGACTCCGACGGGTCGACTGGGCCTTATTCGCTTCCGGTCTCGCACCAACTTCTTGATGAATGGTCTAATTGATAATATTATGTGCATTGCCAGTAGGCTTTCAGCCGTTGGCAATTTTTTTCTGATGAAATAAAAAAAAAGAAGAAATTGCTCATTCTGGTGTCAAATGAAAGCATTTGATGACACAAAACTGTGAAAAAAATTTCGGGTTAGGGGTCTAGGCACTGGGACCAATGGAATGGACGAAATTGAGTTTCTTGGCCATATTCGAAAACAGTATGGAGATTTACTGTCAAAGGCAAAGTTGTAGAAAATAAAATTTAAGAGAACACGTGTCTCAGGGTTTTGGGTAAAAATGCCCCAATCCTGGGATATGATCACTTGTAGAATTGGAAGGGATAACCCATATCTCTAGAACTATGAGGGGTAGAAAGCTGCTTCCAAAGGCAAAGTTGAAGAGAATAAAATTTTAGAGAACTCGTGTCTCAGGGTTATCGGTAAAAATGACCCAATCCTGGGATATGACCACTTCTAGAATTGGGAGGGATGACCCATATCTCTAGAAATATGAGAGGTAAAAAGTTGCTTCCAAAGGCAAGGTTGTAGAAAATAAAATTTTAGAGAACACGTGTTTCAGGGTTTTGGATAAAAATGGCCCAATCCTGGGATATGACCGCCTCTAGAATTGGAAGAGATGACTCATACTTCTAGAACTGTGGCAGTTAGAACATTGCTTCCAAAGGCAAAATTGTATAGAATTACATTTCAGAAGTATCTCGGTAGGGCCTTTGACATTACCTTGGGTAATTTCTATGAATCTTCGAAATTCTTTTAGTTGTAAAAGATCATAAAACATTGGTTGTTTGCTCATTTCTATATTTAGATGCTTTCGAGTCTTGTTGCAACATCTACTCTGTTTGCCACAGCTGTTCTGTTTGTCATATCTATTCTGATACGTACGGGTCTTTGCGTATGTTTTTTGAGTAATTTTCACTTGTGTTCAAAAGGTGCTAGCTTGCTTGGCTTCATGCTTCATAAAAATAGCACTTCATCGTCGACTTCATCAAAATATCTCATATGTAAATAATCAGCACGACATCATAATTACCACGTCCCACTAATAAAGTTATCTGTCTACATAAATTAACATGAGACGACATGAATTTTCTTAGACTGAAATAAGTGTTTTCTTTGAAAGAATTGGAAACTTTTGCATTAACATGAAAATTGTTATGCTTTAGTTCATTTACCATCGAATTTTCGGTCCCTTTTCCAATCTTAGCAAAAAAATCAAATTATTGAAAATAACAAACTTTTCTTTGTCAACCCGAAAAAGATTAATTTTTCCAATTATCCAAATTGAAAACACTTAATCCATTAACGAAAATAGAGGAGGAAAAAAATACGCTTGTCCATATAATGCTTTTCAATTTCCTAGACGAGAAGCACAGAAAAAATTAAAATTAAAATTGGTTAAATCGCATAGAAAAAGACCTAACAGATTTATTAGCACGAAAATTCTTTTAATTTTTCCATAAATCAACTTTAATTCATCCAAACTTTTGTAAAACGTTTTCACGAGATTTTTTTATCGTGTAGATATTTTGAATGAAAGTGTATCCCTATCACTATATGGATATTATACAAAACACAGAAAACATAACGAAGTGGAAAGCCCTTTTCCCATGCATCTTTTGCTGTGATGTATAATACAGCACAAAGTCTGTAAATGCTAAAAGAGGAAAAATAATTCAACTCTGTAGTTACATTTTGAAACACGGTGTAATTCCATCGCTTTTAAAAAAATTGCTAAAAGTTGCTTAATTTAACATTTTTAACCCCTTTATATTAAGCCGAAAGAGTACAGTAACATTTATGTATATGATTGTGAGATAAATAAAAAGAGAGAAAGGAAAAAAGAACCTGCAGTGTAAAATGCGCCCCGAGGGACGTATAATGGATAATCGAATCAACCATCACCCATCACCATTGCGCCACCCTAACTGCTTAAAAATACTAACTCGTAATAATGTTAACTTTATCCGGGGGTAATTTCGGTGCAATTTGACGTTTACCTTCTATACCTAGAGATGTATCTACTAAGAAACACACGGAATGAAATGAAATATTCTTCATCTCTATTAACCAATTTTATATCATATCTCTCCTTCAGAAAATATGAAAAGTAAAAAATTTATTTTCTCGTTTGTACTTCTATTTTTATGGCAAAAATATGAAACCAGACAGAAGTGGAGGAAGTGTGCACAGAATTTAAGTATATACATTTTAATACCCACAGCTACGACTGCTGCGGTGGAAGTTGTATTATGCTCTTCTCGTATTGTTCCATTCATTCATACATACAACTCGAATATATATATTCAGTCTTTGACTGTATGAGTAAATGAATTAACGATGATATGAAAGAATAATTTCTATTCCTTAATTTGCTATTTTTTTTTGTATTTCGAAAAATTTTCTTTCAATAAAGAAGAATGAAATAATTCGAGCGAATGCCAACGGAATGTTTACATTTTTATACATTTTGAAAGTTTTGTCACACTGAGAAGGAGACGAGAATGGTTTGAGTTACACAAATTGTTGCTCTTAGTTGGCTTCCATTATTAAACCACATGTACAAGCCGGCCAAATGTCTGGAGCGTGTAACAGGGGGAACTCCTTGACCTATAAAATTTTTTCAGCACGACCCTGTAACCATACTTAGATAACACAGATTTTGCGTGAAAATTTAAAAACGTACACCATATGTGCCTGAAGATTAAAATCCGCCTCAACCAGAGAAATTATGAGTTGGTACACCTGTGCCGAGGTAGAACGCTTATGTGAATGACAACTGGGTTCCATAAGAGAGAATTACGTACCAAATTGGGCTGATTCTCTCCCATACAGTCAAGCTGTCTTTCACATAAGCGTTCTACCTCGGCACAGATGTACCAACTAATCATTTCTCTGGCCTCAACAATAGCATCATTCCCCGATCCAACCATCTATAGTATTTAGGCGTAAAGAAAAAGCCTTCGCCTCGGCAGATAGGCTGAAGCAAAATGGCCTCTGGATGAGGAATTTCAAGTCTGGCCATGGGAAGATCCTGAAAATCACTTAACGACAGGGTCTTCTATATGCCCAGGGATCGCGTAGTTCCACAGATTGACTTCTTGAGGGTGGATTGGCTAGGAAATTGGCCGACCTCGCCGACCTGCCTTCCGGCTGATGGACTGGTGAGCTTCACTGATGGGACGAAAACTGATTTCCATTTAGGAAAATTGGCAAACGTCTTCCAAGCTGACACGTTTGCGATGTTGATGGGGGTGACAAAGTTAGTCCCAGAGGGAATGACGGGTAGCAGAGCGACCATCTGCTCAGACGGTGAGTCAATGATTAAGGCGCTCGCTTCGCCCGTGACGACGTCAGGACTGGTTGGAGAGCTGAAAGGGACCCTAAACCGATTGGGACTGGAAAATCAGATCACGATTGCCTGGGTCTCTGGCCACACCGGTGTAGACGGTAATGAGCTGGCCAAACAGGGTTCAGCATCTGCGACAGAGGGTCCAGAACCCCATATCCCTATTCCGCATTCTTTGTATGAAAGGGCTGTGGAAGACTGGGTGCGGATTGAGTCCGCAAAGAGCTGGCGCGCCTACTGCGGAGGAGAGCACACGAAGCTCTTCTTACCAGCGCCCTACGAGAAGTGGGCCAAGGAGCTTCTCAGACTGGACCGTAATGGCATTAGAAGAGTAGTGGGAGCCATTACGGGTCACTGTGGGTTGAACAAGCACTTGGCCAAAACGACCACCTTGGCTGATCCAAGATGTAGTTGCGGCCTAGAGGAGGAAACAGGCGTCCATATAATATGTGAATGCCCGAAGTTCCTCCGTCTAAGGAGCATGACACTGGGTGGATATGTGATTCAACCCTCCGATGTCTCAAGCCTAGGACCTGCCACGCTCGACAGGTTCTTAGTGAGGACCGGAAGGTTCTAAGGATTTACACGATGAACGGGAAGAAAACAAAGGATCAATAAATCTGTGTTTTATGTGCCAGAAATGGCCATCCCAACCTGATATATCAAAAATTTAGCCGTAATGCTTGATCGAAGGTTGAAGTTTACTAAACATGTTAAACACACACGTGTCAAAGCGTTGAAGTGTATAAGATTAGTGTACCCGCTGTTTAATAGCCCGATACTTTTGTATGCATGTCACGTATGGAGGGGATGTGCTAACAGCTATGGCCAATGTGTACGCTTAGAGTACACAACAAGTACAAAATTTTGTGAACACATAAAGTGCACAAAAAGTGTGTAACTGCGTCTATGGGCGAACAATTTGTGCACAATTTGTACAAAATTCTTAGAAGAAGTCAGAATGCACAAATTGAACACATGTTGTGAACTCTAAAGCGTCACATTGACCATAATCTATTTTGCCATGACGGTACTGTGTTCATTTTTCATTCTGTGTTTATTTCGGCTCTCATTTGGGAAGGGAAAGTTACGATTTTCGTTGTTTGATGGATGAAATAGTTGTTTGGATCACAGTGGGAGACAGGAATTTTCCGCAGTGAATCATCCCCCAGACCGAAAAAAAGGAAATATCACCTAGGGAATTATCGCCTGGATGATAATTCCCATTTGTCTGGGCGATAATTCCCATTTTTTCAATCTGTTGGACAATTCTCTGGTAGATAATTCATGTCGCCATCACAAGGGACGAAAATATAAAGATTGAACCTGTGCGGTTGCAGCCCCTCCCTTGCTGCATAAAGATCTCGCAGTAAAATTAATCTAAGTTGTAAAGCTACCCTTGGGCTAGATGGACAGCAGGTGCAAGGCCCCTATTGGACATCTCACTACCCCTGCTGGTAGTTTTGAGAGTCTGTTAAATTTACGAAAGTAAAAACGTTATCCTTCCTTTTTCGAATAAATTTCGACTTCGGCGTTGAAATCTAAACAATTGACAAAACTTTAAGGGTATCGAAGAATACAACTACCTGTTTGTAGCTTTCCCGCTGGAAACATGGAGTCACTGCATATTTTTAACGAGCTGACCAAATTGATTACAGCCATGAGAAGCTATTCGCGATCAAGGGCATTTCTCAAACAGCGAGTGAAAATGGCTGTGCAAAGGAGAAATGCGGTGGCCTTTATGAGAACTTTTAGGTCAGGTGACGAGATCGAGGAGATTTGAAGTTTCATCGAAAAAAAAATCTTCTTTAGCCCGAATGGAAACCAAAAAAATCTTTTCGTAGACCAATTAGAATGTAAAAATATCGGAAAATATTCAAATTAAACTTGACGTATGTCTCTGAAAATCTGTTTTAAAGTAGGATATCAGACAGAAAATTTTGACTCTCTTAGGGGTCGTGTTCATACGACGTCACGCAATTTTTTGGAATTTTACACCCCCTGTCACGCAGAAAGTGTCAAATTTGTTGGAGCCGTCACGTTCTTCTAGATGATGTCACATGTACACGACCCCTAAAGGACCGTTCATCAAGTATGTCTCGCTGGGGTGGACGGACCTGCGTGACAGAAAACGTTTTTCCTATGCCATAACATTAGCACTTGGACCAGTTAGCGTAATACGGAGGGGACGGGGTTCAAAAGCTAAAGCTAAGACTTAAGGCAATGCTCCTTCTAAAAATCGACTCTCGCTACAGTCCTACTTAGGCTTAACCCTTAAACAAAGACAATAGTATATTATAACACAAGGACTTTAATTTAAGATCTCGTTTCTGGGAGGGATTGAAGATACGAGGGCATCAGCCCGAGGTTCTTTAACCCCTCCCAGATACGAAATCTCAATTTAGATCCCGTGTTTTATACGATATTTTATAACACGAGGGCCTCAAACTTCAGTTTGAGGGCTATAATATGCATATTATAGCCCGAGTGTTATAAAAAATATTATTATACCCGAACATAATAAAAACTTCATTTCGTGGATGTCTGTTGGACTTAAATGTCCTTAAAATAGGGCTGAAGTTCAAAATTGCAAAGAAAACCTTCTCTCACATTGGGATTTACAGATTAGAGATCATTCGAGATTACAATACAGCTTTAGTTAGGTAAAAGAAATTTGAAATCAAAATCTCTGTAAATGTCGAGCCATGCCCACTTAGCGCGGCGACAACTATCCTTTGTGGTCTCCCTTCTACTCCAGCCTGTCCATTCTTTTACCTAACGGGAATACTAATGAGTATTCTCATATATACAAACCAAATCAAAAACCGGGCAGGAAGGTAAAACCTGAGGAATTGTCTTAGTAGTGACACACCGTACAGCTTCAAACTTGTGTTGACAGTTATATCACTGCTATAGAGAAATCAATCGATTTATTTTCATTTATACAAAGCTGGTAGTAACCAAAATAATTGTAAGATTGTTATCTTGACAATTTATTGCAGCGCATTGAAAAACGTTCGTAGACATTACATGCGTAAAAAGTGCATCATCTTAAAGGGAAACAAACAAAGTTGTTGTAATAATGTGTTGTGGAATAAAAAAGAAAAGCCACCTACGTACATCACAGGACGCAATAATAAATACGAAATTTGTTTTACCCAACAACGGCTACACAAATCCTCTATATTGTACATTTCAAGTTCAAACCCTTCGGCTCACCAAGTTTCCATTTATTTTCGATTTTTTTTAAAAAAAAAGACAATGTCAGCAATTCTAAAATGTTCAGTATAAAGTTCGCGCCACAAATTTTCAAAGACAGCGTGACACAATCTCCACCAGCGTCAAGATATGATTTAAATCTCACGGGAACATTTCGAAACAGGTGGTGCTTTGCATTCACAATTAAAGCTATTTAAATAACCTTTAAAAAGATGTTATGCCTCCTGGTGTATAATACACTAGAAAGGTTTTAATAATGCTTTTTTGGGAGAGAGTTGTTTTGTTTCGCTTTCGCTGTTGTTTTCGATTTTTTTTATTGTTAAAACAACCATCCTGGGAAGATTAAAACAATGGAGGGGTTGTTCTACTGTATTTCTGGTTTTTAAATGGAAATTATTTTTTTTTTTTTCGTATTGTACTAGAGATAATTTATTCTGGACGTTTGTTTCAAGTGGCGAATTATACAGAATAATAACGATTGTACTAATAAGCAACAAATTATAGAATGTTTTTCACAATCTCTTTCACAATTCAAATAATTCTCTAGAGCATTTATGAACAAAATCCTTTTCATTACGTAAATTTCCTAAATTTTCCTAATTCTCATAAACTGCTCTGCAACGTAGTCACTCCTTTTTTCATGAATGATTAAAACATCTCTTTGTTTCTACGCCGTGTTCGGTCGCTGCCGCTAATTCCTAAATTGATTTACCCAGTCACTGAGCCGCATGTGACCATTGTTTGTATTTTGTTTTTGTAATAGAATTTTTAAATGCCGTCGTTAAGCTGTTGAAATTGTGCATGTCTAAGTCGACTTAAGCAACCGCCGCGCCGGGCCGATTGTTCTTCTCGGCTAGCCGCCGCCGACATTTTGTAGTCGGCTCTCATGTCTGACTCTAAATTCGAAATTAACTATTAACCACCCGAGTGAAAATGCCAGTCTCAGTGAGTACCAAAATTGAGTGTACTCACAGCCTCAAATCAGTCTCAATTTTTGAAAAAAAAACTCAGAAGTAGTCAATTTCGCTTTTTTTATAAAATCATCATTAATGAGACCAGTGAGTACACTCATTTTAATTTTTTTTTTAGATTCAGACTTAGACTATTTGAGATCGCTGAGTATGCTCATTTCGAGACTTTTTGAGACTGTTGAGCATGCTCAATTGTGAAAAATATTTTTTAGCCAATGAGACTGTTGAGTGTACTCGTTACTCATTTTCGACAAAAATATTTTATATTGTGAAAATATTTGCATGCTCAACAGTCTCAAAAGCCTCAATAAAATCTTGAAAAATATTTACACTCAACAGTCTCATTGGCTAAAAAAAATATTTTTCACAATTGAGCATACTCAACAGTCTCAAAAGCCTCAATGAAATTGTGAAAAGTATTTTTGTTGAAAATGAGCACACTCAACAGTCTTATTGACTAAAAAGAAATATTTTCCACAATTGAGCATGCTCAACAGTCTCAAAAGCCTCAATGAAATTGTGAAAAATATTTTTGTCGAAAATGCTCAACAGTCTCATATCCTTTCGTAACAACGGTTCAAAATAAGACTGCAAATACGCATGTGCAATTTAGCAACATGAGTTACGTCGTTAGCGGTCCACAAGCAAAGTTGCATCATTCGGCGCGGTTAGTACTTAGATGGGTGACCAGAAAAAGTAAGTAAAAAAAAAAACTTTCTAATATAATTTCAGATTAATCGCGAATTGTGAAGAAAATAGTACGTGGCGGCATCTACGAACAAAATGAAAAAGTTTCAGTATCGTTGACGGCAAAAAAGCGTCTCAAATTGCAATTCAAAATTAGCATACTCAAGAATCTCAAATAGCATCAAAATGATCATACTCAACAGTCTGAAATAGTCTCAAAATGAGTATAGTCAACAGTCCCTAATAGTCTAAAAATGAACATATTCAACAGTCTGATATAGTCTCAAAATGAGTATACTAAACAGTTTCAAATAGTCTCAAAATGAGCATACCCAGGGGTCTCAAAATGAGTATACTCGACAGTCTTAAATAGTCTCAAAATGAGTATACTCAAAAGTCTTTTTTTTGTATATTTAGTACACCAAATAGTCGCAGAAGCTTCAATAAATATCATTTAATTTGAGCATACTCAACAGTCTCAAAATGAGTATACCCAACAGTCTCAAATAGTCTTAAAATAAGCATACTCAACGGTCCCAAATAGTCTCAAAACGAGTATACTCAACAGTCTCAAATAGTCTCAAAATGAGCATACTCAACAGTCTCAAATAGTCTCAAAATAAGTATACTCAACAGTCTCTAATACTCTTAAAATGAGTATACTCAACAGTCTCAAATAGTCTAAAAATCAGTATACTCAACAGTCTCAAATAGTCTCAAAATGAGCATACTCCACAGTCTCAAATAGTCTCAAAGTAGCATACTCTACAGTCTCAAAATGAGTATACTCAGCAGTCTCAAATAGTCTCAAAATGAGCATACTCATCAGTCTCAAACACCAGAAAAATGTTTATTAATTGAGGCAAAAATGAGCATACTCATCATTTTTAAGACGGTCTTAAAGCAGTCTAAAACCTTTGAAAATACAGTACTCAGTGCCATACACAAAAGCAGTCTCAATTTCAGTCTCAAATCGAATGGTTTTTTTTACTCGGGCAACCATATTTTTTCACAGAAAATGCACAGCAGAATTCCTGCACTTTTACATTTATTCTTGATTCTTCACTTGCCAATTCCCCTGTAGCTTAGTTAAATAGTAATTGAACTAAAGGACAATGTTACCCAAGGAAAAAGTGTTTTTTTTTTCTGCAATTCGATTAAAACTGCTTGACTTAAAATTTATTTGGATAAACATCTCATCTTTCTGTTTCCATAAAAATGTCTTATCGCCCCAAACCAACATTCACTATAAAAGAGTATTACACACATAAAAAAAATCTTAACGCATTTGTTCCACTAAAACTTCCAGAACATTATTTGTTATTCTTTGGTTGTAACGTAGCGAACAGAGGACTATGAAAAAAAAAGAATCAAATGGAAAATAGGAAAATGTATGAGAAAACGCGCGGAACATTGTTAACCGACCTGAGGGCACATTGAGTCTCTTGGGTTTAGACTTTTTTTTCTCTTTTTACGACAATGTTATGTGTTGTAATCATCACGCTCAAACTGTATCGCTGTACATCAAAAACAGAAGTATTTATTTCTACCATCATCGGGGTGTATATATGCTTCTTATATATACAATACACACGTTCATCGCACTTTTTATGGTTGTTGCTTGGGTTGAAGTGTATGATGTGTGTGTCTGACTTAGCGACTTATATATTGACATGATTTAGATCAATCAAGTCTATGCATAGAGTTATATTTTTAAGACGCCCTTTCGACTCTCTCCTCATCCAGCTAATAGAGAACTTTGTGTAGCACACATACTTCCATTGCGGAATGAGCGAATTTTATTGAATGACATTTTACGACTTTTAATTTCACGATTTACAACAAACAGATAAGTTTAATTTAAATTTAGAGCCATAAAAGCACACCGAAAATAAGCTTTTTCCTTTTGCTGCTTTCAATGAATATTAAATCACAATGTATGTACAAAATGTGTACCGACAATGATTTTATAGAAAATGGAAAATAGGACAGTAAAAACTGCGTCAACCCCGAAAAAAAGTGTTTTATATTTTGGGAAGGTATTAAAACCTGGTACTGAGAGCTGTAAAATCAAAGATTTAAATCGGAAAAAGGGTTTTTCCGAATTTGTGTATGCACACTGTGTTAGGATAAGGTCAACAAAACTTTATAGCGGGCTCGTCCAATGACCATAAAATTGAACACAAACTTTCTATGACTTATTTAGATGAAAATGGATTTGATGGATGTTATAACATCAAAAATCATTAAATTTTAAGTGCGCAAACATCAATGTTTGCTATCGCATTTGCTTAAAATTTATCAATAATGTGAACGGAAAGTTTTCGGCATTTTCCATTATGTAGTTTCGACGATTTCGTTCTAGACGGCAAATATTTTATTTAATGAAATTCAAAACGTAGACAATGCACTCAAACATTAGATTATACATTTCAATAATTTATTGGAATGAACTGCATGTTCGGCTATTGTATCTTTCCTTCTAAAATGTCTTTATGTTATGTTCAATAAAACGAATCTGTAAGCGACCACCAGCTCTTGTGTAGCAATTTTTATCTTATAAATATCGATAAATTTCTTCAAAAGATCTCCAAATAACATTGCCTTCTTGCTTTACAGAACAAAGCGACGTCCAAAATGTACTGCCGATAAACTGAGACAAAGTTTTAGCAGAAATCATGATTTTCTATGATTTTCCATTGAAATCGATGTACATAAAGCATCGAAGGCTAACAATTGGTGGGGTTCCAGGGGCGGCTGCCCTCCGGTATAAAAAAATAATTCTCTTAAATAACATTCGCAGCCACAAGTGCCCTCGTACACACCGTCTTTAAGCCATCTAACCCTCTAAACCCCGCGTATGGGATCAACTAGTCAGCAAAAATAAAAATGTCCGTCCGTCCGTCAGTCAACTAGATAAAGGTAATCGAAAATTTTTTTACGTAGTTGAATCTGGGCACTGTCGGCCCAAGGGCCGCCGCACAGTGTATTTTTTGTAAAGTTTTGGGGCTTGGGCTTTAATTTGTACAATTTTCAATATTTTGACGTTTCTTTTTTTTCGTTTTTAATCGGAAAGATTAAAGGACAAACGTATTTCCTTTTCGGTTCGAAAAATCTTCTGACTCCCGTGGGAACAAATGAGTTGAGAAGAACCAAACTTCTGAAAATTAAAAACAATATATCAGTGTGATTGGAGACGTGTTGAGTGTTTAGAAACAAAATTTCAAAAAAATCAAAAATATTTTCAAGATTTCACTCTTTGGTCAAGAACTCAAGGAAGCAGGCTGGTGCCAAGTTGAAACTTTTTGGGAACAATATCCATGTTGGTGTCGAGAGTCTGGCGTAAAAAGAATTTTGGCACCAGACTGCCTTCCTATAGCTGTCATACGGATTCGGCATTCTTTGTTCTAGAACTCAGGGAAGCAGGCTGGTGCCAAGTTGAAACTTTTTGTAATCAATATTTCTCGGTAAAGCCGAGATGCGGGCGTAAACAGAATTTTGGCACCAGGCTGCCTTACTATAAATGGTCAGAAGAAGAACGTTTTCCTTGGTCTAAAAAAAAATATTGATCCATTTCAAGCAAATTCCCTGCAATATATAGCCAAAGTGGCAATACTCTCAAAAAAAAAAAAATGGTTTTTGACCATACAAACGTTTTCATCTCTGGACGTGGGAGTCCTGAAAATTTATTGATCGAAAGGAATTACAGCTGTCCTATATTCTTTTCTTGATTCAAATAAAATAGAATATCATCAAAATTTTGAAATCTGTACGAGTAGAAGCCCAAGCGCCAAACCCTTACAAAAAATACACTGTGCGCCGACCTAGGGCCGTTTAAGAGGTTTTTGGTCTTTTGCACATAACTCGAGTAAATCTTTTCCGATTTTAATAAATTTTGTTTTGCTTCAAAGTTGTGGGCATGGCCCCAATTTGTGGAAGAAACATTTTTGATTTAGCTAGCGCACTAAAAATTAGTCTAGGGTTCTAGGGTCAAGGGTCCTACATGTTTTTTGTACACAACTCGAGTAAATCGCTTCCGATTTTAAAACATACAAAATTTTTTAATTGAAATGTCTAGGAATGTCTTGAATGCCCTTGGACTCAGCCATGTCTCTAAAACAAGGGCCCAACGTGCTTGTTTTCATAGGTCAGGTTTTTGTTGATTCTGTTTCTATTTGATGGGTACCGAGTACCGAATTGTATTTAAAAACAAATTAAATTTGGGCCTGGTGCCTGTGCTTAGGACTCAAGTCGGCTTCAGGTTGGTCCAAAGGTAAAAACATTTTTTTTGCTATGTTGCAGTGCAAATTGAGGGAAACATTTTTGTCTATGAAAGTATGTGTTGGAGGCCACTACTTAGGGCCCTAAGTCGGTCCTAAGGTCGGTCCTAGACAAAAAAGAAGTTTTTTGCTACGTTGTAGAGAAAATTGAGGTGAACATTTTTGTCTGATTCGGGGTCATTTTTGTGCTTTTTTTGGGTTTTTTTACACCGACGGGTTTCTCAATATTGGCCTCTCGGCAATTTCCAATACAATTTGATGTGGACGTTATTTCATACACTTAAGAGTTAAGGCAATATTTACTTAAATGCGTTCGAGTCTCTTCGTAACATCAACTTTGTTTGCCACATTTATTCTGATACGTACAGGTCCTTTGCATATGTTTATTAATACTTGACTTTCACGGCTTCATCTCATATCTCATAGTCCTTCTGTTGAAGTTCAAAAGATGTATAGTAGTTCGCGAATTGTTGAGCTTGTCCACTGAATCCTAGCTTAACTCAGAAAGTCTGATGCTACTCCCGATTCCGAGGCACTTTTCTTTGTGTGATCTGTCACCTGCTCTTTGTGAATACCAGGGAATAGTTCTGGTTCCACAACAGACAGTCTTGCTATCTACCTCCCCTTGGAAAAAATTTGCTGAAGTTTATTTGGTCTTGCGGTGTCTTGTCTGATGGAAATGCCGATTCTTAATGCAAAGGGAATGGAAGAGAATGTGATCATAGTGGTAATCTATTTTGGTCCTAAAATCAAACAGACTTTGTCCTGCCAAATTAAGAAATTAATATTCAGTCGTAACCATTAAAGATTAAGCGTCTTCTGTTTAACATTTTAAGCTCATTGTGTCTACAAACGAAGTCTATTCATTACATTTTAACACAAAATCGCTCCATCGTCAATTTATTTGTCAATATAACACACAACACTTCATTATAGAAAATCACTTAATTCAATTTGGACGAAAATAGTCACATCGAAACTCAGAATATAACCAATTCAACTGTAATTTAGTTTGACACAAATAAATGATGGAATTTTCTTTTAACGAAAAAAAAATGGTTTTTGGTGATTTCCGAAAGATAGATTAGCCGACCAAATCGTTTATAGACAAAAGATAAAAATTGTGGTGAACCAAGTGATCGACCATGATTAGTGTCCTTTTATATCTCTCGCGATGATTTTTCTCTACATATGTGTTACAATTCTACTCGACATGCCAAATGTATACGAATAATTTCTTTGACTGAGAATCGGGGTCGCACACCAGAACATCAAAATCGTATGAATATTTTAATAAATTGAATGAAGATCCTTACAATTTTTTTATTGACTTAGACATGGTTTATGACCTTGAAGAAAGTTGTTTCACCTCATCAAGGGAAGTTTAGCAGCGAATTACAGTGGAATTTTTCTCCTAGAAGGATGAGGCCAAGCTGTTGAAGTATTTAAGTATGGGAGAGGGATATCAGTGTGGACAAGACTAAAGCTGCCTGTTGGCAAATTTTTCGAAGATTGATAGTGAATCAGTTGGAACAGTTCTCTCAAATTGTTTACCAGCCCATACTTCCATGGGCGAAAATATTCCCCGTAATTTTTCTCCACAACACAGCAAAAAAACGCATCATTAAACAAATATTCATAAAAAATCGACATAACAACCATCGTTTAGGTCAAGTCAAATCTTTTTACATTTGAAGCCTTAAAGAGCTATTTCCATTTGATGAGAAAGAAAATCTTTGGTTTTGCTCAAAATTTTCTGGTCTACATTTTAGACCATTACCAATGGTCTTCGAAAGTTCTTGACGGATATTGTCAGTGCCGGCCTGGCCCTATGGATTCTTGGATTCTTTTGTATATAAAAACATAGTTAAGGCGATTCGTTAAGCAAAGAGACCTGTGAGTGTCAGAACTAGAAATGAGCCCGAAACTTCGAAAAACCCGATCCGAACCCGAACCCGAATAGGTTTTTTCGGGCTCATGGGTTTCGGGTTTCGAAAATTTTAATCGGGTCGGGCTCGGTCCGAGCCGGGTTTGGAAACAGTTCGGGTTTCGGTTTTCGAAAAATTGTATCGGGTCGGGTTCGGTCCGGGTCGGGTTGTTGTATTATTTTATTCGGCCCCGATCCTTTTTTGACGTTTTATATTTTACAAAACTCGTCTAAACTTTATCATCTTACATTACACGAATTTTCTTCTAGTCTAAGGTCCGTGAAAAATGCAGTCGTCGGGCCTTGAAATAATTTTTGCTTCGAAGTAATTTGGGTTGTGAGTTTCGAAAAACTTGAGTGTCTGGTTCGGTCCGGGACGGGTTTTGAAACAGTTCGGGTTTCAGGTTTTGAAAAATTTTATCGGGTCCGGTTCGGTCCGGGTCGGGTTTTGAAACAGTTCGGGTTTCGGGTTTCGAAAATTTTAATCGGGTCCGGTTCGGTCTGGGTTGGGTTTCGAAAAATGGTCAACCCGCTCATCTCTAGTCAGAACACCTGTTACAAACTCTTACTGCATATTAAAACAAATGCTAAACTTCCATAGAGTATCGAGGAATGCTTTGCAATTTTATTGAATTAAAGTCTTAGATTACATTGGAAATCATTGAAATGGCAACTTGGAAAGCCCTGTGACGCACCGTTCAGGGCACTAAGGATTGACCTTAGACCCATACTTTCATGGATGAATCTGTTCCCCGCACCTCTCTCTAAAACATAACAAAAAAATTTTTTTTGAACCTTGGCCGACCTTAGGACCGACCGAGGGCCTAAGCCAAGAAGTTTCACCAGCCTTCAAAAAGTCACGTTTTCGACTACTTTTTCGATCCTTACTTCGAAAGTTCTTGACTGATTTCACTTATTATTATCACAACACTCCTTTTGAGACTATCTTTCGGGGAAAACATACTTTTGGAAATCGGTCAAGATTGACTCGAGTTATCGTGTCGACAGACAGACGGACGAACAAATTTTTTCATGTAGATTCGGAGAACGGTAAATACCTTGGGCCCGGGCGAAGAAAAGGGGCCCGGGCTCTCATTTTGGCTGAAAATAAGAAAATAAGAGAATCCAAATTTCCGAAATTTTTCCGGCGGGCGCTCAAAAATACCTCAATTTAGTTTGAAACTTACCGGAAGGCCCAAAAATTATCGCCTATGACGTTATAAGAAGTCAACCAATTATTGAAATTCTTACATAAAGAATCCCTACAATCAAAAATTGCGTCTGCTGCAATTAAGCGTTCTGCGATTTACCTAAAGGGCAAGTGAAGGTAGTCCAAAATTTTTGCCTGCGGCACTTTACATGATAACCTTATCTGAACACCACAATTAAAAAAAATCGCCTGCGGCGCAGCGCTAAACTCAAACAAAAGTTGCCGGCTCTTGACTTCATTGAATTCCATTTGTTTACCAAAAAGATATGGGCTTTTTCAGATTTCGTCCGCAGGGCCTTTTGGTAGCCATGCCCGGCACTGGATATTGTCCATTTTCAGTCCTAAAATCACTTTTTCGATTACCTTTAAGATAATGATTTTCTTCGAAAATCGCTTGAGACTTGCTTGAGTGTTTCTGTTGATCAACAGACAGACAGACGGACGAAAAACCCACCAACTCCGGTGTCTAATTTCAACTGGATAAAAAAGTTTAAGATACGTACTTGAACGAGTCTCTAAGAATGTAGCTGACGCAAGTGTCCAAAAGGTAAGAAATAAACGGATACCTGACGCACCCTATCGAAGTGGCCTATTGTACCACAAAATACGATTAGTTGTAAGGATATAACATGCGACAGGATAAACAAAAGAAAACGGAGAGAAAAAAAAATTGATTCTATTATGTGGAAACTGATAAGGAAATGAGTGGAAAAAATTAATGAGATGTCCAAATGTGTTTGGTATACAACAGTCGGTTTTGCTATGAAGTTTGGACGGGTCATCTATAAAAAAGGAGATAAAGACAATCACTTCATTAATAAAAGCCACAAGCAGGATGGTTTCTCGTTGTAATGATGTAACATTGAGCGAAAAAAAATAAAGAAAAATACATTGAATTGAGAAAGGACGTTGATGTGGTTAAGAAGGATGAAATATATATCATTTTTTAACTCCTCTTAAATTCACCCTATTTTATATGTTGTTGTTACGACATAACTCTCATGTTATATTTTCACTCAAAACTTAACAATAAAAAATGTTGTTGATATTAGACTCAAGCGGATAAAATATGCAATCTGCTTGCCCATTAATATTTTTTTTCTCGTTCACAAAAAAAAAAAACGGCGAAATGTAAAGTGTGAAAAATGAACAAGTAGACAGATTTACTTCAATAGAAAAAAAAGAAAAATCGTCCTCACTAGCATCTACCACAAAAAAGCATATATTTAATCAGCATGTGTGATTGAATAGGTTTGTTAGGCTCGGTATGTTGAATGTAATACGTAGGCATATGAAAGATTTTGCGATGAAAGAAAAGCAACGAAATGATTGACAAGCACTTAGCAGCAACAAGAAAAATATTTTCTCGGAACTGAATGAAGCAGGAAACAAGAGTCAAATTGCTATATACTTCAGCAAAGCCATTGGAAGCGCCAGTGACTTAAAACCTTTTTTGTATGATAATTTGGTAGGAAATAGCAGCATACACTTACACACAAGCCAAAGGCTGTTCTAAATGTCTAGGTCCATTAATCTTCTGCTGACACGTGACCTTACAAGAGGTTAAAAATGTTAGAGAATGTTGTTTAATTGTTGTCTACATATGTTGTATCAAAGAAGTAACATTGAGAAATTTGCGACTAAAACACACCACCATCATTGATACAACAACATCAACTCATTGGAAATGCGCCGAAATATCAAATTAGCGACAAAATTAAATAAAAGATTTTCTGCGATTGTTTGTCGCTAATTCAATTTTTTTCGGCGAATTTCGTTGAAAATCTTCGCTGATTTTCTCCAAGTTTTTTTTTCATTATAAAGACAGTCGAATACGTCAACAGAACGTGCAGATCGTACGAAAGATTAAACTTTTCATAAGAAAAATCTATCGTTTTCAGGAAAATAGCTTTAAAAACGTCTGTTTCTTTAGAAAGATTTTCATCTCTTAACCGTATTTTTCAGAGTGCAAATTCATTCCTCTTAGTTAGGGTTGACAAAAATAAGAATTTTCAGGAGGCGAAACAAAAATAAACTCGGAGTGTGTTTAATGGGGTGGACTACGGCTCGCAAAGTTCTTGTTCTGACAAAGTAAGATCGATGGGAGAAAAATTAGTAGTGGTAGCAGTAGTAGTATGATTTATTTAGCCACAGCTATTTTCATAAATTTACACTAAAGTCACATTCCATAAATACATTCCTTATACAAAAACAGGTCAATTGACATAAATTTACACTAAAGTCCATCTCAAATGTTCGTTTAATTTTTGTTTAAATAACACCTCATTATTTTCGTTTTTTAATTCCCTTGATAATTTATTAAATTCAGTAAGTCCCCTATCAAACAAGAAATTTCTATCACTTTTCCTCTTTTTCAAATTAACACGGAAGTCATTTCTAATACTTGTTGGATACCGGTGACAATCTCGATTGTACGTCACCATCTCGCTAAGATACGTTGGCAGCTTCTTATTCCTCAGTTTAAAGATGAACATGAAGGTCGCAGAAGAAACCGTTTGCTTCACATTCAACCATCCTAACGCTGATTTCATCTTTTCTATCGACGGGTATCTGCTACAGCCCGTAACAATCCGCATTGCTCTGTTTTGCAATTTCTGAAGTCTGTCGAACAATGCTTCGTTGCAGAGGAACAGTAGCGTCGCGCAATAGTAAAAGTGTGGCTCTATAACGGACTTATACACATTATTCCTCGCTTCTGTTGTCAGGTTCCTTGAAAGCCTTGAAAGGACGCCAATTTTCTTCGCTACTTTTTTACACACGTTGTTTGCGTTTTCCCTGAAGTTGAGTTTATAGTCGGGCCATTCCACGAAAACTCCGTTCCCACGCTCGAAATGCTCAGTTGTTACGAAAAAATATTAATAGAAAATGGTGCATCAGACGTATTGATCCCTTAACTAGAGGATAGTAACTTTTCTATTGCTTTCATTTTGCAACTACTGAGAATTTCACGCGTGGGAACGAAGCGGACCGTGGAATTGCCCAGTCAATAATGATGCCCAGGTACTTCATTTCATTCACCAACTCTACTTCCGCTCCATCCAAAATTATTGAATTGATTGCGGTCTTTCGGCTCGAATTATCAATGAGTAGACATTTCGTTTTGCTAACATTCACCTTCAGTTTATTTAGTTTTAGCCAATCATCAATTATTCTCAAGTCTTCGTTCATTTTATCTCTTAGCTCGTCAATGTTGTCTCCGTGTAAATAAAGTAGCGTGTCATCAGCGAACAGGTTTACGAATGTATTCTTAAGGTGTAACGGCATGTCATTTATATAAAGAATGAAAAGTATCGCGCCAAGAACAGAGCCTTGAGGTACTCCTAGATTATTTCGTACAGGGTAAGAAACGTATCCATTTACTATCGTGCACTGTGCTCTATCCTTCAAATATCCTTCAATCCAGTGAATAACCCTGGGTTGAAAACCAAAAGTTCTCAGCTTTTCTAGTAGTCTCCGTCGATCGATAGCCTCAAAGGCTCTCTTTAAATCCAGAAAGACTGCCAAAATCATTTCACCGTTGTTGTCCACCTCTTTCCATTTTGCCAGCACTAGGTTTAGAGCAGTTTCGCAGGAATGACGCTCCCTGTATCCTGATTGGTATCTTGACAGTAAATTGTTTTCCTCGATGTATTTGATCAGCTGATCTTTCACGACGGTTTCTAATAGTTTTTCCAAAGTTGGTAGCAGATTGACAGGTCTATATTCATCTGCCTTACGCGGTCTTGGAGTTTTCGGCACTGGCACTACCATCGCTGTTTTCCACTCGTCAGGGCATGATGCATCCAAAGACTCATTAATTATTAGGCAAACTGTTGGTCCTATTATCGGCCACGCGTCCAAAAGAATCCCCGGGCCTATAAAATCCATGTCCTTTTTGTTATGCATCTCTCTCAAATACATGCTCAGATCTTCAATTGTAACATTTTTGAAGTCGAAGGCAGAGGAAATTGCGGGCGGGTTTACCTGCGTTATGTTGGCTACTCCGATGCTTTAATTGATGTCTTGCACGCTTTTCACATAGAATTCATTCAACTTATCAGCGATTTCCTGTTTGTCTTGTAGACTTACACCGTTGACCTCAACTTCTGCGATGTCTGATTTTCTTTCTCCATTTAATAGCGCCTTCAAAATTTTCCACGTCTCCCTTACGTCACCTTTCGCTGCATTCAATTTATTCACCATATATATTTGTTTCTTACTTCGCAGTATACCCATAAATTTATTCCTCTCTTACTTCCGTACTTACTCCAGTTCCGATAATTTGAGTCCAGCACTGCCCTCGCATAAGCACTATCTCTCTTACGTCGCAGCTCCGTCAGTTCACTATCAAACCAATTGAAAAATAAATTTTTTGCTTGAAGACATTTTCTTATGCCTTGAACCATTTCTATCCAATAAATGTTTGTACAATTTTGTTCCGCCTTTACGAATTTCAATATTGTAATGCATAGCGAGCGGTATTGTTGTGTTACATTGACGGTTCAATGTATACATAAAATAAATGCCACGAAATTGCACGAAACTGTGTAAACTGCACGAAACCACTTATAAGCTGCACGAAACCATGTAAATCTAGTTACTGTGAAAGGTATGAAACGCTCTCATCGTACTAAACGAAAAACATGGCCGCTTTGTTGTTGTCAAAGCGAACGTGTGGAAAATATGTGAAATTTTTTGGAGTGTTTTCAACATACCGCTCGCTTATGCATTAAAATTTTGAACTGAATTGGCTATGATATGCAGTTGTAACACATCTGCGATTACGACACGTCGCCTTTGGCTCGGATATCGCAAACTTTCGCAGATGTGTTACAACTGAATTAAGGTACGATTATATTGCCAGAACATCGCAGCGAATATTAGCATCTTTATCATATTTGCTTCATAAGAGAAAGAGAGTAAAAAGAGGACAAAAAATAATCGCTCGCGATTTGCGATTTTCGCTCGCGATTATTTTTTGTCCTCTTTTTACTCTCTTTCTCTTATGAAGCAAATATGATAAAGATGCTAATATTCGCTGCGATTTTCTGGCAATATAATCGTACCTTTACATAGCCAATGCAGTTAATAACTATTGATTCATGGTATAAGCAGGCAAGACCGGAGTGTTAAACAACTCTCAAAAATCCTGGCACACGATAGAAAATCTTTCAAAAATCTTAAAAAAGTCACAAAAATGCACACATTTTTCCAAAGTGATAATTGTCAAGATGTAATTCCCATCACCTGTGGGATTTTCAACTAGTAATTGAACACTCGTCGATACAATAAAATGTTTCGCTAGGGAGTACTGTTCCCGAAATCACCTCGTTCTAATTTACTTTATTTCTTAAAATTTTGTTCCTCACACGTGATCGTTTTGTTAGACTGATGGTTCAGTGTTGAACGCACTGAACTGTCATTGAGAAGACCCGGACTCGATCCTCGGTGTAGACAATTATAGAAATTTTTCTCTATACAAATCAAACATTGTACAACGTTTCTAAGTACACCCAAGCTTCATAAATTGGGTAGTTGCTGTGGAGCAACGAAAAATGTTCATATGTGACGTCACAAGCATATGACGACACTGCATACACACAAGGCAGATAATGAAATACACTTAGACATAAAATTGTAAACTTAGCGTTAAGAAAATGTCCCAATTAACCAAATTCTTCCGCGGAAAGTCGTTCGTACTTCGAACAAAAGAAGCTTTCGAAAGCCTTCATTGTTCTTTGTCCGAACAAATTTCCGCGGAAGAATTTGGTGGTGCCGCTACAAAATCCGGAGGCAGAAAATCCAGAGGCGTCTAAATACGGAGGTGTCAAAATCCGATGGCGTCAAAATCCAGAAGAAAATAAAAAATTATCATAAAATCTGGACAAAATCAGGACGAAATACTGACGAAATATGTATTGTTATTTACAGAAGCTACAGTTTACTTATACAAATTGTGTCACGAATATGTATTGCTGCGCCGCAGGCTGTGAATAAAATTAAAAAAAAAGCGGGGTCGAGAGCGGCAGTCCCCGCATAGGGGTCAAGTGGGAATAACCCCCTTGCGGGGACTAAGGAGCAGAGTCCCTAGCGGGGTTTGGGGCAGAGTCCCTAGCGGGGTTTGGGGCAGAGACCCTAGCGGGGTTTGGGGCAGAGACCCTAGCGGGGTTTGGGGCAGAGTCTCATGCACGTTAGGCCGCCTGCAAGGCGTAAAAAAAGCCAGCCGCAGGAGTAAAAAATAAGCCCGCCGCAGGCGCGATGGTGAGGGGGCAGAGCCCCCTAATATTAAATATAATTAAGACCGTCGCGTCGCCAATGAATTACAATCATTCATTCGCTGTGATACTATTTGACGTTAAAAGCCAGTGATGGTCTGTGACAATTTCTAACAAAATAATTCAGAAAATTGCAGAAAACTAAAACCTACCCAATGACACTGGGTTGGGTTGCCAACTCCAACCCAAATGAAATAACTTATAACGACAATTTTTCCTGATTTGTGCTTTCTTCCCTATAATAAAATAATGTGCTTTGACAATTTGCAAATGTACATGTCAAAACAATCCCATAAGATTCTATCGTTTCAAGAAAATCGAAAAAAACACTTGAAAGTCATTTATAAAATTCAATGAATTCAACATCCAACAAGTTCAACAACAGATAATTTCCACCAATTCTCTTCTCATACATTGTTGATTATTTTGAAAATAGAACAAAATGTTCGAGTACGTGCGATTGACTCAATAAATAAATATATGAGAGTTGTGTGTGCTGGTTATGGGCCTCAATCTCATTCCAAATGTAAGTTGTGTACGCATTATCCATTATAAATGTGATGATTTCGCCCTCGACATTGCCCTCGATGCAGCACAAAATCTCTATACGTTTTTCCTCGTCCATTCATACTTGAATTGGTTCAGTTATCTGTATGGCATATTCACAGAGTTTATGCGTGACCGCCGGTTTTATATTTGCTCCCTACAATAATTCCATTGTTATCATCCATCTATTTTGTATATAAATGCTATGCATTATGTCGTTGGAAGCCTTTTATACCTAATACGCTGACTCTCGTTTGTATATTCCGTGAGTGAACCAACACAAAACTATTTCCATAATATTTTGTAACAGAAAAAAAGGATGCTTGGGCAAAATGGAAAATTGGAGAAGAGGAAAATTTCAAGTAGAATAACACAATTGCTAAATGTGAATACAATATTCTATTCGATTTGATGCTCCAACCATACGAAAACCATGAGATGATTTTCGGTTATATTGGCAATGATGTGATGATGGAAATATAAACAAAATTTTGTAAACATTTTGCAAAATAAATTCAATCAAACATCCGGTCAGCATTTATTAGATATTATTTTGGTGTGTGGAAATGCGTTCATGTTTAGCATTAATATTGGAAAGTTAAAATCACGGCTGTGCAATCAATAACGGAGATTGGTTTATGCAAAGTGTTCGATCAAAAATTTCTATGTAATTGCTGATTTTTTCGATAACTTCGAAAATGAAATTTTTCAAGTTAGCGATCAGGGCCGTAGTTAGAAGTCACTCATTTTAATATTAGGGCTAAAAATTTATCAATTGCGCGGTACAAGCTCCAAGGTACACAGCCTCATCTCTAACAGTAGAATTTTTTTTGTGTAAACGTAAAATTTCGATTTAATTTGAAAATTTAGAAGCGTTTTTCTCCGCCGAAATTTCGTTAACAGAGGCGTCACGTCGTCGCCGCACCGCCGATTTCTGCAATTAAGTGCTGACTTCAACCGCCGATCTTAGCCGCCGTCCGTTGTCGGTAGACTCTCTAACAAACCAGAGCCAGTCGCCGCCGCCATTCTACAAGCCACAAGCTACAAAAATGATTTGAAATTATATTTGTCAATCCCTTAGCAATCTTCGCAATGATCACATACAATGTCTCTTTGGAGAGTAAAAGAGGTCATGCATAGAGGGAGGGTAAGGTAGGAATTAGTCCGACAGAGTCGAAATATAAATAGAATTAATAATAGAAATATAGAAGAATTTTTTAGGAATCGTGTTCCTTAATTTGCAAGTAGGATTTATTGTAAGTAAGAATTTTATTAATTGGCTGATTCCGTATGGCGCCGCAGGTGAGAATTGTTTATAGTATGGTTCATTGAAAGTAAGAATTTTATTAATTGATTGACTTCCCGATAAGTTTAGTGCTTAGCTTCCCGATAAGTCTAGCTTCACGATGAGTTTTACTTCCCGATGGGACTGACTTCCTGATGAGACTGACTTCCCGATGAGACTGACTACCCGATGAGTTTAGCTTCCCGATGATTTTAGCTTCCCGTTGAGTTTTACTTCCCGATGAGATTGACTTCCCGATGGGACTGACTTCCCTATAAGTTTAGCTTCCCGATGAGTCTAACTTCCCGATAAGTTCAGCTTCCCGATGAGTTTTACTTCCCGATGAGACTCACTTCCCGATCAAGCTGTCGCTCAGTAAGTACCTTCGCCCCCCGAATTCCCGCTTACTGTCCGTCGGTAAAACAGACCTTCGGTGAAGGTACGATTTTCCGACAACCAAAAAACAGTTAAAAAAAATTTTCCGGCAACTACGTTCGCAGGTTTCCAGGAATTTCCATGCACGAGTATATGCAATTACGTCCACACTAAATTGGACTGGAAATTGCCGAAAGGGCAATATTGAAAAACCTGTGCGAAGCAACGGCGCTAAAAATCTCTCCAAACACTTAAAATATGCCAAGACCTAGAGCACTAGGACCCATACTTCCATCGACAAAAAAGTGCACCTCTTTTTTCTCCACAACACTGCACAAAAAGCCTAATCATTAAAAGGATATTCACGAAAAACCACCAAATATCGTGTAGGATCGCGTAGCGTGAGTTTGGCCCACATTAAGGACACTATAGCTCAACAGATTTCCACTAATTTAATTTTCGTGATTTTCTGATGTCCACACCTTTCATTCAAAACCTTTAAGAGCATCTTTCAGGAAAGAAAAAAGTTTTTGAAAATCGGATAGGATTTACCCGATTTACGTGAAAAAAACACGTTGAGCGCTACTGAATACCTGGCTAAGTTCAAAAGCTCAAAAATTAGAAAATTTTCTTCCATAAATTGTCAGGCATGCTCTGACTTTCCAAACAAAGAAAAATTTAAGAAATTCGGAAAAGATTAGCTCGAGTTATGTACAAAGAACCAAAAACCACTCAAACGGTCCTATCTCGGCGGCCCTTGAGCCGACAGTGCCCAGATTCAATTTTATAAAAGATTTTACATTTACAGTTCAGGGAAAAAAAGTTTTTTAAAATCGGTCAAGTTTTACTCAAGTGACTGACGGACGAACATTTTTTTATTGCTGATTCGTCATGATGATCGATGCCCCCCCCCCCCCTACTCCCAGGTCTAAATTGGGCTTGTTACAAACGTCGTGGCAAACGCAATAGATCCTTTTACGAAGCACTGCGTTCTTCGTACGGGTCTAAGAAACAGCAAACTCCCGGGTTGAAATTCGACTGGTTACAAACGTAGTGGTAAACGCAATAGATTTCTTTTCGATTCACTATGTTCTTCTTATGGATTTATAAAGTCGCTTAGATTTGAATGCTGGCACATCAGCCATCGCCTTTCGCTTTACGCAAGAGGGATATTACCCCGAAAACTACAGCCCTTTCCGTGCATTCATCTATAAGATAATCATTTCTCTTATTATGTGTATGTACTCTGTATTGAAACCATTTAAATTGTAGGTTGTTTTGCAACAGAAAATTAACAAAACCCAAAACGCGAAAGTCACTTAATTATTTTCCATGATGAATAATTCTGTTTCTAGTAAATAAGTCGGTAGTTCGACGGGAAGAAATTTTTTGTTTGCAAAACTTTTAATTTAAGTTCCGGCATGTTGTTACCAGACTGAATTTTCATTTCGAATGAAAAGAGGAGCAATTTTAGTTTTGAAAATTTTTCAAATGAAAACCAAAAGAAAATTGTGTCAAGGAATATTCGTTTCGATGGAGACCATCAATGTTTTTTTCTTGCTTTTTAAATGAAATTTTTCGACATTTCGTTCAATTTGGGTGTTGAAATGGATACCAAGGACAATTTTGACTACAGTAACCGTAACGCCTCATATTTCCAACGTCTGGAACGAAAATCTCATACATGAAGGTGTCTTGAAAACTTCGTCTGTAGTGTTTGCATGCTATTCTAATATCAAAACTACAAAGGAAAACTTTTGCTACGGTATGGCAACCTTTACGGCTAGATTTACTAACCATTGTCATGGTAAAGGTAATAAGCAGATTGAGTATTTTGAAATTAAAAATTTTGTTGGAAATATATCTAAAGTCTTACCTTACCCACCCCAAGTACATAAGTTAGTTTAAAACAATATGTCACAGTTACATTTGGTCTGGAGTCTAGACGTTGGAAATTGAAGATTTAAACTTTCATTATGTTTATAGTTCATTTAGAAACGCTAGTTTTTTTTTTCGATGTGTATGATGACGACAACACTATCATCGAAATCTAAAAACAAATTTTCGAGCTATCCCACGCCATGAAATAATTTGTTTAATTCATGACGGGCCACTCACAAAACACTTTTTTCAGAGTTGAGAAACTTGCAACGTGAGAAAGGTTTGGAGAATACTTTCTGCGAGGGATGCAAAAGCTCTCCAACAAAGGCGGTCTGGTGCAGAACATCTGTTTTCAACAAAGTATATGAGGTAGTGAGATCTAAACGTGACATATATTTCGACTCGGCACCAGGCTGCGTCCTTGAGTTATGACATTTTGAATGCAAGGGGCAGGAGCAGCCTTTTTGAAACTTATGTGACGTATAGAACTCACAACTTCTTCCACTTTGGCGAAAACCAGGCAAGCACCAGGTTGCCTACTTTATTACCAGCTTCAGATTGCAAGTACGCAGCCTGGTGCTGACTTCGATGGTGTTACTAACTATTAACTTTGCTTCTTCTTCCATTTAGGTGTAGACAGAATTTCAGCACCAGGCTGACTTGGTCTGACAAGGTTTTACCCAAGAAAGGTGGAGGCAGGAGTGAGTTCAATACGTCATGTCACATAAGTTTCAATTCGGCACCAGACTGTTGTTGCCCCCTGCGTTCAAAGTGTCATAATTCAAGGACGCAGCCAAATGCCGAGTTGAAATACATATGACGTATAAATCTTACCACTTTGGTAAAAACAGATACTTACCACCAGGTTGCCTTCTTTAATCCTAGGTACAGGGCTCGTGTACGCAGCCAGGTGTCAAATTATATACTAATATAATGTACTCGCTACTTCTTTAAATTTGGCATTTTCAAGTTTTCGGCACCAAGTGTCCTGGATGAAAGTCCAGAGACCTATCTTCTAGCGAAAAGTTTGTTAAAAAAGCTAAGCAATCAAGAAAAGTATCTCAACTACTAGATGAAAAAACATTGAATTTATGTAGCTATCAAGGTATTTCTTGGAATTTGACAATTTTTTTAACAAGAGTTACTCTGGAAAAACACCGTTTTTATCGATTGTGCTTTTAAGGGTTAAGATCGTGTCAGATATTTTGACAGTTCTATGTTTTGCGATGTTTTTTCATTGCATATATCCAAGGCAATGATCATTAATTTTAAATTCCAAAGCATCACTGTTTGCATAACACATTTTTTTATAGATTCTATGAATCAGAATATATAATTATTGAGTCTTAGTGTCAAAATTTGATTTGAAAAAACATCGCATTGTATTATGCAGCCGAGTACTTTGCGGTGTTTTCTCAGATCATACATCGACACTAAGACTCATATATATTCTGATTCAGGGAATGTATAAATGGATGTGTTATACAAACAGTAGATGTATCGGAATTTAAAATTGATGATCACTGCCTTAGAAATATGCAATGAAAAAACATCGCAAAACATAGAACTGTCAAAATATCTGACACGCTCTTAAAAGCAAGGTTTTGACCTGATCTGACGACCTGATAATGTTTTCAGGTGCATATCGTCAGCCCCCCCCCCTTCACTTTTTTGTGCTGTGTCAAACAATGCAGTACAAATTAGACCTGAATTAGTGCTGTCGTTTTATAATACAAAGCTTTGCAACATTAATTAGTGCTTAAATATTGTAGGAGATCGGTACCAAGTCCAGCAGTTTCCCATGTCCCAAACCCAATCACTAACGAAAAATCTTGAAAAAATTTTCATTTTTCGTCATTTTAATGAACAGAGCTTTGCAGTACAAATTGGTTATCAGTTAGTGCTGAAGGTTGGCACCAGCCCCATCATTTTATCATGTTCCAGACTCAGGCACTATAACGAAAAAACTTTACAAAATATTCATTTTTCGTCGTTTTTGCAAGGGAACCCTCTCTTTAATGTTCGTTTTATTGAACAGAACTTCGCAGCACTAATTAGTGCTCAAATAGTGCTGGAGATTGGGACCATTCCAGCATTTTAGTATTTCCCAGTCACAAATTCTAACAGAAAATTAGTCGGAAATTTGTTTTCTCGCCCCAGTGTTACCGGATCAAGTCCGGTGGTGGACATTTTTTTTTGCTCATTACTCAAATTGGACAAATTGAGGACAAAGTTTGGGCATAATCCCAATTATAAACTGATTATACCCGAACTATGTTGACCTAATAGTAAGCCTTATCATCGCATCCCTTTGTTTTTTCTAGGACAGGAATTGACACTTTTCATGCAATATAAAAGGTCTCTTTTAAAAAAAATCATACTTTGCAGCTACGGATCTCGTCTTTGTGTCTGATCCGAGATGTTCAATGAAAGAAAACGCATGTTTAGTACAAAGCCAATCGTTTAATAGCTTTTTGAATAAATTTAGAAAGTACGGATACATTAGTGAAAACGTTGAAAGAACATTGAAAGCCAAAAGACTTAATTCCAATCAATTTTTTGTTGATAACTAAAGGACTTCCTACAGGAAATTCAACACAGCGATCGTCTTGCGATATGTCGGCACAAAACATACGATCTGTTACATTTACCGCTGTGATTAACGCGCATTTCTCTGCATTGCGTACGGAAACGTTATATAGTTGCAACATTCCTAAACTGTCGTCTCTAGATACCCATCCAGTTAGAAGACCACTATTAGTGGAAATCTCTTTGGAAATGGCAATTTCTGCGATATTTGGAGCTGAAACAGCTAGGCATCCTTTCAGTTTCAAAATCGCAATGTCATAGTCGTGCGAGAATTTGTTGTATTTCTTATGAGTAGCAATTTTTTCAACTTCGGCTTGTACTCCTCCATGTTTGAAGTTACTCGATCCGGCTTTAATAACCAACTCATTCGGCTTTGTTTCATTAACACAACCAGCTGATGTAATGATAAGTGTATCATGAATTATAGCTCCATTGCAGATTAGATTATCTTTGTTTAGGATGGCAACGGTGTATTCACCCAAATGTACAGCCTTAAACAACAACGAGATATTTTCAAAACGAAACAAAAATTTGATATAAATTCTACTACCTGACTCTGAGTTATAACTAATGCCGAAAATATGATGAAAAGTCTCATTTCGTTCTGCCCGATGTTGCAATTAAGTGACAACTGCCGACGTTGGTTCATCATACAAATTATTTGTTATAAGTGGAACACAGCAATGTGCCGCCACAATGAACCAAAGTTCTAAACAAAAATTTTCTTAAATTTTGCTTGTTAATACTTGATTTTGCTCAAATCTTTGTTTGAATATGAGGATCATTACAGAGACGCTTCACTGTGTCTGTTGAATAAAATTAATCTTTTAGTACGGTAACATGTGTCAATGATTATAGACATTGAAAAATCCAATTTTCATTGAATCGATTACGTTAGCCGTCAATATTTCATTCAGCTGTAATAATGTATTTTCTTAGCTAAAACGCTTATATGCCAGTAAAACTTAAGTTCATACAGGAAAGACGAATCGAATGTTTAATGAATTGACATAAAAAATTAGTTTGCTCTATATGAGACTTGAGAGCCTCCGTCCAAGCCGCTAAAAACACAGTCCAGCCGAGCCGAAAAGTTGCCTTAATTTGGCTGGAAATTTTGCTATTTCTGACAGATAAGAGATGATTTGTTATGCGAGTGGAAAATATATCGATATTCAACAAGAGCGGAAGTTTGAGGCAAGAGCGACTCCATCTTGAATTTCCTATTTTCCTCGAGATGAAGACAACGTGTCTGTGCGGAGAGCAACCACGTTTGTCTACGAAACAAAAACTTCAGTTTATTATAACGTTTTTGCAAACAAAAATACTATCACGAATCTGTCGAGAAACTTACTTTTTTGCTCCCAAGATCTGAGAAAGTAAAAATTTACGCACCTGAACTGTGAGTGGAGAAATAGTATATTATTAACCAAGGGATATAATGGCGCGATTATAGTCGAGGTGAAGTGAATGTCCGAGGAGCTATGCCCGAGGAAAATTCACGTATCGAGACTATAATCAAGCTATTTATCCCTTGGTTAATACGATAGTTTTTATCATTTTGGCATATATTTCGCCATTTGACTCGTGGATTTTTTTGATTTCCTTTCAGATTTGACGTCATGATATTATAGTCGGACTATAATGAAAATTATAGTCGAGTCGACCATAATATGCCTATTATATACCTCCCAATTTGTATGAAACTCGACTATAATATAGTCATTATACCCCTACTTTCAGGTATATAAATGGCTAATTATATGCTCGAATGATATAAATGAAGTTATTTACCCGGCACTTATGAAAAATTATACTTTTGCAAAAAAAATCATTTGTTTATCGAATTTAACCTACAGTTACGATTTATAGCCGCCGTTTTAATCCGAGTTTTAGCAGCGGCCATCTAATTTTGTAGACAGCTCTCATAATCCGACTCACAACTACCTACATTGTTCCTTACTGAGTGATTTGACATTAAACGTCGAAATCGGCTGGCACTGAAAGATTAATTTGAGCTGCCAAATAATCAGAACCTCTCCCAAAAATATATGTGACGTCCTATTAAAACTGTACAGAAATTAACGTACTACTAGAAACATTTTTTTATAATTTAATCCGCGTTTCGAAGACAAAATAAGTGAATCATCAATTTTAAGTATTCACAGATGTTTTTGTGTCCGTAAAAAATGAAACCAATATTTACAGCCAATTGTAAAATTATTTGTTCATTTCAACACTGAAAACTCTGTAATAATAGCTGTATTGCTATAGACTTTTACAGCTGTGAGTATTGAAGTCGAATTGCAATAGATTTGTATAATCATTAGGGCGATACTCATCATTGTGATCCACTTTCATAGAACTGAGTGAAAAATCAGTCAGTTATTGAAGAAATTTTTTTATTGCCGAACCCATCGGACGGAAGTCGTAGTTTTTTGAATGTATCATTCTATGACGATTACCACTGATCTTGAAACACCGACTAGGAACCTGTCACTGTTCTAACACGTTTGATGGTCCCACCTACGTTCAAATTATCAAAAAACAAGAATTTCGGATGATAATTATGCTCACTTCATCCTCCATCCCTCAAATGCATGGGGGTGTTCCAGAGAATCCTACATCCCGGAAATAGGTTCTGTCAGTTATAATTGAGGAGCCAATTTTGGCAAGTTCATCAACCCTTCATTACCTTCCACTCCGTCGTATCTCGGTTAGGCATGCCCTGAAAAAAAAATAAATGTCACAGATTGATCTCTTCACCGGACACAAAAAATTAGAGCAGTCCGAAACCCCCAAAAATATTCTTTTAAATTTTTTTGAGTGAAAATTGGCCGAAATAAAATTCAAAAATGTGATTCTTCCACCATTTTTCAAATTTGAAGCTCTCGTAGCGCCGTCATATCACCTGTTTATTGCCTTTCGAAAGGCACCTCTTTCGTCAAATTCGATCAACTAATGAATGAATTTTATAGAACGATTTTTGTGGACGCATGCTCTAATGAGTTTTCTTGGGGAAATTAATTTTACGGATTTTCCAAAAAGAAAATCCTAAGAAAACCCATTAGGATATGCGTCCTCAAAAATCGTTCTATAAAATTCATTTGTTGATCGAATTTATCGAGAGAGGTGCCGTTTGAGAGGTTGTAAGATAAGCTTTCTTTGCAAATTATATTTTTTACGCTACGAGCGCTTCAAATTTGAAAAATGGCGGAAAAATCACATTTTTGAATTTTATATAGGCCAATTTTCACTCAAAAAAATTTAAAGAAATATTTTTGGGGATTTTGGATTCCTAGAATTTTTATGTCGGGTGAAGAGATCAATCGGTGACAATTCATTTTTTTCGGGCATGCCTAATCCAATTGCTCAGTTCGGTTTATGTAGTCTTTACCTTTAGACTCTTTTACCAAGTAGCACATTACATGAATGAACGAACCCCGCCTTGCGTACCAAGTGTTGGAAACCGCAAATCTCTGAACAATCATTTTCCTCCACTATGTGAGTCAAAAATATCCCAAGAAAACTTTCATGTCGTGTATGCCTTCTGTATGGAGTGTAATTACATGAAATGCTCACCTTTCAATGGTTACCCAAGAAAACAGAATAGGTTGGATTATAGAAAGTTTTCAAAGTTTGTTGTTCAAAAACATACTTTTAAGTTCGGCTCATATCACAAAATTGATCCCTCAAATCATAAATTACTTCCGCTGTATCCAACGTAGTCTACTTTTTCGCAATTTTCTTCTCTTCTCTTTTGATATTTGAGAAGCTTATAGTTACACAAAAATTCCAAAAAACTTATCGAAAATTAATGTTCTAGGCTTTTTCTAAGTATGTCTGTACCACACAGTACATTTATATAAGTCTCCAGATCTGTGCAGGTATAAAGAACAAAGGTTGTCCGACTACTAGTCCAAGGACTCGCACATCCATTACTCTTTATTTTAGCGAAAAGTGTAATTAGCTGCCTGAAATGTACGTAACGCGACTATAACCTGGTAATTCTTACACTACTTTCAGTCGAAAACGAGGCGAATTGATCGTTCCCGGTACGTAAAGGCTCCTTTGTAACGAGAGGCTGATATTTTCACCAACATTCTCTTGTCAATTAACCATTTTTCTAATGAACTATGTTTCCGTCGATAGTCTCACACATCTAACAATAACTTTTAACTTCCTTCTCTGCTGCATTATTGGGTGTACTTGTCAGATGATCAAATTTGTTGTTTTACAATATCAGAATTTTTATCATGAAAATCAATTAAAAACATGTCACTGGAACATTTTAATGTTCACAATGAAAAGAAAAGGTGAAACAAAAACTGTCAACAAAAGAATTTGCTAAGAATGTTCACCATACGTAGTATATACGACTTAGTATACGAAGACTTCTGCTCCGACATAATACAAGAAAGTGAGTTATTTTATATAAAAGCTTTGGAAAACTTTAAATTACTTTATATCCTTCTAGAAACACACATACCCTTATCAAAGGATAAATTGTTATGTGTAGGAATGAAGTGAAGCAACATCATCGTCTGTTTCTTGACTGCAGACACCCCGCTTTTCAATAGAAATAATACAAAACATTCGGTCTGTTTACATTTTTTTTTCATCTATATTCACTCACTTACAATTTGTACTTCATATACAACACACACAGCCGAACGGAAACATTTTCTACTAAAAATGTAACGTTCCGAAAGAAAACTGTTCTGAAATATCCTTCGCCTTTAATTTCTGGGTGAAAAATTGCGCCAACATCCCTACTTGCTTCTGGCTGAAAGTAAATATCTTGGAAAACTTAAATACTATTCGGAGTTTATATTTCATGATTTTATTTTATATTTTCAAGTCGATGTAACAATTATTTTTCTGCGCCTCTTTTGCTTGCTGCGTCGAGTTTAAAAAGTTCTCCGTTAGTTCTTTCTTCACGTAATCAAAAGGAAGCAAAAGTAAAGCAAATTATTGTTAATTAGGTTTTTTAGTGAATTTCAATTTTTCAATACAATTTCAGCTGTTTTATCGTAGACACCTAGTTCCAACGACGACCGAAAAAACAGTTTTATTAGAAGTTAGCGATAATTCTTATTAATGAATTTTACATGTTTCTGCTCGGTAAATGCGTTATTACCTCGCCGCAAGCGACTCGGAAAACGCATTTACCGAGCATCAGCATGTAAAATATTGTACGTAAGTGCTTCCAAATATTTGTTATGACTCGTAGGATTACAGCATTCGCCTTCGGCTCATGCAGCAAACTTCCTACGAGTCAAAACAACCAATTTGGAAGCGCGTACGTAATGTACTATTTAGAGTATTTTCAAGTTTCAAAAAGTGACAATATAGTGACGTCGCTAGAGAATGCAATATAGCATCGTTTTTACAATATCGGTATTCGATATTCGAAATCTCAATACCGCTATTCAAACCGGTATTTTCGATATTGAGAAGACTATATGAAATCACATGTTACTTAATGAAAAAGTTAATAAGTAAAAAGAAAATTTAAGCCAAATTCAACAATTTATTGTGATTTCGTTGGAAATATTACACAAGTTGTTATTTAATTTAAATAGAAGCTTTCGAATCTTACATGCACATTAGTCATGACGTTAGAGAACTTCAATCTGATCTTTGTAACATGCTCTCAAAAGCATAAATGTTGCAGCGCTTCATAGTTCATTTCAAAACGGATTTTGCTATTAAGCTATCCGCAAGCAGAAAGTTTCCATTGTGACTCTATGCTAGCTGACCTGACTTTCATAGCTGGCAGATATGCGTTAAAGCTCCATAAATACGAAGAATGTAGATGGTTGGTTGGTTGTTTTTTTTTTCAAGTAGCTGTGATCTGATACATTACAATTTACACCTCATTTACAATTTAGCAATTATGCTTTGATTATCCTAATTGCAAGCCGTCAACCAAGCTGGACACTGGAGCCATTTGCTGTCTGTGATAAATGACAGAACGTTAGTCGGTGGAACCTTCCGGAATTCCTCCATTTTCAGGTAAAAGTCACCTAGGGCTAGGCATTGGCATAAAAAGGTTCTTCGTTGTTTCCAGTACGTCTCCGCACCCTCGGGTCGCTGCAAAGCACTTTTTGTTCGAATAGTATCTCAAGTAGTTGTGTCCCGTCAGCACTCTCACCAACAGCCTCTGCCGTGTTTTTACTTGGCTCAAGAGATGTTTCGTAGTCTGCGAATTGCATCCAGATAGAAACCCTTTCACCTGTCTACAAGAATCTAGTTGCTCCCAGTATCTTAGGTGCTTGTCTTTGGTCCTATCCCTGAAGTTTGGGTATCAAACCAGCGTGAACGCCGAGCGCTGGTTCTGGTCCCATGAACTCATTCTCGTTCGCTTTCCTTGCTAGCTCATCTGCGCTTTTTTAAAAGAACTTGATAAGGTCAGACTATCTTTCTTTGATTCGACTTTCCAAGGTTGCTATAACAATTTCTTCAAGGCACTTTGATGCAATTGATCGAAAGCGAAAATGTGACTAAAATGACATCTCATCATAATAACGCTTCAACTGCAATGATGATTTAGGCCATACATTTAGTTTCAATCTTAAATTTTCCATTTGAAATTTACTTTTGACTTTTCGATATTAATACCGGTATTTTTTGGTCAAAACCGGTATTCGATATTGGGATTTTCCGATATTAATACCGGTACTAATACCGATATTGCATTCCCTATTGCACTCGCAAATATAATTCTCATACAGTGAGATAATTTATAAACTACCCTGATTTTGTTGAAACAGGTTACCTTATGAAAATTGATTTGTTTTTTTGAAAAGGTCGTCTTTTCGCTAGCGGCACCATTGTGAGCAGTCTTTTCTTCGCTTAATAAATAAATAAAGTTACCTGGAATCGTCATACTTTAATAACTTACTACCCACTACCACATTGCTTGCATACTTACACTCGCGTCATTTTTAATTCGAGTTTTTCCATTGATTTAAAATTTAATTTTCAGTTCATGCTTTACATAAACCACACCTTTGATGACGTCTGTGTAGTCACCATAAAATCGATTCGGATGTAACTTTTGATTAGCAAATGTACTCAACTTCTTTCAACTTCAGTTCCTGCTTGAAGCTTAAGCTTTCCTCGAGGTGGCGCTCACATTTGCAACGTTGTTTACATTATTGGCCCAGTACGAAGTATAAAGGTCCTATACGTTTACTACAAACAACTTTAATGTAACACAGGGTAGGCCGAGGTGGGAGGTGGGGGGATACATTTATTATCTTCTAGTGATGACAAATCAGCAATTAAAAAATGTCCGTCCGTCCGCCTCCACTTTTTTTGTAAACGTCTCGACCGATAGTCCCTGAAAGGTTTCATGTTAGAAGATGAGCACTATCGTTCCGAAGATATGGTCGAAGAAGTGGAGGTCGAACATGATTTTTCGAGCGTCGGTGAAACTTTTTCGCAAATATCTCAGCAAGTATAGCACGGAAATCGTTTAGTTTGGTTTCAAATTAAAGCGTTTGATTTTAGAAAACTAGGAAAATGTTCTTTGTGGAAATCGGGTCTGTGGTCTGAGCACCTGGACCAATGGAATGGACGAAATTGAGTTTCTTGGCCGAAACGCAGATGGTTTTTCGTCTATTTGCTAAACTATGCAATATGGAGATTTACTGTCATCCGCAAAGTTGTAGAGAATAAAATTTTAAGGAACACCTATTTGAGGGTCTTCACCCAATGCTGGATTATTACCACTTACCACTTCTAGAATTGGTTGGGATGACAAATATCTCTAGAACTATGGGAGTTAGAAAGTTGCTTCCAAGGGCAAAGTTGTAGAGAATAAAATTCTAGAGAACACGTTCTTCAGGAAAAATGACTTAATCGCGGGATTTAGTCACTTCTAGATTTGGGAAATATGACTCATATCTCTGGATCTTTGGCAGTTAGAAAGTTGTTTACAGAGGTCTAGTTGTAGGGAATACTATTTTAGAAAACTCGTGTTTCAGGGTTTCAGGGAAAAATTACCAGATCCCGGGATAAAGCAACTTCTGGAATCGCGAGAAATGACGAATATCTCTAGAACTATGGCAGTGAGAAATTTGCTTCTAAAGGCAAACTTAGTAAGAATTACATTTTTTAGAAAAATGTTTCAGGATTTCTTGTCTACGTTGATTCTCTTTGTGATATGGTGCAGAGAAGATTTCGGTCATCGAAATCAATGGTCTCAGACGTACTTCGTTAGAACCTTTGACATTACCTTGGGTAATTTCTATGGATTTTTGAAATTCTTGTAGCTATGAAACAGCACAAAACATTGGATTGTTTGCTCATTTATATATTTAGATACGTTCGAGTCTTTTTGCAACATCTATTCTGTTTGCCACATTTATTCTGTTTGCCACATTTATTCTGATACGTACAGGTCTTAGGTAATGTTTTTAACTAATTTTTGTTTCAAACCTATTGTATTATGCCAGACGCAACTATTTGTTTACATATAAATTTGTTTTCGAATTTTTCATTGGATGACCTCAAAATATTTCATTTACAAACATATTTGTCTCACATTTCTGTTAAGTAAATGAACCAATGACTTAATAGATGTGAGACGACGTTCATAAAAGATGTCAACATTTTTTCGCTTTTTCAGAACGGGTGCACTCTTGCTAAAAAACTGTCCAGTTTTTTAGGAATACCTCAAATGAAACTGGACGATCGAAAAGAAGTTTATGTTTGTTCCGTGGAGTTTGTAATGATTTACCCACCCATAAAGCTAGCGTGGCAAATTGTCTTTGTTAACATACGGGTACTTTTACATTTAGCCACATAGCCCGCTCCAAAAAAAACTCTGATTTCTCTTCGCTCATTTTATGGAGTAATTTGTCCAAATATCTTCTTCAGATCAACAGCGAGATATACAAAATTTTCAAAAGGCTGTTTTTTGTTCGGACCGTTTGATTTGTTTTTACATTATTTCATCAAAAATTCAAAAATAATTTTATTTTAAAAGTCTGTCATTTACATCAAACAAAATCGTTTTATGTTATAAATGTCGAACGATGTGAACAATAAACTTGAATGATAATTAATAAAAATGCCAATCAAAGCATTATCTCTCCTATTGCAACAATTTCGAGTGGAACAGACGAAAAATTAAAAACAAAAATCGAAAAACAAAAAGTAACAATTTATTCAACGACTTTAAATAATTAACAATAAAATGACAAATTTCATTAAATTCAATTAAAATTATCGTGTGCATTCTGCGCTATTATTGTAATAATAGTACCTATGGCAATCATGGCACTAGTGGAAATTCTGGTGAAAATTCCCAATGTAACAAACATGAAGGTAGTGTTTGAAAATTGTTTTGTTTGCCTGCTATGCTAAGTGGTTTTAATATTTATGAGTATGCGCTTGTTGTGTTGTATTAAGGTTTTGTTTTCAATATGTTGAATGTGTAAATAGAATGTATGAAACGGAAGTTACCTTTCGCTTACGATTAAAGCTTTAAAAATTTGATATGTTAGCTTCAGGAATGTTAAGGCTGAATAATTAGGGTTAATGGACATCGTTTCTAATCAAAGAATGTCATTTTTGAATAAGTTAAAGGATTTTTTTGTAAGGAAAAATTACGTCACTTCGTAAGGTAATGTTATTTGAACTAACAATTACAGTCGGGTCGGGTGGCCATATATTCAAATTCATTCGAATTTGATCACTGAACTGGCTCGAGATTTCCAACTATGCCTTCTTCTATTCGTAATTCTTCCCATTATCTCCCACCTACTCATTAGGTACGGGGTGAGTAGACAGAGTTGCTAATGAAGGTTAATGAAAGTTTTGTTGGCTTACGTGAGCTTACAAGCCCCAAGCTTACTAATCAATTATATTTTGGATTGTACGGAAAATTGGGAATATTTGACCGATGTATATTTTGTGCCAATTCGGTAAAAAATATGTGGAAATATGTCCACATATGAAACATATGCACGGGACTCGTACGCATTAGAATAGATATTGGCAAACAGAATAGATGTTGCAAAAAGACTAGAACGCATCAATTTTGCCTTAACTCTTAAGTGTTAAGCACAAGTTGGATTGAAAATTGCCGAAAAAAGGCGAAAAACTGCTACATATCCACAAAAAAGCCCAAAGTTTAAAAAAAAATAACTTTTTTTCACACAAAAACAAAATGTTTTGTTGGACTTCGATCTTCGAATCAACCTAGACCAGAGAGGCCTCTGACCCATACTTCCATGGACAAAAATGCTCGCTACTTTTATCTCTACATCACTGAACAAAAAACCTCATCACTAAAGAAATATTTACGAAAAGCCACCAAATATCGTTTAGGGTCGCGTAGCGTGAGTTGGACAAACACTAAAGACTCTACAGCCCGAACCACTCTACAGATTTTCACTAACTCAATTTCCGAGATTTACTTATGTCCATATCTTGCATTTAAAGCCTTCAAGAGCGATTTCTGTTCAAATTTCGAGAGATATAAGTCGAAAAGTTTCACTAACCTTCAAAAAACCACGTTTTTGACCACTTTTTCGACCATAACTTCAAAAGTTTTTAACCGATTTTGCCCAAATTCAAATTCGTTATTATTTATTCAATAAACTTTCAGGAAAAAAAACGTTTGACCCTAGTAGAGACTCAGTCTTAGGGCCGTGGCTGGTCCAACGACTTGAAATTGAAAAATGTTCTTCCATAAATTGTCGAACATCCTCAGAACGTTCAAACAAAAAAAATTATGAAGATCGGAAAAGAGTTATGTACTAAAGACCGTAAGCCATTCAGGCGGCCCTAGATCTGCGGCCCTTCGTCCAAAATCTACTACTACATTTCAGGGGAAAAAAAGATTTTGAAAATCGGTTTAGTTTTACTCGAGTATCGCGTTTGCGGACGGATGAACGGACGGACAAATTTTTTTTTTTTGCTGATTTGGCATCTAAGGACCATGATTGATGCTCCCCCTACTCTCACCCATTGAATCGACTGGTTACAAACGTAGTGGTCTTAGATTTATTAGTTTGGGTCAGACCTTGATAAGTCCATGAAACGCAGATCTAGCGATCCTTTGTTTTGTTACCCGATCGTCATGTTAATCTCAAAAAAACCTCTCAGTCCCAGTTAGGAGCGGCAGGTCATATGTTGCTCACTGTTACGGGTTGGACCACATGACCTCCTAGAGTCCTGAGGAATACTTTGGGCATTCACATATAACATGAACGCCCGTCTCCTCACCGAAGCCGTAGGTGTAGTTGGGATCATTAGAGAGTCCCATTTTAGCCAGATGCTTGCTCAATCCACAGTGCCCAGTGATCGCATCCACCACCCTCTTGATGTTTCCCCTGTCCATGTTTAGCAATTCTCTAGCCCATTCCCCATCGGGCGCAGGGAAGAAACACTTCGTGTGCGTTCCTCCATTATGGGCACTCCAATAGTTAGTGAATTCCAACCTCACCCAACTCTTAGCCGCCTTCACATATGCCGAGTGTGGTATGGGTATAAGATGCTCTGACCCTTTCCTTGCAAGTTCATCTGTTCTCTCACGCCAGAGTGTCCGGGTACTCAGACCAGCGTTACACGATTTCTCAGTCCCGTCCGGTTCAGGGTTTCCTTCAACTCTTTTATTAGCTTGGATGTCACAAACGTAGTGGTATGGGTCCGACAAAAAATTAGAAACTTCAATGTTTTTCGTAGACTGCAGAAACATTATACAGCTAAGTTTCGATTTCCCGCTCCCCTTGCGACGTACTCCCCGGAAAATTTTTTTCCCGGATTCTACGGAAAATTTTAAGGCAAGCAAAGTGTTTCTTCACTCAGTAAAATTGGTTCAGTGGATCCGGATATATGACGTTTAGAAAACGACGTTTTTGGATTGCGCTCGCAAACTGCTCGATAACTTTTCTTGAAATTTCGCAGGGAGCTTTAGCTGGGGATTCTACGACATCTGAGATTTTGAAAAAGAGGAGTAGCTGGCGTCGTTTGGGAGTTAGGGTTCCCGAAAGCTCTAATAGAAATCCCATATAAAAGCATTTTTTATGTGTTTGTGTGTATGCACATTTTGTATGAGATTGTTCTTTGTTACGAGTTCGAGATAAAGGTAGGGTGTTAGAGATAGATGTTTGGTGTCAAAGGAAAAGGTGTTGCGTTGCGTGTGTAGTGTATCAGAGTGACCGCCAAAATGTCGTAAAAAACTTTTGATATGATGCAGACGAAGTTGTGTGGATCATTTTCGCCGATGGCAGTACTAGCCGCCGTGCTTCGGTTTGGCGCCGGCGGCGACTCATGGCATTTTCGGATATGGTAGTAGTAGTCGTCACGCTTCAATTTGGCGACGGCGGCGGCTAAAAAAATTCGATATGTTGTAGAGGAAGCTGTGAGGATCACTTTCGCCCATGGAAGTAGTAGCTGCCGCGCTTCAGTCTGGCGGCAGCGGCGGCCCAAAAAACTTTTGATATGTTATAGAGGAAGTTGTAAGAATCATTGTCGCCCATTGGGGCAGTAGTAGGCTCGCTTCGGTTCGGCGGTGGCACGGCGGTTCGGAAAACCATTTTTCTACTTACAAAAGAACTGATATCACAACAAAAACCACTTTTCAAAGGGAAATGTGACGCAAGTCCTCGTCCCTTCTTCCAAAATAACTAATTTCAACAATTAGCGCTATCTGAGTTTCGGAAAAATTTCATAGATACTCGACGATGTTCACTTTTACGAAAGTCGAATGTAATTGTCGCCAAACTCAGGTAGCGCATACTATATTTTCAGTTTAGTACCATGCGAGCCAAACACGATTTATTTGGATGACGCTTAAAGCTTCGGAAACCAAAAAACCTTTTGAAATATTTTCACATTTGATCAAAAAATGCGTCACAAATACCGGACCCCTCAATGTTATAGTTCTTTTCTCTTTCAAATTTCATACGCAAAAATTTGGCTACCCGTACTTCATTCATCCCACAACGTTAAATTTTTGGAGTGTGAAATTTGAAAGAACAGAAAAACTATAACATTCTGGGGTTCGGTATTTGTGAAAATATTTCAAAAGAATTTGTTGCGTTCCGAAGCTTTAAGCGACTCCCAAATTAATATCAGTTGTTTTGGAAGGAAGGACGAGGACCTGCGCCACATTTCCCTTTTAAAAGGGGTTTTGTTGTGGTTGAAACCACATGAAAATCTTGATAGTTTCAATTTCATATCTTCTGTTTATTTATCGCAATTTCTTCTGAATCTACTAAATCTTTAGAGTATCAATGGAACGGAATAAATTAAATACCACGAGTTTGGTTTTCGACTTCTCATGAACCGGTTGTTCGTAATGATTCTTATTTTCACAAAGGAAAAGTTTCAAACTCTTCAACCAAGAAAAAGAAATATTTTAATTTAAAAATCCACTTACTTCATTTTGTTCAAAATACTTCCGCAAAAAAAAAAATACCCCGAGAATGGGAAAAAGAATGTCAATTTAAAGAAACTGAAAACTTTTCAAAACTGCAATCTATGAAATGAGAAAGATACGGGGAGCATTTTACCAAAAGTATTCGTATACCTACATCATTCTCTACTTTGTCCACTTTTCCATTTCGATATTTTCAATTTTTTCTTTCACCGTAAGTTATACCCACTTCTACCTCAAATACTCACTTGAAATCCACATATATATTGAATAATTGCCTCTGGAAAGTTTTTTTTAGGTTCAAGAGAAAAATCGCCATTCTCATACACTAAAATTTGGTTGAAGTTTTTTTTCTCTACTTCTTTCGTAAATTTTTGGAGTAGTTCGATATCCTGATGCATTCTCAAGTACATAGAAATGTGAAATATTTGACCAAACCGTTTCTTATGTTCATTTCGGATATATTATCTTGTGCACCTTCATTGCACTTTAACCCTCATCCTATTATATCTTTTACAGTGAGTGCCACAAAACACCAGCAGATAAACGTTTAGAAAAGTTGTTGGAAAAGTATTATATCTTCGTGTGCCCCTATGTTAGGCAATCTCATGTATGTACGGATAATAGAACGAAGAATATAAATATAGAAAAAGAGATTTAAACTTAAAAGTGTTCTTTTGCCAAACAGACAGTTTTTTTCATTAAGTTTTTTATACGTACGCTTCTCATAGACAAATAATGTGTATAGAGCGCACATATAGCAGTTCTTCTTTCTGCACTTATTGGAAAATAGTTCGAGTGGAAAATGTATATTTCCTTTTTCGAGAAGAAGAAAAAATTAAAAAAAAAAAATAAGTAAAAAACAAAAACATAAAAACAAGAAACTTAAACGAAAATGATTACATGTACGTATGCAATAAGCATATAAATATCGTATGTTCAAAAGGGTACAAGTATGTACATAAGTGTTATTTATTATAATGCTATGTTTTCACATCTTCTAAATTACGTTTTATTCTTCTTTATAATGCTAATAAATTTTCCAACGGATTTAAAAAGGAAAATTTTTCCCCATGTACAATATGGCGTACGTAGTATGTGCACAAATTTTCTATAAATATAAATGCTTGTTGGATTTGCTCTTTTAGTGTAACGGAGTAAGTAGTATAAAAATATATTTAACTAACTACAATATAATACAAACATACACACAATTTTCGCAGTCTCAAAGAGCTATTATTATTTTTTATCACATTAAAAAGCAATACCATTTTGTGCACGTTTTCTTTGCTTACCCAATAAAAATCTTAAATGACATGAAAAATACAAGAAAAAAATTCTTAAAGATAAAATTTATGACGAAAAGTTTATTACAAAAATAGAAATAATTTTTACGTCGAATTGATTGGTTACGCCTGAACAAATTGTTTAAAGTATTTGAAAATCATCTTTTTTATTACAACCGCCATCCAGTCTCAATAGTTTTGAAATTCCATTTCTGTCAGCATTCCACGGCATTTATGTCTTAGGATGAATTCAGGACCGAAGACAATGATATCACTGTAACGAGCTCTTTCATTAGTATTCACCGCATACACTTCTTCATAGCAGTCGCATCCTTTTTCACGTAGTAGTTGGCTAAGGTAATTTTTTACGCTGTGGTGACGAGCAGTAATAAGTAAGTTGAGTGAGCAATTTTCTTAGAGAGTATGGTTTCATTCTCTTTGCGGCATTTGCGACAAAGGTTGGAATTACTGCCAAATCCTGGTACACCGTTAAGATTGGCGTAATTTGTATTTAATTTGATAGCCGACACCCATTCCGAGCTCGAAAGGGTATTCTTATCGGGACTATTTAAATGCACTAGTTAAAAATTAATTTTTGTCAAGTTATTTTGTTATTTTGTCAAGTTGGACATTTTCCTTTTACAAAATGTATTTTTATTCCTTATTCCTTATTTACCCGCTTTAAAGAGTATACAAAAACATATTTTCCTTGTACATAGTGTTCTGTCGGGCGTAGTAAAAATGCAGTAACTTGACAAAAAAATATTTTCTTTTTTTAACTTGACAAATAAGTATTTTTAACTTGACATTTAAATAGTACCCTATTTATGTAAAGTCTTGGCCTCTGGTATGTGTTGAAAAGTGAATCACCCCTACCCCATGGTATTTGAGATACACTAGTATCCGTATTTTTTGCTCGAAGAATAGGTGCGGCTTGCATCGAGTAGACCAGAGTAGGGAAGACATACTGATTTATGACATTTAGCTTTTGATCCGGTTTCAGTAACAGTGATGATGCATGATTGTCTAAGTTACTGCTCAACGTTATACATGCGTCGTCAAAAACAAGCTCTGAGTTGAACGAACACCCAAGATATTTTCTGTAGTTTCAGTTTTTGCGCTGCAAAAATTTGACTTTTATTTCTTATTGCGTAGATTGTTTTTTGCGTGTAAAAACTGAAAGTTTTGAAAAATTATTCCGCTGGTGGGTCCGGCATTTGTGATGCAATTTTTTTAACAAAACGTAATTTTTTTTTAAGGCCCATAACTTGTTTGCTAAAACATAGTCTACATTTAGGCGCTCCAATATCATATTTTCACTGATATCCGTGGACAAAGACGCAGTTCCAAAAAAGTAAGTCAGCATTTCTCTTCCCAAATAGGTTGCCTTTTAATAGCAACTAAACTTATTTTTTGAAATCCAACCTACTCTGAGAACGGTGAAAAAAATCGTTAAATTTGCACAAAAACTCGTCGTTCTGAGACTAGGTCCAATCCCAAAAAATAAGTTAGGTTGCTCTCAAAAGACAACATATGTGGGAAGGGAAATGCTGACTTACTTTTTTGAAACTGCGTCTTTGTCCACGGATATCAGCAAAAGTATATTATTTGAGCGCCTAAATGTAGACTATATTTTAGCACACCAGTTATGGGCCTTAAAAAAAGTGCTGTAATTTTTTTCAGGAAATTAAAACTTTGAACTAAAGATTCCATTCAAACAAACTCTGCGTATTATCAGCGATAGCGTCATCTCAAGTGATATCATTAATTTTGGAAGCAGACTCACGGACTGCGTCACACTCTACCTTTTAAGAGATTTTTGTTGTGATATCAGCCGTTTTGGAAGTTTTCAGTTGTTGAAAAAATTTCTATTTTTTTAAAAAAATTTTCTCCGAAAAAAAAATTCTCAGAAAAGAAAATTTTCTTAGAAAAAAATTCTCCGAAAAAAAATTGTCTTCCAAAAAAAACTCCAACTCTGAAAAAAATGTTTTTTCTTCAAAAAAACTTTTCTTCGAAAAAACATTTTTTCCGAAAAAAATTGTTCTCCAACCCCTTAGGCCATCGGAACACTTCGTATCACCTTCGGCTACCTTCGGAATACTTTGTGTCACCTTCGCCTGCCTTCGCAACACTTCGTGTCTACTTCGGCTACCTTGAGAACACTTCGTGTCGACTTCGGCTTACATCGGAGCACTTCGTGTCGCCTTCGGCTGCTTTGGGATCACTTCGTTTCACCTTCCGCTGCCTTCAGAACACTTCGTGTCACCCTCGGCTGTCTTCGGACCACTTCGTGTCACCTTCGACTACCTTCGGAACACTTCGTGTCACATTAGGCTACCTTCGGAACACTTCGTGAAAAAAATTGTCCTGATGAAACTCTATAACTTTCTAGAAGAAACCATCTCTTTAAGCAGTGTCATTCCGGAGCTAAAATGCGAAAACCGAAAAAGCATAAACGAAAACCCAAGATGGCGCTGCGATGACAGCTGGCAGCCATTTTCTAATGATACCAAAAACTTCTCCTGATGAAACTCTATAACTTTCTAGAAAAAATCAACTCTGCAAGTGTTATCATTCCGGAGCTAAAATTCAAAAGCCCAAAGAAGCACAATTTATACCTAACAAAAATCCAAGATGGCGTCCCTTTGGCAGATTTGTGAAAATCCCAAAAAATTCTCCTGATCAAACTCTATAACTTTCCCGAAGAAACCAACTCTCTAGCTATTGTCACTCCGGAGCTAAAATTCGAAAACTCCGAGCATTACCTAAAAAACCCTCAAAATTGACCACTTTTCCACATGTCACATGTTCACTGAAAATTTTAAGGAAATCACTCGGGCGGGTCTCGAGAAAAAAAAGTAGATAGATACATGTAGATAGAGACATAGATCGTTGACAAACAACACAGGAATGAAATTGTGATTACTTTCAAAGATATTTTTACCATTTTTATATGGAAATTGGTCATCTTTGATTGGCGATATCTCGGCTCGTTTTCAACCGATTTTGACGATTCAAAGTGCGTTGGAATCAGGATAGGAATAGTTTTTTTTAAATAATTTGGAGAGGGAGGGAGGCAGGGGGGAAAACTCCAAAGTTCGCCTATACATCGTGTCTTGCCCCAAGGGAGTTTTTTGGGTTTGTGGACGTTTTTTTTTGGGGTTTGGGGACTGCGTCACGCTCTCCGCTACCGCTCCGAGCATGATTTTGTTTGAACTTTTCCCCAATTAACCAAATTCTTCCGATTTCAAAATCGGACATCATTCGGAAAAGCTTAAAAAAGCTTCTTTTGTTCTTTTGCCTAAGCTTTTCCGAAAGATGTCCGACTGTGAGCCAACAGCTCAGGGCTTACCGCCTCTTTTTTGACTAAGCATTTGAAATTTCTTTATGAGATTAGATTTAATTGAAGGAAAATTCTTTGGTAGTAGCTGATATTGTAATTTCTGTTTTGTCGGGTAAAGTTTAAGCGTATTTTTAATCTACACTCAAATAATTACCTAATTTCTGCATAACAGGATTGCTAATTATCTGTTTGACTGTATGAAAATGTAACGAAATCTAGCTTCATTAAGCTAGACTGTCACTTCGAAGACAAAAAACGAAATCATTAATTTTCTTAAGCTCAAATTAGCTATGATTAGTATAAACTTGTATAAAGGAACATTATTTAATATCAAACGGATATAGCCGGCTGTACGACACAACACATATACCTACACCATCCAAGAAAAGAAAAATCAGCATCATTCTATTTAATTATTCTAATTAAACATTTTTAATTTAAAAGTTTTTTTTCTGCCTTCTTCACTTTTACAAACCCAGTTTGTGTTCCATGTAATTAAGAGAGTGATTTTGAAAATTGGTTTCGGTGCAAGGGTCGACAATCCATAATAATGCCCATACACACACAACAAGCGGAAATGTCTAAGAAAATGAAGACGAAAAACAATGTATTTTGGGTACATACCCGAAAAGTGTAGAGAAGTGAAAATCTTCAAATTCTTAATTGGTACTTGGCTTCCATTATGAATGTGGATAGGCTTTCAGAAGGGTCTCTCTCAATTATTATAATGAGAGTTGTTCAAGAAGTTTGCATTTAAGTGCTTAATGAGAATTTTATTATTCAAAGTTTATTATTAAAGTTCTTTTCTGTTAAGTCCAATAAATATTTTTTTTTCCTTTACAGATCCATCCTGACCACTTACTATAAAAATCCAATGATGTCTGCGTCGTTTGTTTCTTCTGTTTCTTATTTCTGCATATTTTATGGATATGGTATTTTAATTTTCCGCATTCTATGGGAATGACTCGATCAAATGAGAGTACTATGAACTTTTGACTTAATTAAGGGGACATTTAAAAAGTACATACTTCCTTTTAAGGGTGGGGAATTCAACGAAAGAGTAAGTTCCATAAAGTACGCGCGCTTTTTTTCTGGAATTTCAGACCCTCCCCTTGCACGCAAAAATGTATGAAATCGATTTCGAAAATATATGTCAACCCTCTTCCCCATAGAAGCGTACATACTTTATGAATGACCCCTAAACATGTAAAATCCTAAGCAAAATACATCGCTTGGGGAAAAATTGAAAAGTCGTGATGCTTTGCACCCCGGATCAAAATATTTTACACGAAAACTTGACATTTCAACCTTTGATCCCTAGGGCTGTAAAGATTATTTATTTGGACCGCTTTGCTCTGGTCGCACTTGTTAGAATTTTCTACTTTCCCAGAAGATAACACAACGTTTGGTTGAAAAAATCCACCGTCCGATGCCCCCCCCGCCCGAAAAATTTTCGTCCCATCCGCCCACTTCCTGCAAGCAACAGGTGCATCAAAAATTTCATTTCAAGTTTAAATTATAATTTTGTATCTACCCAAAAAATGATATGCTCGAAACATTTTAGCTGATCCGTCGTCATTTGCAGGGTTGGGCGCGGGCGGGTTTAAGGCGGCCCGAATTTTCGGGCCGTTCACTCATCTCTAACTCCAATCGTTTTGATGGAAGGCGACTACGCTAACCACTGTGTCAATCCGTCTATGTAGTCGCACTGAAGGTATATTGACATCATAACACTTTTTATTTATTCAAATGACTTTCAGAAATTTTCCAATTCTTTACAAACACTTTTAAACTTAAGAAATTAATTACATTTATATTACTTATTGCACTGCCTTATGTCATACGCTTACATTCAACTTATTTATCCAAGTTACTGCCCTATCTGTGAATTTCGGTCAAGTTTCCGGAAAAACGATGAATTACGCAATGACTTAGGATGTGTGCCATTGTCTGCGTTTCACCGCATTCGCAGACTGGAAGCTCAGCGAATTCCCATCTGTGCGTTAGGAAAGCACAACATCCTTGTCCAGTGCGAAATCTGTTAATTCTGAGCCATGTTCGCCTGGCTAGCTCAAACCCTTTGACTTCTGAGGTGGGATCGTCGATGAGTTCTTTGTTTGTCACTGCTGAATGTTGCCACCATTCTTTCCATCTGGATTTTAGACCGGTTAGATTGTTTAATCTCTTGATAGAACTTCCAAAAGGGGCTTCTTGGTCGTAGTCGTAGAGTACTCGGTGCTGATTCCACGTCGATGTGCAGTGGTAGCTCGTTGCCTGCGAATGTGGGGTGGTGGCAGGTTGCTCAGCATATAAAGTCATTCTACTTCTGTTGGATTCACTGTGCCGATTACAAATCTTAATGCGCAGTTGATTTGTGTGTCGATTTTATTGACATGGCAGCTGTTCATCCAAACAGGGACACAGTACTCGGCCACAGGCAAGATCATTGCTTGAGTAGTTATTTTAAGTGTTTTCGTTGAGCATCCCCATGTAGAACCGGCCGGTTTTTGTACTACGTTCACTCGAGTTTTCAATTTAGATTTAATGCGTTCTGCATTGGCTCGATATGTGAGGCTTCGGTCGAATACGACGCCGAGGTAGAGTGGATTTGCCACATATTCCACTGTTACTCCGTTCATCTTCAGGTCTGATTTCCGATTTGCTTGGCGGTTGTTGAGGTGGAACAAACAATGTACAGTCTTTGAAAAATCTAGACATGACTTCCAGGTTTTCGTTTAATTTTTCCTGAATTTCTGGATAGTGTGGAGGGGATATCCATTGTTGTTCAAGACTCTTTTCTTGCTCCACTTCCCGTTTATCTCTACCTGAAAACTTCAGTCGCATGTTCAAATTAGTGTGAGTGTCGTTCTGCACGGAATTATCTTGCTTAACTTGAACATAAGTCCTCGCTTATAGACCGTGTCGTAGGCTGCTGTCAGGTCTAAAAACACTGGGCCGGTTTTCATTTCTTTTTCGAATCCTAGCTCGATGTAATTCGTCAAGGCTAGAACTTGATCACAACAGCTTCTGTTTTGCATGTAGCCTGCATGTTCCTCCGGTAAGTTGGCGTCAATTACTCCTGATATTCTAGCTAAGATGATTCATAACATCATAACACTGATGCTGATGAAGAGTAGGTTACTTCAGAAATGATAATTAGGTGACTGCTCGAGATCTTTTTCGACACGTTTAGTGCGACCTCATCGGCTGTCAAAGTAAAACGAATTTCATGATGAGATTGATAAACTCTTTATCAGTAAAATATGAACTATTTATTCATTTCATCATGAAATTCGATATACTTTTACCAGCACTAATCGCGTCAATTACACAAAGAGGTGACAATTTTGTTGGAAAACGTGATTAAACTTAAGTGTTACTAAAAAAACTACAGACAAGCGAAATGGGGAAAAAGCTCACAGTTCAAAATATTATGATTAATCGGAGCGAAAAAGAAAAAAAATTGCAGTTAGTAGCCAACATGTTACAAACATAACACCACAGCCACCACCACCACACAGTGTGATGGTGAGACACTTGATTTAAAAATCGAAATTCCCTGTTCCACAATAAATGTCATCAATAAATACAATCAAAGTTTTACTCACTCATCCAATATCATTCGTTTTTATCCTCTTCTGTGCTCGCCTTGCTTAGGTTTTCCATTCCTGTTTGCTGAATTATTTTATGAAAACATTTGACCTTTTGTCATAACACAGAAAAAAAAACCGCAGAAAATATCTTCGGTGATTCCCAATGGTCTTATTCCAAGGCAAAAAAGGAAATAAAAGGAATATCGTGCGATACAAGAACAACGACGACTATAATGCCTCTGTTATGTGTTTTGGTTGTGCTTAATATACATTGCAATCCACACTTGTTGGGATACATAAACGAATTTGCCGTATTATATGATGCCATATATGAAAACCATTCATATGAGGGGGGTATTCTTAACACAAGCACAAGAGAAAATTTGATATCATGTGTAAGTAGTGTGGCACAAAAATATATATTCGAGACAAAATACGATGAGAAAATAAAATTCGAAAAACAAAAATGAAAACGATTCGATTTGATTTCACCAAACGCATCAAATATATTATTGGTGTCAAATCCCGGGAGCACTATTTTCCATTGGATATATGTTTTTATTTCGTTTTTCGATGGTTTTTCCGATTTTCATTTAAGGACGTTGACATATGGTAAAGGCTAAGTAGATTTGTTTACTTTTTGTAAATTGAAATTTCTACCAGCAAAATTACCAGCTTCTGTCAAAGTATACCAATTTTCGTTACAAAATGCACAAAATTCCAAAAATGTATTTTCAGAAATTACCGAATTACAAAAGGTTATTGTTCCCAGATTTAACATGTGAATTGCCACAGGGGCGGTCGCCAACGGACTTTGCTTGCATCGACCCGTTGGTCCACTGGGGGTCAACGATACCATGGCTTCCTGAGGTGGTCCTGCTGTTTCGAGGGGGTTTTACGTCGCGTCGCGTCGCCCCCTACCAAAGTGGGTCGGTTAAAAGCCGATCTGCGAAAGCCCTTACCAAGGTAAATCGGTACCACGAGGTCTGGGTACAGCCTGCATCCAGCAGGTTGGTTTTTTTCGGGTTAGGGTCGGGAATTCAGTTCTTCTAGTGTATACGTGGTACGGAAGGCAAAAATATTACCCACGTAGTTTTTATAGACCGCCTACCCCCAAAAAAACCAACCTAACAGGATTATCCAGCCCCAACGCTTGGTTGAGGTACCTAGTGGCGCTGCAACTTTGTGGCTGTGGAAGATAATGAACTGAGTCAAAGCAGTTCAGCTATTGAATTTATAGGACTACGCCCCTTCTCCTTCCTAGGAAACAAGCTTGAGGAAACAGTAGTAGAGAAATGATGGTATCTCGGTTCCGACCTACGATCCGCGACAGTTGGCGTAAGATGTCGTTCCGGAAGAGCTAAAGGCTTTATGCTCAGTACGCTCGAGCTAATTAGGCGTTATTCTCGCCCATGGCGACCGTGCGGTTAAGGCTTTGCCAGGTTACGCACGTTAATCTGCAATGTCATTGTTAACGCGTGGATGTATATGGCCTATCACTAGATTCGAGTCAATCACCATAAGGTAAGTTTCAAGCCCATACGAAGTAAAGTATCTTATGCTTTTACCATGTGTCCGGTCCGCCTCTCTGTCTGTCGGTCCAACATTACGATAAATTGAGAAAATTTTGACCGATTTTCAAAATCTTTTCTTCTTTGAAAGTGATTATGGAGTTCAATTCGGGCAAATTCGGTCACAGACTTTCGCAGACACGGTCGAAAAAGTGGTGGTGATAGCTTTTGTGAAAAGTTTTCGACCCGTTAAAATTTTTCGAAACCCGAAACCTCAACTGTTTCGGAACCCGGACCGAACTCGACATTCTAGATATTGAAACCCGAAACCCGACTATTTTGACACCAAAACCGAACTGAGCCCAATGTATCGATGCCCGAAATCACTAAAAAGTAATTTGGGTTCGTGATTTACCCGAAAATAGTGAAAACAACAAAAACCTCTTAAAAGGTAGAGTGTGACGCAGTCCGTGAACACAAGGTTCCATTCAAACAAACTTCTGCGTATTATCAGCGATAGCGTCACCTCAAGTGATATCATTTATTTTGGAAGCGGACTTACGGACTGCGTCACACTCTACCTTTAAAGAGGTTTTTGTTGTGATATCAGTCGTTCTGGAAGTTTTCAGTTGTTGAAAAAATTTCTATTTTTTGAAAAAAATTTTCTCAGAAAAAATTTGTTCTCCAACACCTTCGGCTACCACCGGAACACTTCGTATCACCTTCGGAATAGTTTGTGTCACCTTCGCCTTCCTTCGGAACACTCCGTGTTACCCTCGGCTACCTTCGGAACACTTCATGTCACTTTCGGCTACCTTCGGAACACTTCGTGTCACGAATTCTTCGCACTGATTCATATAACTTTCCTGAAGAAACCAACTGTCTAGGTATTATTATACAGAATTTAGCAAAAAATCCAAGATGGCGCCGCTATGACAGCTGGCAGCCATTTTCTTATGATACCAAAAAATTCTCCTGATGAAACTCTATACCTGTCTAGAAGAAACCAACTCTGCAAGTGTTATCATTCCGGAAGAAAAATTCGAAAACCCAAAGAAGCATAATTTATACCTAACAAAAATCCAAGATGGCGTCACTTTGGCAGATTTCTGAAAATCTCAAAAAATTCGGCTGATCAAACTCTATAACTTTTCCGAAGAAACCAACTCTCCAGCTATTGTCACCCCGGAGCTAAAATTCGAAAACTCGGAGCATTACCTAAAAACCCTCAAAATTGACCACTTTTTCACATGCCACTGCTTTTCCAGTATTTTCCCGGAAAAGCGGCATATGAAATTTTTCATTTGAGGCCGAGACTGACGTTCCCTGAAAATTTTAAGGAAATCGCTCGGGCGGTTCTCGAGAAAAAAAAGTAGATAGATACATAGGTAGATACATACATAGATCGTTGACACACAATACAGGAATAAAATTGTTATTACTTGCAAAGCAGATTTTACCGTCAATATATGGAAATTGGTCATATTTGATTAGCGATATCTCGGCTCGTTTTCAACCGATCTTGATGAGTGAGAGCTTGTTGGAAAGCTACTGCGACGTAGTTTTCTTAAAAAAAATTTGGAGGGCATGATGTTTAGTTTTTATTCCCATACGCCACATACAAAGTACTTTGTAACTCATCTTTGTAACTGTCTGTCCATATGTCCAACTAAAAAGAGTATTTTGCTCATTTGCACCAATTGCGATATTTTGCTATGAAAATTCATTTTTTTATTATTTGATCTTCATGGTAGGAAATCGCTTCTAATTCCTTCCCGTCCCAAGTTAAAAAAATCCACGTGTTCAGCATTTTTGTAGAGGATTGAAGGTGGAACAATCCTCCAGAACTAAAAATTACAACTTAAAAGTTATTTGGATTTGAGGTCAGAAAAAAGCAGCTTTTTCAAATAAATAGGAAAATTAGAAAAATTTGAAATTTCTTCTTTCATTTGAACCCAATAACAATGGGTTCTGCGGCTGTCTCTCGATAAATCATCAAAAAAACCTCTGCACCGAAAACTTTGGAGGGGGTGGGGGTTTTGAAAGGTCTATCAATCGTTTTGGAACCTCCTCATCCGACATACAGGGAGCAAAATTCACACTTTTGTACCAAAATGCACGAAAAAATACATTTTGTTCTACTAGTGAGCTGCACTATATTAAGTGTTCTCAATCTAACACTAACTCAAAGTCCCGAGTGGCTTGAGACGAGTGTATAGATCGTGTTTTTCATCTTAGACTCAACACATAGCGCTAGCTGAGTTTTGGGACAATTTCGTACATACAACACTTGACGATGTTCACTTTTACGAAAGTCGAACACCAATTTTGTATGGAATTGTCCCCAAACTCAGGTGGCGCATACAATGCGAGCCAAACACGATTTATTGTACTGTAAAATTTACATTAGCCTTGCAAAATATGAAATGTTAATAAACGACCGGGACCAAAATTAAATAATACGGAAACCCGACATGGTCCGAGCCCAACCCTATTGGATGCTACTCGTCTGTTTGATGGGTGAAGAATTTTCAAGTACATTTCATACATTTTGTCTTCACCTGGCCGTGGGGTAGAATAAAAATCGACTAATTTGAATGACTTTTATATTTTACATGAAAATTAACGATTGAAAACAAAAAATAGTCCTTAAAAATGTTAAAAGAAACTGTTACAACTACACAAAATATGAATTTAAAATGTGCTTAAGACAAAAAACAGCCTCAGGGTCACAAAGCAGGCAAAATTCAAGATGTTCCTGATAATTTGTCATACACTCATCGCAAAACAAATGGCCGCATGTGGCTGGCACAGCTGATGTTTCTATCAAGTATCGTGCACAAAGCGGACACATGATATATTCTTCTGATTCAATTCCTTGAGGTTTCTCGGCCCATATTTTGACATCAAGAACAACTTTACCACCTTCAATAAAATGTCTTTTATCACTCATCAAATGTTTCATCGTAATGAACCTTTTATGTTCGAACTCATTCTCAGTTGGTGTAAATTCGAATGACTCGAAAATGAATTCGTTCGGAACAATGGATGACGAGTACGATATTAATTTGAAAACTGCTCCAGCTTTGCACGACCAAGATGGGGCTTCACTAAGAAGACATATCAGCTTAACCGAAATGTGGGGCTGTATCAAACATCTACTTTTGTAAAGTTTGACTCTGCATGGTATACCACGCACGTAGAGGTTATCTGAATTCGAAAATATCTGTGAAATTTTCTATTTCAATCCGGAAAGTTTTCGTCACCTTATCTGCTATTTGAGTGTAAACCTTCATTCTGTTCACGAAACTGTCGACAACACTGACTTTAAGCGTCACCTCCATCGTAATAGCATCGTCTTTTGTATAACCTTTTTGTCTATCGAGCAATTCACTCATCAAAATAAATTCCGAGTATTCAAACGACAGACTTTTTGTGGAAAATAGAAGAGGGTCCGCCGGGATAAATTTAAAGTCGTCGACACACAGTGAAATTATCTTGAATTTACAAAATGCTAAACATGAACAAGAGTGCGATTGGTCCTTTTTCTTGCATTCAACGACGAGACTGAGCCAATCTGAGCCATCATTTCTAAAAACTCGAACTACCCAAGGAACTTGTCGCACAACGAATTCGTCCGTACTGAAAGTAAACTTGTTATCCGTAATGTTTGAAGCGTTAAAATGTACAGTCGATGTGATCACCTCCATGTAAAGTAATATTTTTATCGGCAAACGTTCACAAATTTGACACAGTAAATAGAACGGACCAAAAACTATTTTGCCTATGTCACCGACAAAAATAAACAGTCGATCTCCGTCCCAGGGTGTACATGTTGAACTTATCGTTTTTTACCGTAACTCATAAGTGCATGAAAGTACGTCGACTTTAAATTGGATTGGAAATTACCGAAAGTGCATTATTGAGAAACCGTTCGAAGAGACGGTGTAAATACCTCTACAAATATCCACGAGATCCGCTAAATTAAAAAAAAAAAAAAATTAAAAAAACGTTTTTCAAAGAATTGTAAAAAAAAGTTTTTTTAACTAGGGCCGATCTTAGCACCGACCTAGAGCAGTTAGAAGAGGCCTCTAACCCATACTTCTACGAACAAAAAACTTCCCCTCAATGATAGCAACATAGCAAAAAACATTTGTCGAGGTGGGGACGGCCTTAGGACCGACCTGCCCTAAAGAGAGGCCTCGGACCCCACGGACAAAAAAGCTCCTCTTTTTTCCTCTTCAACACCGCACAAAAGATATCTTCATTAAAGAGAGAAATATTAACGAAAAACCACTAAATATCGTCTAGGGTCGCGTAGCGAGAGATGGGCCCACACTAAGGACCCGAACCATTCAACCGATTGTCACTAATTTTATTATCTTTATTTTCTGATGCCCATATTATTCATTAAAAATCTTGGAGGACGATTTCCGTTTCACCAACCTCAAAAAACCACCTTTTTGACCACTTTTTCGACCGTAAAATTGAAAGCTCCTAACCGATTTTGCCCAAATTCAATTTATTAATCAACTTTTCTAGCATCTTTCAGGGAAAAAAGGGTTTACGAAAATCGGAATTATGTAGAAAAAACACGTTGGGTCTTAGAAGAGACTCAGCCTTAGAAGAGACTCATTAATACCCTGGTTGAGTTCAAGGGCTCATAATCAAAAATTTTCTTCCACAAGTTGTCGTACCTTTCCAACAAAAAAAAAATTGATGAAAATCGGAAGGGATTTACTTGAGTTATGTACAAAAGACCAAAAACCACTCAAACGGCCCAAGCTTAGCCCCTTAGTCCGATAATGCCCAGATTCAATTACATAAAATCACATTTTCTACCTTTCAGAGAATTTTGAAAATCGGTCAAGTTTTACTCGAGCCATAGTTGTTGACGGACGGACACTTTTTATCGAGCTTTTTTTGCTTATGTCTTAATTGGACTGGTTACGTCGTGGTAAATGCAGTAGACCCCTTATCGAAGCACTACGTTCCTCGTACAGATCTACTAGGGGCAAAAAATTTTACGTGCGGAAGGGGCAAATAATTTTACGTGCGGAACTTTTCGCACAAAGAATTCGTCCGCAGTAAAAGAAATGTCATCATCCGTAATGTTTGGAACTTTGAAACGTACAGTCGATTTCACCACCTCCATTTAAAGTAATATTTTTATCGGCAAACTTTCACAAATTAAGTAAATCGAACAAACAAAAAACTATTTTTTGCAAATGTCACCGACGAAAATGTACAGTCGTGAAAAATGCGCCGCAGAATGGACTTATCGTTTTTTAAGCAGAGAAATGCTAACAGCACTCCGCTAATAGAATGCTCATGTGAGTGACAGCTGGGTTGTTTGAACCTTATGGGAGAGGCAACACAAAAATGTGTTTTTTTTTTTTTTTTTTTTCTCAAGGGTGAGGAAACCTTCAAAAGGCACCTGGTCCTCCTGGACCCAGGTAGTGTTGGATTTTTACCAACTAAAACCTCCTTCATTGATCGCCACGCTCTCGTCTCCCCGGAACCGCCTCACAGCATTACTTCGGGGAGGGGCTGTGCTTTCGCACCTACTTTCTCAGATCAACTACCAGTCTTCGTTGAGCGTCTCTCCATGCACTTTGTAGCCTCACCATTATCTTCGCAATTGCGTTGTCCGCTACTTTCCACACTTCTTCGTCGCGACACATTTCCGATATTATGTTGTCGGCGTTTACGTCTGGCCTGCTCGCGGTTATCAGCTCACATCGCTCCTGTTCAAAACGGGGACAGACAAACACAACGTGCTCTGCGGTTTCTTCCTCTTCAACGCATGTCACGCAGAAAGGTGATTCCGCGTGTCCAAACCTATGCAGGTACTTCCTGTAGCACCCATGACCCGACAGGAACTGCGTCAGGTGGAAGCTAACCTCTCCGTGTCCCTATTTACCCATGTGGTTACGTCCGAGATAAGCCTATGAGTCCACCTTCCATTTTCCGCGGAGTCCCACTCTCGCTGCCATTGACTCAGTGATTCGACTCTTACTTGTGCCCTCACTGTTTTGGTGTTTTGGCCCCCCCTTTCCTTCAGTCTGTGGCATTCACTGTCTTCCATCAGCTCTATGCATATAGGCATCGTTCCGGCTATCACACATACCGCTTCCGAGGAAATCGTTCTGTATGCGCTTGCTACCCTTATGCTTGACAACCTCTGGGTTTTTATCAACCTCCTACGGTTCCTCTTTGTGTCTAACGCCCTTATCCACGCTGGTGCCCCGTAGCGCAGTATCGATAGGGTAACACTTGCTAGGCGCCTCCTTTTACTGCTGCGCGGTCCAAACCCATTCGGCATTATCATGGCCAGTGCTGCATTGGCTTTCATTGCCTTTTCGCACGTATAATCTACGTGGGCATTAAAGTTTCCACGATCGTCTAACATGACTCCAAGGTGTTTTAGCTGGCGCGTGGATGTGATCTCGTTCCCCTCGATGTTCATTACAATCCGCTCAGTTTTCCGACAATTGCTCACGAGCATGATCTCGGTTTTCTGATGGGCCAGCTTCAGTTTAGCCATTGTCATCCAACTTTCTACAGTTTCCAACGCCTCTTTCGTGACGACTTCCACCTCCAACTTTGACGTTCCGATAACTATGAAAATTAGGTCGTCGGCAAAAGCAATCGTCGTAACCCATCTTGGCAGCTGCAGCCGCAGCGCTGCGTCGTACATCGTATTCCACAGCGTTGGTCCTAATATGGATCCTTGTGGAACACCAGCTGTGATGTCTACCATCTTTATCCCTTCCCTGGTATCGTACATTAGCACCCGTCGTTCGAAATAGCTTTTCATTACCCTGCAGAGGAAATCGGGGACTCTCATAGCATGCATTGCCTTAGCTATCTCCGTCCAGCTTGCGTTATTAAAGGCATTTTCAACGTCTATCTTCGTTGTAACGCAGAAGCGGTTCCCTGTTCTTTTTTTCTTTCGTGCCTTGTCGGCAATCTCCATAACTCTTTCTATTGCTTCGATCGTCGATCTTCCTTTTCGAAATCCGAAATGTGTGCAGTTTCTCATACAACGTTGTGCTGTGAGAGAGCGGAGAGAAAATTTTTAAAAACGTTTCACATACGCATTCTATACCGACAGTGAGTACTGTTAGCATTTCTCTGTTTTTAAGGTATTAATACCTCTGCAACGTACTGTCGTCAAATTACTATCCTACTTAGGCAGTAAAAATGAGAGTGTTTTGTACCAAATCGCTAACCTTGGCGAGAGGAAAAACGGGAAGATAATATCGTCCAATGGAATATTTCTCTGATCGTCCGCCGGACGATAATATCATCCAATGGAAGAAAATATCATCCACCGGACAATAATATCATGTAACCTAGCGGATGATAATACCATCCAATTGAAGATAATATAATTTACCGAAGGATGATATCATCCAATAGAGTTTTGAAGAGTTTAAACTTGTAGACTACAGTTTTGTACACATGTGAAATTCGTAGAGTTCAAACTCGAGTACTTCAATTTGAAAATTAGTAATCCTGGCATAGTTAAATACCCACAACCCTCATAACAGAAAACTCCAGGTCATACACGAGATATGCGCAATCCAGTCCAACTCTCACTACCACACAGAATCGTCGGCCTGAAAATTGACGTGTGGCTAATTTTGCTCCATTACGTATTTCCCTTTTGTTGAACACGTACGACCTCAACTGACTAGCCACTTCGTTTCCCATTTTCCTCCTTTCCTCAAATTCCCTAACTAACCTGCCATCCTCTTAAAAAATGATTCCTAAGTCCATATAAAGGCGAATTTTTATTGTAATTTGATTATTGATCGATATGCTGTGTACTGTGTATGTAAGCACCCTTCTGCAAGAAGGCAGCACACCTTGTTTTTGTTTTTGCGATAATAAAGGTTTTTCATTCAGTCAGAAACCTGTTCCAGCCCCTCCCCATTTCAACTGCAAACCATCTCCTTCCAAAATTTGACGACATGCATAACCCTACACTTATCTTCATCCCGTACTCCTCACATGCGGCATTGAAGCAGTCAATCCCACCCTGTAAATCGTCGGTATTATCGGCCAACAGAATCAAGTCGTCCACATATGCAGCGATTTTCCTTATCACCTCATCGACCCCTACAATTCCCTGCAAGTTAGCCTGCTTGATGATTTCGTCCATGAAAATTATGAACAGAAGTGGGGAGAGACATCAACCCTGACGAACGCCCTCATTAACCTCGAAAGACTCGCTAATTTTGCCACCTATTCTCACCGCGGCTCAGCCCCCATATTCTTAATGGCACGAAGTAAACCCGTATTGATACCGTACTCGCTAAGAATCCCAAATAGCTACTGCCTTGGTACACAGTCGAATGTCTGCCTTCTCCAAACCGATGAAACATAAGTATAAGTTCCTGTTCTTTTCATAAAGCTTTTCGATAGTCTGTTTGAGGAAGAAAATCTGATCCTTACACCCTCTCAGAGGTCTGAAACCACCCTGAATCTCATCCAGTACACCTTCCGTGTGGTTATCGACTTGAAAAAACTGTTTTTTTCGGACGTGCCTATTGCCGAATCCCACAAGCTGAAAATTAAAAAAATAAAAATGTTTATGGTAAGCGACACCTCCGTATAAGGTTACAGTGTATTTAATGTCTCCATAGTTTCACGGCCATGAAGTAAGATAAACTTCCCATCTATAAAACAATAATATACAATCTTCCAAACAGGTAACATAATTTTTTTTTCAGTGAAACAGTTTTACGATTTTATCGTCAAGGCGAATAAATTGTGACATGAATTATAGAATTCGTACAAAAAAGAGGGCAGGAATAGAGCTTGGATTCGTGGGGGGCACACCACCTGTTCGAATAAATTTCTTTAAATGAATTTTAACTTTGTGACAAGTTTTATTTTTATATAAATAATGCAATGGGATATTCCTTTCGGAGAAAAGTTGTTCGTTGGGATCTTTATGGAATATTAAAGTTGAATTTTTATTTTCATTTTTTTTAATTCCTTTCATACATTTCTTACGACTGGATTGTCAAACGAATGCATGCCCGTTAAAACTAGGGATTCTATGGAATAAAATGTTAAACATTTGAAGGATTAGAGAGCTATATATTAAGAAGGTAATAAAAAACGGAAATATGAATTACTATTTGAACGAAATATGTTATAATTTAATTCAGGGAAAGGTACTTTGATAAACAGATTCAACGAATGTTTTTCTGGAATGCAAGAATACAAACAAACGTACGAATCCAGGTCTCAACATTACTGCTTAAGACCCTTATGAAGTACCTATGTTTACAACGATATCGACGTTTCTAGGCAGTCGAATTTCTACTCAGGAGTTAGTTGGTGGGTTTTCATTTTGGCATATGGGCCATTCCACGAAAACTCTGTTCCAACGCTCGAAATGCTCAGTTGTTACGAAAAGATATTCATACAAAATGCTGCATCAGAAGTATTGATCCTTTAACTAGAGATTAGTAACTTTTCTATTGCTTTTATTTTGTAACTACTGAGAATTTGACGTGTGGGAACGAAGCGGACCGTGCAATTGCCCATATAAATAAACCATTGTCACGGGTAAAGGAAAGTAGCGAGTGTAGTCAAAGAAGTTAATTTTGGACTTAAATCATCGGTGATACACCGAGGAATCACCGAGTAATAACCGATGATTCACCCTGGAATCACCGATGATTTACTGAGAACCATCAATGATTCACAGAGGAATCACCGATGATTGTCATGGATATTGGAAGTTCACCGTGGAATCATCGAGAATTTACCAGTGAATCACAGACGATTCACTGTGGAATCATCGGTGATTTCTCTGTGAATCATTGGTGATGCCACTGTGAATCATTGGTGATGCCACTGTGAATCATTCGTGATGCCACTGTGAATCATTCGTGACGCTTGTGTGAATCATCGGTGATTACGAAGGGTGAAAACATAAAGTAGCTATCGCTACTAAATAAAGAAAATCTGCAAAGTCCGCCCGTCTGTAAACACATTAGCTCGTGTATGTAAATGTTTGAAAAATTGATACCAATAGGTTACTGGTTTTCAAATTGTTATTTGAGGGCTACTAATGTTGCGGACTTTTGTTATGTGTTGCAGAGAAAATTGAGAAGATTATTTTTGTAGATGTATGTATGTATCCTAGGCCTTTAAGAAACGGCCCAGATCAATGAATTTAGTTGCTCCGGACGGATTTTTTAATTTCGGCTTTTAGACAATTTTAAATGCGATTCGTAATCAATACTTTGGCAAATTACCTTCATTTGCATCGCTTTTTACGGAATCGTATGGGTCTGCGAAGCATATGTTTAATTAGTCTGTTTGGATTGGGACCTTTTTGGTTACGGCACGCTAAATCACATTTCCACACAAGTTGACATGTTGGAGATGACAATTTGTGCAACAACTCATTCGAAATAAACAAATCATCCTAGAATCTTGCTTGGTGTACACCAAATAAGTTGTTTCGTTTACTCACTATATTACACATTAAATTCATAAGAAAAGCTTTTCTGTTAAAAGTATTGTCGATAGATTTTCATCTGAAAACGTTCTCTCAGCCACTTTGAGCAAACTACTTAGCTGGAGGGGTTAGTGTTGCCGGACAAATTTTGGATTGCTCAAAAAGTGTTACCGACTCATTTGATATGCGTCCCTCTATAATTCGGTCCCAGTCAATAAAAAATGAACTTCAACTGCCTTCAGAATCCATCACGCATTGAACTCAAATGATGCATCACCTGTCACCAAAAATGTGTGATGGAAATGGATTCTAAACACATTCAAAATCCATTTGCTCTTACACGAAGCTGATTTTAATCAGACAACACTACGAAAAATTAGAGAATCTCTTCGAACAAACCAATAATGTCGCAGTATGATTGTGGTCAGATGACCCGAAAGCATTGGAAATAATAAATTTGGTGTGGACATGGCAATAAACTCATGATTCCCTTTGACATCGAAACACTCTATTGACTGTTTAATCGGATCAGTAATGAAAGCGAGTCCCAGCCAATAAATCTGCAGGCGCTGTCAAAAATGTTTATGGAACTTTTGACATTACCTTTGAATGACCAGTTAATCAAACTGTTTTTTGTTTGGCAAAACTGACCACGTGAACGGCTGTCTGACCAGCAACTAAGTCAACCTGATGCAGCTTTAAAATTTACAAATTTTGACACTTCATTTGAATTTAAAACGCGTTTTCAATGTGACTGCGTATCAATTTATCAAAATGCTGAATCAGCGGTGCAACTACCCATCTGCATTTTTTATCACAAAAGTCACAAAATTGTTCAGTGCCATTCGTTGATTTATGTTTGATTGATTTTCTCATTTGAAAGCTTGACAAATAAATGGACAAACAACATGTATTCACTTCGTATTTTATTTATACAACCATTTTATTTCTGATATTTTTCGAATCAAAATCCTCTTCCGCAATTTTCAACCTCACCATACAAAATACATAACAATCCATTCTCCAGTAGATGGTCCCAAGAGATGATACGCTTCCTCTAAAATATAATATATATCTCTGTATAGAGCACGAGTGGTAAATACAACAACACGCAAAACAAAGGCTTCAATAAAAAAGCGTGAATTTAAGCGATTGCGGATAGTCCACAGAGAGATTTCGTGATGTTTGATATATGTTTAAGCAAAATTTATTTATGCGAATAAAAATGAGTTTTTTTACGCAAATAGTCTAGGGAATGAGGAATAATATTTATATTGGGATTGGGATTGGAAAGGTACTGAAAACAATACGCAGCAGAAGTGATGGGGAGTAGAGTAGAAAGCTGGATCAATTTACGTCTAAAAGCATCGACATAAAATATCTAAAAGAATTGAAAATGGAATAGCGTTATCTTTACTATTAACACTTAGAACTTTGTATTATCAAGAGTTGAAATGTTTGCTAGGAGTTCAGGTATCGTGTTTTTTTACGGTTCCTGGTTACATTCACCACAAAATATTTAGAAGCATGCGCAACACGGTTTCATGATAGGGTGATCAACTTTGACCAATCTCATCGAACCAACTTTTCGCTGTTGAATCCAGATGACAGCTAGATGTGATTCATACAGTCTTCTAGAACGCGTTCGATACTGTGCCCGCCGCTGGAAATAGTGTGTGTCATAGGAAATCGCTTTAAGATGAGAAATTACTAAAAAATGGGAAATCGCTTCAAAGTGGGAAATGACTAAAAATGGGAAATCGCATCGCTTCAAGATGGGAAATGACTAAGAAATGGGAAATCGCTTCAAGATGGGCAATGACTAAAAAATGGGAAGTCGCTTCAAAGTGGGAAATGACTAAAAATGGGAAATTACTGAAAACGGGAAATGAATAAAAAATGGAAATTGCTGAAAAATGGGGTATGAATGAAAAATAAAAATGGGAAATTACTGAAAAACGGGAAATAAATAAAAAATGGGAAATTACTGAAAAATGGAAAGTGAGTAAACAACTTAGTTGAAAAAAATTATGAAAAATTTCGCTAGCTCCGCCTGCGCCTTTTATAAACTCTTAAAATATTTGATTGAGATTTTGATGACTTCGTTCAAAATGATCTCGCTCGCTTCGCTCGCGGTTTGTACAATTTTTCTTTGTAAAACTTTGATTGACATGTCAACGATTTTTTAAAAAGTATTCAGAAGAATCTCGCTCGCTCCGCTCGCGGATCATAAATTTTTCTTTGTAAAATTTCGATTGATATGTCAACAAGTTTGTTAAAAAGTATTAAGAAAAATCTCGCTCGCTCCGCTCGCTATTCATAAATTTTTCTTTGTAAAATATTGATTGATACGTCAACGGTTTCGTCAAAAAGTATGAAAAAAAATCTCGCTCGCTCTACTCGCAATATTTCAACATTTTGGTCCCCGGGAAATAACTTTTGGCCACTGGGAAAGCGCATTTTGATCACCAGGAAATCACAATTTTTCACCGGGAAATTTTGATTCCTCAGTGGGAAATTTTATCGATTTTAGAAGGATACCAGGAAAAAATGGGAAATCGGATTTGGATACCGGGAAAAAAACATTATTTCCACTATATTACTGTGTCACTCAGATTCTTGTTCAAAAAACTTGACGACGACATTAAAATCGACGTTCCGCTTTTGTCTTGGATCGAATCGTAGGGCAACAGTATGTGAAGGTGACGGGTGATACATTTACGACTTTTCGGTTAAGTCTGGTGTTCTGCATGTGAACTACACGAAACAATTAATTTGCACAAATTATACTTCCACTTTTAAGTTCACTAGCCGGTCGATTGCGTTGTCGTTGTCTGTTGCGTCGTTTAATTCGCGAATGCCGCCCGGAAACCGATAGACATTGCTTTGGTTTAGTATGTGGGGTTCGAGCTTCCCCGCATTCGCATAAAGGAGAATCTATAAATTTCAATCGATGCATCAGACAGGCACAAACGCAAAACGATTCAATGTTACTCAGATTTTTCTTGGGGGATCGAATCATACTTTCATCGTGGGGTCAGTGATTGGTTGTTTGTTCGCAACTGTTGTGTTTTGCCACTAGTCCCTCCATCTTGTCTTCATGTCATCTAAGTTGTCTTTGCCTTGGTAGAAAATCTAGAAAGAGTGCTGGATTTCAGTCGGAGGGTGGTTGGGGCTGATTCAAGGTCTTCATAGATCGGGAGTTCAGCGTTCATTTCAATTTTAATGGATTCTTTCAGTGTTGGAGAGATGGGGCTATATTGCTAATTATGAACAACCACTCGATTTCGGTTGGATTTACTGTGCCACTTATAATCCGTGATGGACAATGTCCACTTTATTGACGTGTGTGCTGTTCATCCAGTTTAATTTGCAGTTGACATTACCATCGTCTGTGAAGTGATTCTAAGTGTTCTTGCCAAACATCCCCATGATGATCCTGCCAGTTTTCGGGTTATGTTGATTCGTGACTTAAGTTTTGTTTTGATTCGTTCTAGATTCCGTTTTCCACAATCAATCTTTGTTAATTGTGGAGTGCTTCGTTCTAGATTCAGTCGATGACTGAGGCTCCGGATCGGACATTGCCCAAAGCTTCTAGATTAGCTTTGTACTCAACTGTTTCTCCACTCATTTTAAAAGGTTTAGTTGGCGATTGACTTGGTGATTGTTTAAGTGAAATATGCAGTGAACGGTTTTCTCAACGTTCGGCTTTAGTCTTTAGAGCATTGTCGTCAGCGTAGGAGAACTTCCTCGCGAAAGTCACGGGCATATCCATGGTGTACACTGCACACTTGAATCCTGCGGTCGTTCAACAAATCCATCACCACTGTTAGAGTTTTTCGGCACGGTATGATAAGGCTGAGTTTTTTTGAGTTTGTATCAATTTTATTTAAAACAATATAAATGAAGTTTATTCATTAGCCCTAGTTTCCAGATCGTTTCGTATGCCGCGGATAAATCCAGAAAATGGACTGCATTTTTTGAACCTTTTTGGAATCCAGGCTCGATATGGTTTGTTAGAGCCAGAACTTGATCGCAGCAGTTTCGATATTCTCTGAATCCAGCTTGTTCTTTCGTCACTGCATCTAAGAAGAAGACACTGTATCGCGACTGTTAGTTATTTATTGTAGGAAAGAAAGACAAGGAAGAAAGAGTTTCGCTTGCAAACGGGAAATGATTAAGAAATGGGAAATGGCTGTAAAACGGGAAATAACTGAAAATCAGAAATGATTCAGAAACGCGAAGTGGCCTCTGCACACTGTGTTTGAGTTCGAATTCTCAAAAAATTTCGCTCACTTCGCTCACGATTTCTTTCACGAAGATTCATTTTTCGCTCGCTACAGTCGCGCTTTCTTACCTCTCTACACTGATTTAACTTCGAAATCACAAAATCTTTCGCACACCCCGCTCGCGAAAGTGTAAGGAATCTTTTGTTTTTATAAATTTTTTAAATTGGAGCTTTCGGTCTTGAAAATTACGTACTTTCTGTGAAATTCCTCCCCAGTTGAGATTGCTTACTTTAGGCTATGCTACTGGTCTCTTCGATGCGATACCATACATGGGAGTGTACGCACAAACCGACAAGAGATCAATGTTTAACTAGGATTAGCCTAGCGTACCGGCCGGCGGCAGAGAAAATCGGCACACGTCAAACAGGCTCTCGAAGGCCTCTCGATTTTCTTGATATTTTCTCAATCACGTGTCGCTGCGGCGATATCGACTTCAGACTTTTTGATACTTGACGGCTCAATATTTTATGAGGTAGTGCCGGCTTCCCTAAGCCATTTGAATCCCTTTTTCCGATGAAATTTGCGCTGGTTTTCTTATCATGAGAACGAAGTACCATTCTCGAAAAGAGACCTAAGATCAGAACTAGCGTAGTTCAGTTACGCCTAGTATACCATGTTAAGTCAAAAGAACTTTGCTCCTTACTTCTATGTGACACTTAAGTTAGAATTCCGGGAGACTGCGATGAGAACATGGAAAAGTTACACATTCACGAGTGGAGTCTATAGTTGTAATGAGCTGTAAGCTCTGTACGCTCAAGCTCTAGCATTCTGCTATGCTTGTAGAAAGTTTGTTCCTGCGAAACTTTCATTTCATATTTGACATGAAGAAAATGTACAAAATATTAATTTACGTTTCCTGGGAATATTTCAGTGACATTATTTCCATGTTATTTTCTCAACCGCACAAACAACTAATTACCGATTGAACTGTTTGTGTTAAATTCAACTATTCGTTGTCGTACACTTGGGAAACATTTCAGACGCAATTCGTGCTTGTAATGCCAAAATTGACTAAAACATTCTTTTCGAATGGCTGTTACATTACTTTGCTCCACCGATCAGTGAATTAAATATTCAAGCAAATAATGTGTACGTATACAAATTAGTGTTGTAGTACTATAAGGAGATCATAATATTAACTCCCATCCCGACTGAATACACACACATCGTATATAAACATTCATATCATTGCTCTCGTTTAATATATTACCTGCGGAATGAAAACGCAGAACAAACAATACCTTTGTGCTCATCATTCAAATGAAAATTTGTTATTCAATGAACGTAGCTCACATTTAAAATTGAAAACTTCGCATTTGATTGTAAATTGTCGCAGAAAATGGTTGAGTATGGGAGAAAGTAAACGAATCGTACAAAATACATTTCATTCTCTTATCCCGTACACATTTTGTTGATATCATCGGAAGTCACATAGCAATTAGCTGCGACACGGATTGCTACTTTTGTTATTATAATGAAAACTCTATGGGTATACAAAATAATGTACAGATACACATAAAATAAATTTGGAACAGAAAAAGGGGTGAAGGACGGGACTTTATTTCATTCCCGAAAATATTCTAACTTTCGTTTATCAGAAATGTTTACAAAAGAATTTTCATTGGTTTTTCTTGTAACCTTGTTCATATATTTTCTCGACTTTTGGCTCAGTGTATGAAATGTTGTTTCTCGCTAGAAAGAATATTTTTTGTGATATATTTCGTCCTGAGCCAAAAAAAAATACTATTCACTCTCATATTCCGTGAAAAGGTTGATGGAGCCAAGAGGTCAACAGTGTTTGGGAAAAAAAATTTTGGGTCATGCGTATTACATTTATATCAAACATCTAATAAGTACGACAAACGTGTAATACAGTCAGCAAAATCAACAGAACTGCACATTTTGTGTTTCGTTTGTTTCTCTTTTTCTCTCTTCAACCACAAGCAAATGCATGGTAAATACTCACGAAACGTAAAAACTCACAAAAGAGAGTAAAAGAAAAATTTTGCAGCTCTGTTAATTTTGCTGACTGTACATGCCTAAAATATGTGATCGGTAGAGAGTGGAGATGGAGAGCCGCCAATTTCCAGCTGAAGGCTAAACCTATAGCCACCACCGCCGTTATTTTTAGTCGGCTAAATGAAGCTAGCCGAAAGAGATCATGGTCGGCTGATCGGCGGCTGGAGTAATTTTATTCTATCGAACAGTAATTTATACAATTAAGTTAAGATAAAATTTACTTCAGCATTCGTACATTAGTCGCAAAGAACAAAATGACTAAAATCATCAAAACACTTTTATTATTGAGAAAACATGAGAAAACTTTGTAGACCCGTCATGAAAAAGGTTGTAATTTTTCCTTCAAACCCTGAAAATTTTATTCCCTGGGCGATTCCATTGGTAGGTTGCGAGGGAACCATGTGTTCTTGCTAAACCGTGCACATACGAGATTTGTGTTGTATGAAGAGAATTCCTCTATAGGTTCAATGTACAACTCCTTCATGCGAAAGAAGTCCAAACTTTACATTCTTAGCCAGAAGACGGTTCCCCGTAACACATTTTCCAACTTTTCAATGGAATGACCCCTCTACAACTTTGCCTTTGACAGTAAATCATTGCATAGTTGAGCAAATATAGACGAAAAACCACCTGCTTCCGTATGTGGCCAAGAAACTCAATTTCGCCCATTCCATTGGTTCCAGTGCCCAGACCACCGGAAAATTTCCACAAAAAATTTTTCCCAGTTTTGTGAAATCAAATGCTTTCATTTGACACCAAAATGAACAATTTCCGTTCTATACCTGACCCAGAAAAACCACTTGACCAAGACATGGACTCGACGAAATCGTTTTTTTTTTTGACGCCCTGTATCTCATAAACTTAAACAGTAACACGACAACTGTCACTTGTATTCGGCGCCTTATTTACTTACTTAAAGTTTGTGAAAAAATTGTTTTGATACATTCTATCGATGAATCATGGCAAGCTGTGAAAAAGATCGACGTAAAGTTATTACGGACAAATGGCTGCAAAATCGAGACCGTGCGATTTCACTTATGCCTCTAACAGCGGTCAGACGGGTTATTAGTAACCACAAGACCTACTGTGCGTCGAACGAAAGTCAGGAAGTGGCAAAAAACTTGGTCCCGTTGATCCAAATTTACATAAGAAGGTGAAGCGGACGATTCGCAAACACAGGAGCTTGTCTCAAAGAGATCTCGCTAGAAAATCCGGAACAAGTAAGTGGCTGATCCAGAAGACAATGGCAAGAGAAAATATGACGTGAAGAAGAGAAAGGTCCCTAGGTTCCAGAAAAGCAAGGTGCAACCATCAAAACACGATCGCGGAAACTGTACGACTTTCTCGGGAAACACAAATTGCATTTGATAATCTACGATGAAACTTACGTGAAGGCGGATTTCCAAGCGCTCCCAGGACCTTAATATTACATTGCAGCTGATGATGAAATTCTTCCTGAGTCCGAAACAACGATTCAAACTGGAAAATTCGTCAAGAAGTACCTAGTGTGGCATGCAATCTGTGATTGTGGCGATAGAAGCGGCATTTTCTTCACTACCGGCACTGTCAACAAAGAAACTTATATCAAGGAGTGCTTGAAGAAAAAACTTCTGCCTTTTATTCGAAAGCACAAAGCTAAGACGCTATTCTGGCCTGATCTATCTTTTGCTCACTATGCCAATGACACTCAGGATTTCCTTAAAGACAACAACGTCAATTTTGTACCCAAAGAGATGAGCCCACCGAGCATGCCACACTGCCGCTAAAAATTCGTCTTTCATAAAATTTTCTATTTACTGTACATGTACATCGTCGTCGTCGATTCTTGATAATGATAACACTTGAGCACAATCGATGCCACTGTTCAATAGACAGTTGGGCAACACTTTTGAATTTTGATTTTAACTTCTTCTTCAGGTTTTTTGAAAAAGTTTTCGGCTGTTGAATTCAAGAATGTAAGCTCTTGTTCTAACGCCATGATGAAACCGTGTGATTGCATAGAAACTTAACAGTTAGCTTAGCAATGTTACTCACACACTCACACTATGGTACGTCTGCATTTTAAAACAATGTTTGTGCTTTGGGAGTTAAGGGAAACTTGAATTTTGAACACTTAATGCAGTTCTAATTTTCAATGTATTTGTAGACCAGCTGGTAAATTGAAAAGTTGCACAATCTCCTTAGCTTGTATTCGGTGCCTGTATAATTTACTTACTCGTAGTATAATTTGCTTATTCGTTGCACTGAAATACGAAATTGTGGTGTGAGGTCTCGAGCATAAAATAGTAGATTACAGTGGAGGATGCGGAAAGAGGTCATACATGAGGGAATAGTTTTGTGAAATGAGCCAAACTCAAGAGGGTGTTTTTAAGCAAAAAGCTTTGAAAACTGTTTGTTGACGAGTGTAGAGTTGGTATCCCGAGCCGAAGGCGAGTTATACAACTACAAGTGTCAAAAACCAGTTTTTAAAGCGAGTTGCTTAAAAATACACGAATTAGTTTGCGAGTGTCACGAAATTATCCAGAATGGATGACCTATTAACCATCCCCCACTGTATGCTGTTTTACTCGGTGTCCCAACCGAAAACGCGTCATTACATGCAGATGTTCACGTAATGAGAAGTTTCCGGTGGGGGATAAATGTAATGAATAGCATGTAATGAATAATTTCCGTGGGGTGCACATATACATGTAATGACAAGTTTTCGGTGGGACAACGAGTAAATTATAATTTCGTGGAATTGCTATTTCTCCTCATTTGGTTACAAGCGTCATGATAAACGCATAAGCCGCGCGTACTTCGAGTTTTAATGTGACCCACTAACTTGTCAGTGTGACATAACACTTGTTTACGTGTATCTTTTGACGAGATGGGACGAAAATCCTCAATTGCGGCCCTTTAGCGTGAAAATTAGTATTGTCAAGGATAAATAACAAACACTTGACTTTAATTTGGCTTTTTTGCATTCAATTGCAATGTTGAGCGAATTTCAGTGGCAAATAATTTAAATAATTGCCACGTGTCAATAATATTGTGCAATTTTGTACCCAATGTAATTGAATTCAATTGATAAATTGTTGAAGTTATTCAAAAAAATATATTATTAATAATTTCTGTTTTTCCTACATCACCATCAATAACACCATTTAAATGAAATCTCGTTCCATTGTATCAAATCAACCAGCGATGCATCCCATGTATATGAATGTAGCAAGCTCACAAAACCACCCACCAAACCCCTAATTGTTTATTGGAGCTATTATATGGATACACAATTTACATGAACATCATCAATTCGGACCATTGCGCGATTTTCTACGCTTTATGTGTAATTGGTTGATTGTGGTTCATTTAGAAAAATTTAAATTGAAAATGTATAAGCCGTCATAATGTTTGTATGTGTGGTTGTAGGATGCATGCACCGGTCACATAGAAGCAAAAGCGAATACGAAAAAATTCCAATTAAATTTGTTGATTTTTTTAATTTTCGCTTGCATTTATTTGCATTCAAAAATTCTACTCGTATTTACCATTTTGTCTCTCTGGTGCGCAACGCTAGTATCAGCAATAAATACAATAATTTAATTAGAATCGACGTTCGTCTCTAAGGCCACACGTTTTTGAAAAAACTCAACTTTTTTTGGTGCCATGAAACAAATGCTACTTTCTCATTACGTTGAATAGTTTATTTGATGCACGAAGATAGCTTTTTATTTCACACTTTACGGCTAAATGTTTTTGAGATCCGAGATGCCGATTAATGGAAAAAATCCCACATAAAAGTAACACGAAAGGCATTGTAACTTACATGTTCAATTCAATTTTGAGATCTTAGCAAAGTCAAGGGGTGTGTCTGTTTTCTTTCTGTGACATAAATCAAATACCTGATATATTACTTTGCACACATGATAACTACCACTAGGTAATCGTGCGGATCCGCGAACATCTACTTGAAATTTCACAAATAGGAAGACAATCTATTTAAAAGAGCCATCTGTTGAGTGTTTGCTGAAATCTACCGCTTTTCTTTGTGAAAACATTTTCTACAAGCTCGTGAATTTCTCCTTGTTGCAATTGTGTTGAATAAAATCAACCTTTGAACTTTGCGGAAATAAGGTTGCGATATAGATGTTTAGTTGAGAGGAAGCATTTTTAAACATATCACTTCACCGAGCACTGCACAGGAAGAAATTCACAAACGACTTCTAAAAATTCAAAATCTTTAAAAAATCACATTAATTTTGGCTCAAAAATTGTTCCGTCTTTATAAGATATTTCTCTCATCTACTGGAATCTTCGTGAAATCCTCGAAAACAAATAGGGAAGTCGCTTAAAAATGTTTTTTTTTTTGAAAATCTTGGCGATATTTAGGAGTCGTTCCCCCCGCGATTTTTTGCATACATCACAAGGGAACCTGAAATTTGTTATTAAAAAACACTCAATTCCCGTCAGGCGTACAATCGAGGGGGATATCAAAATCTTGTAACAAGTTAAAAAAAATCTTTGAAAAATCATTAAAATACTAATTTTCGTCAATTTTCACCATTTTTAAGCGTAACGTAACGTAACGTAAAATTAAACGAAAATAAAAAAAAATCATTTAAAAATGACAAAAAATCCGTAAAAATCTTAAATATTGTCACACGATTTTAGTGAGTTGTTTACGACTCAGGCAATATTTTCCATATTTTGTGACACTTCAACACATAAAATTTGACATTTACAATAAATTCTCCCCAAAAATGTCGAAAGTCAAAAAGGGGACGTTCGTAAATGTCACGTTCCAAGGGAGAGGGGATGGGAGTCGAGCCTAGTGTGACGTAGTGTTTGTCACAATAAATTTTTGAAAACGTTTGACTAAAATTTACATTTTTCTTCAATTTTCATCTATTTTTAAATAACTCGGTACTCTAACATCTAAGTATTTACAAAGCCATTCTATCTGTAATTCTTACAAATAATCGAAAGCCGTTGGACCGTTGGGCGCTTGAACTTCACCGCTGCTGCAGAAAAACGTTTTTATTTTTTTAACTCTTTCTCTATGCAAAAGACAATGGCTTAATGTAAAAATGTAACCAGGACCGTAGCAAGAATATATTGACTTTAAGGTAGCAGTTTATTCTCACAATGATATATCCATGCCTCCATGCCTAGAAAGACGTTATTTGAAATAAAAAGTGGGGAGGCACTTGGAAGTTAAGGAAGTTATGATGCAAAAACACTCTTTGAACTGTTATAAACTGTTCGAAAAAAATCAACACTCAAATTGGGGACATGAATTAACGCCCGGAGAATTAACGCCCGGAGCAAAATTTTAGGGAGTTAACGCCCGGGGAATTATCGCTCGAAAAAATTGGAATTAACACCCGTGGAATTATCGCCCGAGAACTATCGCCCGGACAAATGTGACAGTAACTTAAAGCGGGTAAATTTGTACAAGAAAATTTTTAAAGCGGGTAAATTCGTACTAGGAAAATACACAATTTGTATAAGGAGAATGTCATTCCGGCCGATAATTCCCGGGCTGTAATTCCCCGGGTGCTAATTCCAATTTTTTCAGGCGATAATTCCCGGGCGTTATTTCCTCTCCGAGGGTTAATTCTCTGGGCGTTATTTCCCGTCACCCTCGAATTTTGTATTGTGAGAATAAACTGCTACCCTAAAGTCAACATTTTCCTGCTACGGCCCTTGGCGTAACAAAGTAAAAACGTTTTAAAACGTTTGGTTGCAGATGAACATAAAATCACACTTTCCATCAACGAAGAACGTACACTTCGCCCGACACAAAAAAGTGAAATTGTAGTACAGTTCAACTTGTCGATGTTATATTTTGCGCTGATTTCAAAAGTTTTCAATTCACACACATAGTACAGTAGACGAATCATAAGATTGTGCAACTTTTTATTTCAGGAGTAAATTTTACAAGTGAAATGAAATGTTGCACAATATTATGATTCCGTAACTTTATAAAAATTTGGTTTTTTTGGAATTTTTGTGAGTTTTCGCGGTTTTTAAATATTTGGAGGGATGGGAGGGGACTCGAAGCTCGTGTGACACTTGTGTGACACGGGGGAAGGGGTCTGAAAAATGTCGATTCTTGCGTGACATACTTTATGAACGGCCCCAAATTCTTAATCTTCGAAAATATTTACTGCACTCGGGGACAAGAACAATTAGACTCATTGGAGAAATATTTTGAAAAATGGAAAATTAGAGTTAATGCAGGCAAATCGGAAACTGTTTACTTCAAGAAAGGTAGAATATGGAAACCCAACGACGACCTTAGCTTAGTATTCAACGGAATCAAAATCGACTTCAAGGCTTGCGTCAAATACCTCGGATATCGTCTCCAATCAAACCTCAAGCATAACGAGCATGTGAATCAAAACATAACTAAAGCTACCATAGCACTAAGTACTCTGTACTCTGTCATGAAAGTAAACAATGGCATTTCATCCAAGGTCAAATGTAAAGTTTACACGACAATCATCCGACCTGCATTAATTTATGGGATACCTGCCTGGCACAATGCACCAAAATATCTACTGAAAAAAATCAAAGTGTTCGAAAACAAGTGCCTGAGATTAGCGGTAAATTTCTGCAGGACACCAATTGAATTCAAGTACATTTCCAATGACGTACTTCGTAAGATAACCAAAGTCCCAAGAATTAATCAATTCATGCACAAAATATCGCACCAATTTCTGAAAAACACAAAATGTACTGACAATGAAATTATCAGGAACCTAGGAAATTTGACACCGAATGAAATGATGACCATGGTTCACAAGATACCACATGTACTATTGTGCGAAGAGTTCCCCTCAAAGCTGTTATCTCTAACGTGACTTTAGTCGAATTGACATATATTTTCCTGTCCAACTGTTTCTATGTTACTTCTTCCTCTCTATCGTTGTCTTTTAGTTTTTAGTTAGTTAATTTAATCCAAAAAAAATTTTTTTTTCTGAGTGTCCAGATAGTTTTTGACGTGTTTTTTTCTATCTTAGTAGATATCCTAGCGAGTTACTGTATTTCGTTGAAGTCCCTAAAATTGAGATTTCCTAGTTCATAGTACCCCTGAATGTATAAATAAATTTGGTAAAGCGTTTGCTGTAAATTTTAAAAAAATTGTACTTCCAACAAGTTTTATAACGTTTTACGTAAATAAATATTATTATAACACAAAAAAAAACTCGGGGACATGATATGTAAAAGACTATCTTATTTTGCAAGATATGCAGTTTGATATCTCGTATCTAAGTGAGTAAAAATATCGGAAGGTATCCGCCCGATACAAAATAGCTGGTTAACACCTATCAATTTAAATCCCTTGTATAATAATATATTATTGCCTCAAAACGGTTACAGTATATTCTGAAAATTAGCCCTCCTCGCCCAATGACTCCTAGAACAATATAAATTGGTGAGAAGATCGCTAAGAGAGGAGATAACACAAGATTCCGATAGTGTAATCTACTGAATTTGTGCAAGCTGTACTTTTGACAGTCAATTACCTGAAATAATAGTTGTACAAAAATGTACGCACACTCTCGCTATACGTAGGCTTTTTTCGGAACCTCTCCCTACTAAGAGCGCACTCACTTTTTGGATGCCCCCTTAGCTTCTGGATCAATGCATCGCATCAGCCGCACTGGTATTTCCTCAAGAACTTTTTTACCTTTTAAAAAATTTACTTAAAAATTTCATTTCAAAAGTTAGATGCATTTACATTATTTAGAAGAAAAAAAAATACGAAAAGTTAAAGGTTAAAATTGAAAAGACATACCGAGGAAAAAGCTTTCAATTTCATAACACCACGGCACTGATTCTATCTCAAAGAGTATTACATAAAACGATTTTTTTTTCGAATTGATTGTTAGCAAATTGTGCAGATAGTTTACCATTTTGCCATACCGTTTATACCTACTATGGAAGGATATTATTCAAAATTTTGCAAAGTTATTGGATTGTTGAAATAAATTGTCATCTAAAGGAAAAATGTTAGTATCTTTTCGCAATACCTAAAAGGGAAAAATATATTTCAATAAAAACTTATTTTTTATCATTTTGAGCTTTTCTTTAACGGTTATGTTATTTCGTATAGTTTAGGTCATATATGATGAAGTGATATCGTTGGGGTTACAGTAAGAGGATGTTAAACTTGTTCACCTTTTTTGTTTTTCTTTTTTCCCTATTTTCCCTATTTTCCCTATTTGCTAGTTAGCGACGAGCATCTATTTTTTTTTATATTTTCATGTTATATGGTACGACCCCCATGTTAGCAAGATGCATTCAAAAATGTTCTAGACGCCTTAAATTTTTGTAGATATATTAGTCTTGAAAGTTTTAAAATTCAAACCCACAATAACAATACTTACACCTTACATTCCGGACAAAACCGGAAATTACCTTTGTGAAGCACTACGAGGCTGTCATACCGGATAGACTAGAATGGCTGAGAGGTTGGCCAGATAGTCTATCCACGGATGGAGTGGGAGCTGGGGTATTAACCCTGGAACCTATGACAGAAGAAAGCTTACACTTAGGAAATTTCGCCAGTATACTTCAGGCAGAAACGTTCGCAGCGATGGAAGGATTGCGAAGTGTATTGAGACCGGAAACGGTAGGCGAAAGAGTCACAATCCTTTCCGATAGCGAAGAAATGATCAGAGCGATAATGTCGCCTGTAGCCACATCCAAATTAATGAAGGAGTTCAAAAGTTCACTGAACCAGCTGGGCCAGAGTAATCGTGTGACGGTTGCTTGGGTTCCGGGGCACTCTGGAATAGATGGAAGTGAGAGAGCGGATGAACTGGCAAAGCTAGGTGCTATATCTGCTCAATGTGGACCCGAACCGTTCATTCCTATACCACAGTCAGAATGTGACAAGGCTGTAAAGGAATGGGTGCGTTCAGAGGGAATAAAGCGTTGGTGTGAATATGGTGGGGCAAGGCACACAAGGCAGTTCCTACCAATGCCCGACTGCAAGTGGACAAATACACTGCTGAACATGGACCGGAGTCGCATAAGAAGAGTAGTGGGAGGGATTACCGGGCACTGTGGGCTAAGCAGTCATTTGTCAAAGATGGGAATCGTTAGCGATGCCGAATGTACCGGTCTCGGGAACGAAACCGGATATCACGTAATTTGTGAGTGTCCAAAGTTTTCTCAACTGAGACTCAGGACTTCTGGGCGGTCATGTGATCAGGCCTCTGGATGTACTAAAGCTAGGACCAATTGAACAGTGTTCTGCAGTAACTGAGTGTTTTCATTGTGGTAACAATAGAATGACAAAGATGGTGCAGAACACCGTTCAATTGTCCTCGACAAGTTCCTCGCTGGTACTGGTAGGCTCGAAGGATTTACGTGATGAACGAGAAAGGTACAAAGGATCAGCAGATCTGTGTTTCATGACCCAGTAGTGGGTCGTCCCAACCTGATAAATCTAAAAAAAAATTACTTGCCTCTAGCGCGTAAAGATGTACACTTTTTTTTTCTGATGCATACAAAGATGTGAATTTTTATTTTAAAAATATAAAACGCAATTAATTCTATATGCCATTTGAGGTGAATATGTATTTGTAAATTCAGTCGTGCGTCGCATCTTGATAAAACTAATTCTCCATGTATGCAACATGACGGTGAAATATTCACCTCAAAGTCGTGTGCCACGAGAAACTCTACATTTGCGTTACAAGTAATCACTAAACTAAGATTTTTTAGATTTATCAGGGTGGGATGGGCTATTTCTGGCACCTAAAAGACAGATCTATTGATCCTTTGTTTTCTTCCTGTTCATCATGTAAATCTTTTAAAACCTTCCGATTCTCACCAAGAACTTATCTAGGGCGATAGGTCCTAGGTCTAAGATATCGGAGGGTCGAATCACATAACCACCTAATGTCATGCTCCTTAGCAGGTGGAACTTCGGGCATTCGCATATTACGTCGACGCCCGTATCCTCCTCCAAGCCGCAGTCACATCTTGGATCAGCCAAAATGGTAATTTTGGCCAAGTGCTTGTTCAACCCACAGTGACCCCTAATGACTCCCACCACTCTCCTAATATCACTACGTTCCATCCTGAGAAGCTCCTTGGCCCACTTCTCGTCAGGCGCCGGGAAGAAGAGCTTCGTGTGCTTTCCTCCGCCGTACACGCACCAACTCTTTGCGGACTCACCTTGCACGCAGTGATGACATGAGTAACAGTATCGAACACTCCGAAAAACTTGAACAAGCTACAAATGTTCTTTAATCTATGCATTCGTGTGGACCAACGAAGGAGTAGAATGGTGGAATGAGGCCCATTTTGTTTGTGATTTTCATGCCAGATACTCCATTCGTTTGATGATCTTTTCTTTTTATCCATCCTCACCCTTCCATCATCATTTCTTAAGAACTTTGACTGAAAGTAAATTCTGTTGTTATCTTCAACGTATGAAAATTAGCTTTCTGTCCAAACAAAAGGACGAAGTCCAATAAGAATTTGTATTTTTACATCGAGCACAATAAACAGAATATTTTTGTTTATCATATATTCATGTTTTGTTATAATTCTTGCCGAAATGAAAGATTTGCTCATCCACCAATCGAAAATAAGGAGAAAAAAATTTAAATAAAGCAATATATGTTGCGAATCATTTCATATACGCATTTTTTTTCTCGACTTTCCATCATATCAAAAAATATTGTTATTTGAGAAAAATGATATGCCATTGGATGAGGAAGTTGTTGTTTTTGATGGTTCTTTTCAATGTTTATGGTGGTGAAAAAACAACAACTTAATGTTTTGTATGGGGGACCATAAAATATGATGGTGGAGATAATATAAATCTGGAAAGTCATAAAAACGACGAAAGAAAAAAAATATAAAACACTCACTACATGACTAATGATTTTCCATTAAACTTATGACCTAAAAATTGTTTGCTCGGTGTATAGACGCAGGCTAATCATAATACTATAAAAGTATAAAGTAAGAATATTTTATTCTCCATGATTGTTGCAAGTCATCGTAAAAGATCTGAATTTGTTTTTTTCATCTCTCATCATTTGTAAATTGTTTTTTTTATTTATTCATTTCTTTATATCGTCAGATGTATAATTCGCATCTATCCTGCGAATGTGAGTTTATATCCGGGACTAAAAATTCTAATCCAGCACACGTACACTACGTTTTACACTGCACTATATAAATACCTACAAAGTTTGCTGTTAATTTAGCTGATCATCTTGAATTTGAATACAAATATCCTAGTCATAAAGTGAAACTTTCGAATGATTATTTACGTTGATATAAAGATAGTCGAGGACATTCATCCAGAGGAAACTACAACAACTCTCGCATATAAATTTGGTATTTATCTCCAAAGTAAACACTTAAATTTGTTTAAAACCAAAGGCACAAAGAGTAGCAGACACAAAAACACCCCTCAAGATGCAATTGAGATGTTTGACTTGCAAATTTGCGAAACTGAAAATTTATCTGAAATACGTTCATCACGACGACGTGTGTACTAACTATGTACTTACGTCGGGTATGTCTATACCCAAATATACCCAATATATGGTTAGCAGTATGTGCACGTTAACTGAGAGTGTAAATAAATAATGCTGAAGCACGTAGAGAATATTTATAATGTATTGTAAAGTTCCTCGTGAAACTTACAGTTTTGAATCATCATTAGAAATGTCGATAGAAGTTGTTTGGCAAAAACTATTTCCTAAGCTTGTGAACGAAAGATAACGGACTGTTTGAAATATTTTTATGTTAAAAGCTATAGCGCTTTTAAGGAACAGAAAATGCTTTCTTACGGAATCAATTTAAATAACCAGATACTGCGCCCCGCACGATTTTGAAATTTTCAGTTTAAAACTTCAAAATGTTGAAATTATTTGAGAGAAGAAGAAAAGTTTGTGCGCTTCTTTGGCATCTCTCTCTTCAATTTTCTATGAAACTTCTGTACATATTTTGCGACTTTACCATGATTTTTACATCATAAACAAATCAAATTTACGTCGAAATTACGTCACAATTGCCATTCCTTCCTCCAACTTTGTATAATATATACGATTTGTAAGCGTGGTGTAATCGAAGACTATCACCAAAAACGAACTAAGCAATAGATCTTAGACTCAAACAACGCTACCAGTGACTTTTGCCGGTTTGGGAATCACTTAAATACTATGAAGCTAAATTAATTGTACCTCCGTCTGTTTAACGTCCTGAATTAAAGCACTGAGGCCATCTTAAGTTTAAACTCCCCTTTCGGGTTCCATCAGTCTCCTGCTCCTTGTGATAAAGGAGAGCACGTCGACTAATTTCAGTTTCAGCTGCTCTTTGGGGGTCAGATAGAAGTCTCCTAAGAGCTTCGTTCTGAGACCTTTTAAAGCCAGACAAGTGCATATGAAATGCCTCGCCGTTTCTGGTTCTAGTCCGCAGCCACTGCATGTCGGATCAGTAATGATTCCCATCTTGCTGATATGGTAATTCAAACTGTTGTGACCTGTTAAGATTCCTACAAGTTTGCTTGATTCACTCCTGTTGAGGCTCAACAGAAATTTTGTGTTTTCGGCATTACATATGATCAAAAATTCTTTAGATTGCCTACAGGTTGGGAGCGTTTCCCATCTATCCTGGTGCCACCGATTCATTTTCGCCTTCACTAAGGACTTACTTAAGACCGCATGTCTGCTGAGAGCAGGTTCTGGCCCAATGAATGTGGAACTGCTTCCGTCTCTGGGCAACTGATCAGCTTTTTCGTTCTCCTGCACTCCTGAGTGACTTGGTACCCATGTCAATGTGACTTTATTGTCTCTTGACAGAGTTTCCAGCGTCTCGAATCACTGATGAACCAGTTTCCACACTGAAAGTTAAACACAGAGCAGCGAGCTTTCCAAATAAACTGAAACTACGCGGACTGTCTCGACGAGATGGCAAGCGTCCCGACGGAGCCGTGGAGCTATGATAAATCTTTGTTGTGGAACGTAACAGTAGTGGACACAGTCGCACGAGTCATTTTTAGTGCTCAGCGGTTCAGCTGCTGACTAGCATAACACTGCCTTAATTTTCATAAGAAACAAGTCCCACAAATAAAACAAAAGAATCCTTTTGTTTTATTTGTGGGACTTGTTTCTTATGAAAATTACGGTAGAACAAGTACGTCGACTTGAAGAGTCAGTACATTTTCGCACCGCTGGCGTTCGAGTCGTTCGGTGCAGTAGGACCCGCAACAACAATTTTCTCGAAGAAGCTGGGTAAACTAATAATGACAAAGATCCGGAGAGCTCCGATCTTTGGATTACTTATTGCAGCGGATATCAATATCTATCCAAAGAGGACTGCGATATGTTTTTGTAATGAATTATTTGTATTCGTGCAACATTATTTGTAGACTCATAGTATTGAATAAAATTGATTGAAAAAAAATCAATGTCATGTCATTAAAATCTATGATATCACCGTCTTTCATTCCAAAATTTTTATTTTAATTACTACAAACAAAAAAAAACATGTTTTTTGGGGGTGGCGTTAGCATCGTTTTTTGTGTTACAGCCCATTGATGCAAGAAGGTTTTCGTAACCTCATTTTATGGAGACGGCTCGGCGGCGGCGACAGAAGGTTGAAAAGCCTTATGGCGTGCAAGCGGCTAATGTTAATAAAATTGTTACCTTTTATTAGTTTCGTTCAGGCGACTGCCGCCTTTGGGATCTGCGCTAGCTCCTAAGCAAAGCTTTCACTTTCACAAAGTATTGTGAATCAGAGCTTACAGCTTCGAAAAACATTTTAAAATGAACAGAAATTGAAAGTTATGTTCATTTCTTTATGAATCATGAATCCTTAAGTTGTTTCTCAATATCATGGGAGTTTAAAATATGAAATAAAAAATTATGGCCACAATATTAGGGGCAGAAATACAAAATTACTATGAAATACTTACCCATGGATAAAGATACTTTCATACTGTATAAAATACTGTAAGGAAGCACAGCGATATTTTTATGTACGAAATACACTTGTGCTTCAACTTTTGCATTCTCGTATGCATTTATCATATGAGTAAATGAAATCCTTAGTCATTGAAAAAGACGGCTTAAGCTTTGAGTTCATGTTTTTAAATTAATATTCATTTTCATTCGGTTTCTTTTACTTTACCCTTATACTCGTTTTGAATGCACTCAAGTAGCGAAAATTTGTTACAAGAAGAGATCAAACAAATCCACACAGACGAATTCAAATGTAGAATACATTTTTTTCATAGTTTTTTTTAGATTTTATGAATAATTTTATAGACTGTTTAGTGGAGTTGTTCGTAACGTATGTCTTTTTAGACAGTCAAGAGAATTCGATGTTTTATATTACGATAAGATACATTCAGTCCGGAGTTCTCTAGTAATACTCAGATAGAATGTTTTGACGATTTGATTAAAATTGGGAACGGGAAGCGTATCAGACTAAGTGGGGGTTATTTATTTACACAATGCGAATTTTGTTTTTATTTTCTTTGTGTATAATAAAAAAATGTATACATTTGCCATCATCAGTTAAATGAAAGAGTTTACTACTGATTCGTTGATTTTGTGAAAAGATTTAAGCATGAATAATAATTTATGAAAATTTTTGTATATTTTTAGGTCAACGACTACAATTTTTTTATCCTTTTACTCGACGTACACATTTTATTTCAATTACTTAATGAAATTTTTTGGTGAAATTTGCATACGTTTTATGGTTTATTTGAATAAATATTATTAAAGTGCACTACACCATACGATACTTTGTTGCTTTAGATGTTTCTGAATTACTTGCATACATTACGGGATGACTTTTTTTACTTGAAGCTTTTAATTAGCTGAATACATACTTAATCCAATTATTTACATTAACATATACAAACATTCACATATACAAACACACAAAAGGTCTTGCATTGCAGGTGCGGGAAACGAATTTCTGGAAAGTCATAATTTTCACTTTAAAAGTACTAGATGATATCTTTCTTTCTTGATTGCCATTATACGAGGAATGCCTTTCGGAATTTTTTGGACCCGTACGAAGTATATAGGACCATTTACTACAAAAAATTTTATTGTAACATGGGGTAGATCGAGGTGGGAGATGGGTGGGAGATAACGAATCATCTATCCCATGAGCGAAGTTCGAAGATGAGCAAAATCGGCCAAGTAGTTCCGGAGATAGGGTCGAAGAAATGGAGGTCAAACATGAAATTTTCGAGGGTCGATGAAACTTTTTCGCAAATATCTCAGCAAATACAGCGCGGAGATTGTTCATTTTAGTGAATGAAATTTTAGAGACCAGGTGTTTTGGTGGGTTAGGGAAAAATGGCCAAAATCTGGGATATGACCACTTCTAGAATTAATAGAGAATGACCCATCACAACAAAAACTTTTTTTAAAAGGAAAACGTGACGCCAGTAATTGTCCCTTCTTCCAAAACAACTGATATCAATTGGGGTGACGCTTATCGCTTTGAAACGCAAAAATTCCTTGGGAATGTTTTCATTTTTGATTAAAAAATTGCGTCACAAACCCCAAGTGTTATAGTTTTTCTGTTCTTTCAGCTTTCACAACGCAAAAATTTGACTTTATGGGATGTATGGCGTATTTTTGTACATTGAATAAATTTTTAGCATATGAAAGCTGAAAGCGTAGAAAAATTATTTCAATGGAAAAAAATTTCGGCGAAAAAAATTTCCGGTGAAAAAAATTTTCAGCGAAAAAATAATTCTGCCAAAAAAAGTTTCCTGCGAATAAAAATTTTCGTGCGAAAAAAAATGTGAGGCGAAAGAAATTTCTGGTGTGAAAATTTCCTACGAACAAATTTCCACCAAAAATTTCCGGCGAAAATTTCCTATGGAAAAAAAATTTTCCACCGCAAAATTTCCGGCGGAAAAAAATTCCGACGAAAAAATTTTCGGCGAAAAAAATTTCCGACGAACAATTTCGGCGAAAAAAAATTTTCACCGAAAAAAAAATTTTGTCGGAAAAACAAATTTCGGCGAAAAAAATTTCCGGCTAAAAGAAGTTTCCGGCGAAATAATAAAAATTTCGGCGAAAAAAAATTTCGGCGAAAAAAATCTACGGCGGTCATCACCGCTCTTCCATTAATGCAACCTGTGTGCTGTTGTTCCGTTCCGGCAGAATATCAACATTTTATCGGGAAATATAAACAATTGTGCAGTATGTGATGGCTGTTTCCGAATCGAAAACTCGGATAAAGTTATTTGCGATGGATTTTGTCGCCAAGCTTTTCACTCCGAATGTGTAAATTTCAGCAAAGGTGCGCTGTTGTCGCTGTTGTGCTATAGGGAAATGCCTAATCTTCAATGGATGTGTGATTGCTGCATCATTCAAACTCGCTCCGAACCCGAAAAAGTAGGTCTCAGGGGGGTACGACGCAAGGGAAAAAAGTCAAAACTTTGCTGTACATATGGTTTCGCCGTCTACGAAAAAAAAAATTTTTTTAATTTTTTGATCGTATGGGAACTTGCGTCAAGATGGATTTTAGACCTCCTTCCCCCCTTGCACGCAAAAATACATGGAAAAAAGTTCAAAATGTATGAAGCGCACGCCTCCACCCCCCTCACTCCAGGATAGCGTACGTACTATTTGAATGGCCTCTAACATACAGAGAGCACGGCGATGAAACTGGCTTTGATGCCTTTTGACCTTTCCCTAACTTGTCTCGTGTATCAAGTACAAAACCTTTAGACAGTTCAACTTTTCAAATAAACAATTCCTCTAAAAATGTGAACCGTTAAATGTTAATGAAGCAATGGGAAATTTAAATAAAAAACTCTTTCATTCTGTTCAAAGTTAATACACAAATCGATAGACGTTGTTGTAAGAGTTAGCGGTGGTCTCACGTTCTATTCGGTCGTTCTGTACGATTTTCTATTTAATTATTTATTGGCGTACAAATTGAACCAATCTCTCTTTTCCATTGTATGATTTATGTTATTGTCTACAGCAATAATTAACAAATTTGGCCTCCAGCTGCGTTATAAGTTGACACTAGCCAGAAGCCATTGTGTCGGTTCTGTTGTTCTAATATTTATTTAAGCCACCACCATAGACGATTTCATAGGCGCCTCAAACCATAGGAAATTCGTGTTTTACGTTATATTTCTGGCATTGTGCGAGGGAGGGGGAACTGGAGGTTATAGCACCAAAAAGAATTTGTTATGAGTATAGGTATCATCTACGTCTGAGATAGAATGCTGTTAAAGAATACATCAATTTCTAGGAAATTTGAAATAATTTATCCATTCGATGTGTTGTTCTATTGGTGGACAGCCGAGAGTCATACGAAAAAAAAAAAATAGAAAACTTTCATTTCGTATGAAAGGCATTGAACGAAAATAGGGTAAGTAAGTGACATATAAAATGAAAATTGTTTTCGGGATGGTGAGGAAATTTTGAATATTCCTTTGTTCAACAAAAATCAAACAATCGTTTTTCATTTCATTTTTTTTATCGGGAAATGGGGGTTGGATTATTTATTTTAGCTTATTCTCATTGATGAATATATTTTAAGGACAAAGATTCATTTTGAAATTGTTTTTGCAGAATTTTTAATTCGTCTTTTGTTTGATGAGTTCTTTCTTTCTTCCATCAGTTATTTCCATTAAAAGCGTTTTTTGTAATCGAAGTGGTGCATGATGGGACTGAACGGATATAGATTTAGAATTCGGGGAAAGTTTATTTAACCTAAGAAAATTTTAACAGTTGTAAGAATGAAATGGTTCCTTTTTTCTGAAATGATTTTGTTTTTATTTCTTTCTATACTTAATTGAACCAATTTAAAGAAAACTTTGTTGTGACTGGAAAAGATTTTAATACAATTTTACTACACCCTTTCACAAGTGCCTAAGACGGTTTTATAATTAGGTGATACTAACTGGAACATTAGCATAAACGCAAAGAAAACAAATCGAAATCTTTCAAAACTCTCGGGAAAGCGTCTTTGTCTACTGAAAATGAGATTCCGTCACAGAAACTACAACTTTTTCTAAATGAAGTAGTTTTCACGAACCACCAGAAATTTTCAGTTTTGGTGGTAGGGATGGCAGGTAATTTATATTTTTATATGAATCTGTATGCCGTATGTACTATAATATGAACTAGAAAACGGTTTAATGTTTGTTATTTAATTGAAAACGTATAGTTTTCAAAAATTCAAATTTTTTCTCGTTCATATCTTTGGAATGTGGTCTAGTATGCTGTCAGCTTACCTCTATACAACTGTATAGAATTTATGGTATTAGGTTGGTACTAGTGGTACTGCTGTAAGTGAATATTCGCGCAAATTATTTGAATGTATAAAACTGAAATTGAATTTAAAAAAAATATAAACATTTTCAAGATATGTCGCAGAACAATGTTTATCCAAGAACCCTTTATTTTATCGAAATAAAATGAAAATCCCCGAAGGCGCCCGATCAATTGATGGCGATTATCAAATATCGATAATTTCGAGAAAGTAGTAATACTTACGGTAATTGCGCACGCTATAGAAAATAAACCATTCGTCGCTGATTCATCGATGAGTAGCTGTAGCCTCTTCGTGTCATCTGTCTATGCGCAATTAATCATGTAATTGATAACCTGTGTAAATTATTATCTGAAACGTTTGTGAAAATGTCCACAAAAATTATAGTAATTATAGTTCAGAGATAGCTCAGTAGTAACGTGCTGGCTTTCCACCGAGAATATCCGGGTTCAATCCTGTTGGGGACAAATTCTGTTTTGGATTTTTTTTCAATGTATAGCATGAAAGTAACGTTCCTAGGCACACCCAGGCTTCATAATTTGGGTAGTTGTGGATTTGGTGCCGCTACGATTCAACGTCACCTATATTCGATGAATTCTGTGTACAAATATCTGAGTCTAACTTTGGACGGAGATATAAGTAGCACCAGAAGAAAACCTAATTTTGAGCTACCGTTAGACGTGGTTCGGAATTCACGTTAAGCGTGTGGTCCAAAAAATGCCTGCCGGTGGGGCGAATTGGCATTGTACGCCCTACTAGTTTCCGCACCTAGCACATCATAGATTGCACTAGGTTTGTGTGCAATTTACCACTGACGCAGTGAAAACTTCGGTAACGAAAGGTCCTCTAAGAAGAATCATGTGAGCAAAAAAAAGCTCACAAAAAACTGCGGAACTAGTAAAATAAAACGATCTAGCCTCTGACCCGGACGGGCTGTAACGGCGGATTATTATTATTAAGTTTGAAGAAGTTGAGATGCCCGAAGACCAGTGTGGCATTCTGTTTTGAAAGCGAAGTTATTGTGACAGAAAGAACAAGTTGGGGAAGTCAAAATGTTACTTGGGTTTTGCTTAGTGGTAAGAAAATTTGTAAACATTACACTAGAAATTAAGCACGAGATTTTGAATAACCCGTTGAACGATTTGGAGACATGTGGTGGCGATGAGCCATTCTGTCGTACGATTTGACAACTGATTTGCTAGATTTCACACAAGTTCAGAGTTCGTTCTTTTCGTATTTGGACGCAGAACAGTAAAGTTCTATCTTAAGAGTTAACTTGTTGCTCGTGATTGCTTGTCACTTTTGTTACAAAGTAAGGCCAGTTGAACCATCGTGTGATTTGAATTGCATTTAGAAGCTCTTTGTTTCGGGGTAAGTTTTAATACCCAAAGCTATTCTTAAAAACCTTTTAGGTTGGGATATAAAGGCTATTGATTTGGACGAATTTGTGGATGATCAGTTCTAGAAACAAATTTAAAGAGAATTGGATGGTTTCGTTTTGGGATTTGTGGACTCAGCACACGTTTGTCTCATCACCCAACGTACAGGCTAGGTTAGTTTGTAAGGGGTGCGCAATATATTTTTTAAGTGATAAAGTTGTGATTTTGAATAAAATATGTTCAGTGAATTTGCTAGTTATATTTGGAGTGATAATTTGTGTTGAGGTTAGAAATTCGTTACAAAACCTCCTATAGAGGTAAATGAAGCGTTTTACGCGGACGGAAAGTAGACTGGCGATGGGACGGGAGCGGAAATGTACTCTGTGGACTGAGATATACATGCCTCTAAGTATGTGCGGGACTGTGTTCCAGTCTGAAGTGATGAAGTGATGATGATGATGATGATGAAGTGTGAAGTGAAATGCTGTAAGCTGGCGCGGGCGCGGGTGGCGTGGGGGATGAAAAGATTTTAATTTGCACGTGCAGCGAATCATCATTTCTTTGGTCAGAGTCTAGTCGGAAGTAGTTCTTCGAGTCACAGAAAACCTTAACAAGAAACACTATGACGTACGTAAACTTGACTCGGGTGCCAGGATATTTTTCGTAGCTTCATCGGACTAGAATTGAACTTGCCTTCCGATAGGACTGATTGTGAAAGGTGGAAAAGAGAGAATCCATCAGCAAAGTGGGACACGCTAGCCAAGCAAAATAATCTTTAGTCGGTTGCAATGCAAATTTGTTCTCTTCTAATAACAACAGTAACTTCACTCAAGGTACTTTACAGTGTCTCCGACTTTAGCTACCACTTTGTCCAAATAGGTGAATTTTCTGACAACGATCCTTTGGTCCAAATATAATCTGCGTATACTGTGTCACGTAAGAACACTTGGAATCACCGTGGGTTCGAAAAGAAAGTTCATTACAGTCTCAAAGTCATTTCTGTTCGTCGAACTCAGAGGTGTTTTTCAAGCTCTTTGACTTACTAAGAACAGTTTTATAAGAAGCATCTGTCTTAGTCGCGTTGTTACACTAACGACCGTTTAACCATAACATAACCTACTAAACGACTGTAAAAAAAAAAACATTTTTTTAAAACAAAATTGTTTTGATTTGCCTATTTGCCACGAGTCGTAAATCGGAGGAACATTATTTTCACTTGTATAAAAGAACACCTCTTTATAACTTTTCTATTTAGCGAAAGTATATTTAAATTCCGACATTAAAGTTGAGAATTTGTACATAACTACCTCTACACCACAGGCGTTTCTTTTATAAGCGTTAATAAAACGCCAAATAAAAACGCTTATCTCAACCATATAATGTCCTGGAGCTATCTATCATCATAAGCGATTAAAGAATACTTTCATAACATAAAAAAAAGACAAAAAAAATATTTTTCTCATAATGTTATACGATCAGCAATTTTTACTGCTTCTAACTTGTTGGCCATTTTTTATGTTGCGTTACGTTAGATTATTATACACCTTCAACGTGTGCAGTAGGGTGGTTCTGAGTTTTGTACATGTCGGAGAGAAAACAAAACCAAAAATGGCAACGACAGAAGACGTCCACGAGTTTGAATAAGTGCGCGGTTTTTTGGTACCTTCCTATAAAGCGTTGGAGTTTTTACAGGGCCATTCCACAAAAACTCCGTTCCCACGCTCGAAATGCTCAGTTGTTACGAAAAAATATTAATAGAAAATGGTGTATCAGACGTATTGATCCCTTAACTAGAGGTTAGTAACTTTTCTATTGCTTTCATTTTGCAACTACTGAGAATTTCACGCGTGGGAACGAAGCGGACCGTGGAATTGCCCTACAACTCTCAACTAATCGCTTAGTAACGTTCCTGCATACTCTGTAAGTCGTTTTTGTGATGCAGTGTTTTCTGGGCAACATTTAGTCTCCAGTTTATGTAACCTCAGACTTCTAAGAGAGAGCAGAATTTTAGGGAATTATAGAAAAATACCCAATTTGTGTAAGGAATATGTCCTTCAGGGCGGTAATTCCGCTCTGGGCGTCAATTCCCGTCACCGTCCGTTGGTAGACTTAAGAATAACTTCGAATTAAGTCAGAACAATGTGCGCTTCTTCTCAAAGACCTGTGGTTTTTTAATATACCGTTTCGCTTGGAACTGTATATTTACTCTGACAATTTTCAACCACCCTAGTATGCACCTTTCATTTATGAGTCGCTTTTTGCACCCCTATTTATCTCATCTCGTACGGGCAATAAAAACGGAAATTTATCGTCCAACATTATATTAGTTGATAATTCAAAAAGTAACTGTTATAGCCTAATTATCCCTATACCCTTCAGTTGAAAATTGCTGTATTTTCCATGTACAGAAAACCGATATTTTTTGCCGTCCGCTTTCACTGCTATGTCGGTCGTATGAATGGCTTATACGTATACACAATACCACATCCGGAAAAGGTAGTTATTTTCGAGGTGAATCATAAACGGAATCTTAAAACAGAGATTTTACTTTAAATGTTCATTCAGTGTACGAGTGTGTGTGCATGTGATAGACAAAAACAAACACAAAACCTTTTTTATTTTCTACGAAGGGGAATTTGATTCAAAGAAACTTATTTTGCTGACCAATCAAATTTCAACGCAGCATTGACATTGTTCGCCTCATATACGCTGTGTAAATGGGCACCATTTAAGATCCATAAAAATCTGTGGGGTCATTGCCAATAAACGCACCCTTTTTTCATGTGTTTTATATGGCTGTAAGGAGAGCTGACCTCGTTTATTACACGTCAATATGAATGGATTTGTAATTCTCTCAAACTTATTTGTTACTTTTAGTTTTTGTTTTATGATTTCAACAACTCTGTTGTCGTAGTTGGAATAGCTTACGTGACAGTGATACGTTCGAAGTTTCGAGATGAATGACTTTACAGCCGAGCACAATAACAATGACCCGCTATTTGGAATATAACCATGATCTCTATTTCTATTATTCTCCGACTTCTCTCATTTCGTTTGTTATATCAAATGGCGAAGTGAGAGAAGTCGGAGAATCATAGAAATAGAGAACACGGTGATATTACAAATAGCTGGTCATTCTTATTGTGCATAGCTGTATTATAAATTGTTCTCTAAAATATCCGAAAGATGGCCAAATTTGGCTAAGACAGCCAGGCATTGTCGTGTAGGTTTCCGCCTAGTATTGTCCTTGTCCAAACAAAAGGACATGGCAGGCCCGTCCGTCGGCATTACTAGGAGGTGGAAAGTGGAGGATAAAAAAAATTGAATAAGAAAATAAAAAAAGAATTTTTTTGGAAAAATTTAAATTTCCAGGGGGACGTAAAAAATGTCTGGGGGCTCTGCTTCCAATCAGCCCCCCCGTAGTTGACAGTATCCATCGGCCTGACCGATACAAGACCACTAAGTAGGCTGCTGTCATAAGAAAAAAAAAACTTAGAAAAATCAGCAAAGATTTTCAACGAAATTCGCAGAAAAAATCAAATTAGCGGTAAAATTAAACGAAAGATCCTCGGCGATTGTTTTGTTTAATTTTGTCGCTAATTTGATTTTTTCGGCGAAATTCGTTGAAAATCTTCTCTGATTTTCTCTAAGTTTTTTTTTCTTATCTGCCGTGCAGCGCATAAAAACCTTGCGATGAAAGAGATAAAAGATTTTGTATGGATTTTTTCATGCGAAATCTTTTCTCTCTTTTATCGCAAGGCTTTTATGTGTTGCACGGCAGTAGAGAAATCCATTTTGGTTGTACTTCATACTCTTTCCTCACTTAGAAATAATTAGAGCCATAATTAAAGTTGATAAGAAATGAGTTTCGGCGGTGCATTCCAAGTTTTGTACCTGAATCTAATTTTTGGTAAATTGTAAAAATTTTCCCGTCGACGCTAATGACGATTAAAAAAAGTTTCAACAAAATACCACCGAAAATAACCATACTTTCATTGAAATGGGTCGCCGTCGAGACGTTCAGCCGATTTTCGGGAAGCCGTCACAAATCATAAAATTGAAGGAAGTGCGATGTCTCATTTTCCCAATTATTATTATTAATAGTATGGTTACAATTCCCGTTGCAGATCTAATACAAATCACTTAATTATTTCGAAAATTAAAACACACTGAGTGCAATATTGATATCAGGCACAGAATAATTCGTTATCCACATTCGTTGTAGTTCGAAAATTTGAACCATTCAAACACGCTGCTGTTCGGATGTTTGTTAACTATGCAGTGAAATTTTTTGATCGAGAAAAATCCATCTATTTGACTGATTTGCAGGTACTCGGAAATCGTTGTTGCTGTGAGGTTCGAAGAGAACAGGTACAGCGCCAAAGTGATGATATTTTGTGGTCCAAATAGGTAAATCAGGTACACACATACGTTATCAGACCGGGCCAGAGGCGGCTATCATCATTTGGTCGGGCTAATGCACTGACTTTTTCATTTGAAAACATCTTCCACGCTGATTACTTCGTTGTGTGTTGATACAGCTGCCTTTGTGTTGCTTTTGCGAATGCCAACCATTCACTCGTAAGTGGCGTTATGTTGCGAATGATGAATTTTGTTTTGGCCCAGCTGATGAAGCGGCAGCATCGATTTATTTAACTTCACAAAATCCAATCGGAGGGTGTCCAAAATACCTCTTACATTCACTTTTTAATCGAGACAATGGAATGAATCTCGTCAAAATTTAAAAAAATATTGAGACGAAAACATTAACAACACTTTTTGCAACGACAGTTGACAGTTGGAAGTGACTGTTCCCAATTATAAAACGCGATTACGAAAGACACCTGGTTGACGATAATGAACTATCAGGCAGGTAAGTTTTACGAATAAGTTTCCCCAACTTTTCGTTCTGAAATGCTGCTTGTTTAGCGATATAAAACCGGTTTGACTTTGTAACTTTTGTTGTTGCTTCTGATTCCTTGCCGTGGTGCCACCAAATTAGTTCCGTGCCACTTAACAAATAATAAATTGATAAATGTTTTTACGATTTCAATAAAACTAACACATTCTACCCATCCACTCATCTTTCAATGAAAAATCGAAAATGATTCAGAACGTACCTAAACATCAAATATTTAAAGTGAGAAAATTTACTTATGCTTGTATCCGCAATTCAAATGCGGAACTCTCAAATATCATCTGGAATGTCGGGGGCAATTTTCTTTGCATTCATAGAAATAGGGAGTCTGATTTGCCATTTTCGAGATGTAAATACACTTGTCTGAAGAGTTAAAGATGTACACGACGTAACATATTTTGAACGAAAATAATGTACAAACGAATGTAACAGAACGCAAACCCACTCAAACTTTGTGTATGTAACGGCAGCTCCATATTAAATATATGTGAATACTGAAGTACACACACATCTACTATGAACAAGTCTAGAATGGTAGGTTGAATTTTAAAGGGCGGGAATGAAAAATAGTAAAGTGGATACCGGGATGTGAGTGGAAAAGTTGTTGAGTGTTTTGGCATCACATTTTATTGGATATTGTTGAAGTTACAGCAATTTCTTATATTACAAAAGCTTTAAAATTTGATGACTCAATGAAACGGTTTTTATTTGTGTTGGCATCAGAATAATGTGAAGTTTTTCTGTTGCTCAAATTATTCGTTGAATTTGCAGTAAAATTATTTAGTTGAGGTCTGTAAATGTTTTGTGCATAAATTTTGGTTCTTGGTACGAAATGTGGTATTTGTTAACGATGATTTATAACATGAAAGTGAGGTGTCTTAATACCACCCTCTTTTCAAATTGCATTAACACCATTTATATAAATGTGCTACTGCCATGGTATCTTAACATGCAGTTAGACGAAGTTTTGAAAACTTGCATAAAGTGACAAGCAAAACGTGCCCAAAAGGCAGCCTACGTTTGCATAATGTAATACATAAAATCAGCTCGTCAAGTCGTGTATTCACTCTTTTATGAGTGGTTTGTTGCAAATGTGTTGTTTCAAACTAAAGTGTGTCGTCATTGTCTATACATCTGATTACTGCTGCAGATACATTGTGATGTGTTGTTCTTTGTCAAACGTAGCGCGTAAATAAATGTTTAAAAAAGTTGTTGCGAGGGTGTCAGAACTGACTGCACTTTTCTTTATCTTCAGATACTTACAATTTGCGCACAGTCTGTCTCTCAAGCATATTCACGCATTGTCTGCCGTCTTAGTTTGCATGTGAAACACATGAAAAGAATTCACTTCACGTTTGAAGATACTAAGAGGAGCTGGAGGATCTTCAAATACTGAGTCAGCGAGTTATTGAATTTCAGCCTAGGCCGAGACATATTTTTCCATTTTTATTGTTCGTTAAATTTTTCAGTTAATTTTTCGGATATATGTCTGAACAATTTCAGGTTGTTCACCATTAATTTTGGGTCTTCACTAAAAGGTTTTGAAATATCACGAATAAAGATATTGTGCAAGCGTCTTTTCTCAAATTCTAAAAATGATGATTGTTGCCATAGCCTGACGTTTTTCATACTTATGCTTGTTTTCCGATTAAGTCTTTCAATAGCCAAAAATGATGATTCGCAAGTAGCAGCACGTACACCTAGCCTTACTGGGGCGGAAATAATGATTTTCTCTTGCGAACCAACCTAAAATTTCTCCAAACCGATAAGTTCCATCAAATTTTATACACTGAAGAAAATATCTACAAGCGACTTAGGAATTGTGTTTATAATATACGCCGCCGACGTATTATATACGCGGTGAGTGTATTATCAGCCTTATTTAAGTATTGTGTAGCATGCCATACGTAACGAACGTGTTATGTGCTCACATAATACGTGCACGGCGTTCGTAATACGTGCCCGGTAGATAAAATACGTCGGCGGCGTATATTATAAACACAATTCCTACGTTGCTGTAGATATTTTCCTCAGTCATCATCATCATCATCATCATCATCAAACTTTATAGACCGTTAGTACCTTCCGGTGTGAGGTCTTTCTGTCGCAACCCCAGATTGGTGAACTATCGTCCTCCATGCCCTCCTATCGCCCGCCAAGGAGATGGTTTGTTCGCCCAGAGACAGTCCCCTAACTCCTAAATCTGATTTAATTGA
>CM055404.1:8092812-8178146 GCA_029228625.1 Pseudolycoriella hygida
TGGCCTAACACCCGCGACCTGTGCATCCAAGATCCTTTTCGGTAGCCCGTTATTACCCATCCTTTGAACGTGCCCGAACCAGCGCAGACGACTGGCCCTTGCCGCCTCTTCCACTGACGAAATCCCTAACTTTTCCCTAATGTCGCCGTTCCTTATATGATTATCCCACTGCTCCCTCCTATTAACCATCGCTATATTCCTAAGAACCCTCATATCAGAAACCTCCAGGTCATGCACGAGATATCCGCAGTCAACCCAACTCTCACTACCATACAGAACCGTCGGCCGGAATATTGACCTTTGAATAGCTAACTTTGTTTCGCTACTTAATTCCCTTTTGTTGAACACGTGCGACCTCAACTGACTGGCCACCGCGTTTCCCATTTTCCTCCTTTCCTCAAATTCCCTAACTAACTTGCCCTCCTCTGAAAAAATGGTTCCTAAGTACTTGAATTCAGAAACCTGCTCCAGCTCCTCCCCATTTAAATTGCAAGCTATCTCCTTCCGAGCTTTGCCGACATGCATAACCTTAGTTTTCCCTACACTTATCTTCATCCCCTACTCCTCACATGCAGCATTTAGGCAGTCAATCCCACCCTGCAACTCCGTGGTACTATCTGCCAACAGAATCAAGTCATCCGCGTAGGCCAGGATTTTCATTATTACCTCACCCACCTCGACATTTCCCTGCACGTTTGCCTGCTTGATGATTTTGTCCATGAAAATTATGAACAGAAGCGGGGAAAGACAACAACCCTGACGAACGCCCTCTTTAACCTCGAAAGACTCGCTAATTTCGCCATCTATTCTCACCGCGGCCCTGCTTTCTGAGTAAATACTCTTAATGGCACGCAGTAAACCCCCCTTGATACCGTACTCGCTAAGAATCCCGAATAGCTTCTGCCTTGGTACCCGGTCGAATGCCTTCTCCAAGTCGATGAAGCATAAGTATAAGTCCCTGTTCTTTTCATAAAGCTTTTCGATAGCCTGTCTGAGGCAGAAAATCTGATCCTGACATCCCCTCAGAGGCCTGAAACCACCTTGAATCTCATCCAGTACACCTTCCACTATGTTCCTAACCCGGTCAACAAGTACACCCGTGTACACCTTACCTACCACGCTCAAGAGCGATATCCCCCTGTAGTTACTGCAAACCTTACGGTTGCCCCTCTTATAAATTGGAGCAATAACACCGAAGCTCCAGTCAGCAGGTACTGTTGAAGACCTCATGGCCAAATTGAAAATCCTACAAAGCCATTGGATCCCACCTGATCCGCTATACTTAATAAATTCCGTCCTAATTTCATCCACCCCTGCGGATTTTCCTTCCCTTAATCTGCCGACCTTTTGCCGACTTATTTTCCTCAGTGTAGCTGTTTTTTCACCGATTTTCCGCCGCGAGATCTGCCGATTTTCAATAGTTTTGTCCGCCAATTTACACGCTTGTTACTATCAGAAACACAATGATTGCTTCGATTTTTTTAGTTTCCTGTACCTAACATTTGCTAACAGCAAGTGAAAATTTTTATGCATGAGATATCAGTAAGTCAACATACGAACAAAAAATTAAGAAAAATATTTTTCCCGGATTCTACGGAAAATTCTAAGGCGAAGTGTCTTTTCACTCATTAAAATCGGTTCAGTTTATTCGGAAATAAGACCTTTAGGAAATGGTCATTTCCTATAGGCGATTCTTAACGAAAATAGATGGCAGCACATTCTATACATTTGACATTTGAAGCAGACTATCTTTAGTTCAAGACTTCGACGTTACGAGGATAAAAGATGTCGCACTTTTCGTTCAGAATGGCCTATACAAAAAGTTGGCTCCCTCTCGGAAATGGGTAGATAACTTTTCGTGAAATTTTGCAGGGACCTACGACTGGGCATTCTACGCCATATGAGATTTTAAAAAAGGGAGTGTTCCGGCCTCGTTTGGACGCCAGGGATGAGAAAAGATGCGATGTTCGAGATTGAGGTTTGGTGTCGAAGGGAAAATTGTTGAGTTGCGTGTGTAGTGTATCGGAGTGACCGCCAAAATGGCGGAAAATAGGCAAAGGCTCAAAAAAAAAAGTTTTTATATGTTGTAGAGTAAGTTAAGAGGATCATTTTTGCCCATCGAAGTAGTAGCCACCGCGCTTCGGTGTGGCGGCTCAAAAAAAAATTTTGATATGTTGTTTAGAGGAAGCTGTGAGGATCGCTTCCGCTCATGGAAGTTGTAGTCGCCGCGACGGCGGCTCGAAAAAAGTTCTATATATTCGTCAAAAATAATTTTCCATTTTCCAAAAGAACTGCTATCACAACAAAAACCCTTTTTAAAAGGAAATGTGACGCAGGTCCTCGTCCCTATGGTAGGCTACGTTAGGAAAGGCAGTCTAATAAATTTAAAACAAAATTAGATAGCCGTTTTCCACATTCAGTAGTAGCAAAATCAAATCGGTTTGCCTTTGATGAACTGTTGGTCGCTGTTTAACCGAGCGTCAAATTTTGTTGGCAAATTCATGGTAAAAAATTATAATTAGAATGCGCGCATACGTACACGTTACACGATTCTTTAATCGTGACGAATTTCACTCTAATAATTTATGCATGCATTTGTTGTTTGAACAGTTTTATATGCAAATTACCTGCGTCCATTGATAGAATAATATATTTTAATTGAAGTTTTGATAAATATTTGCAATTATCTTCAAATAATAATTCAATAGATAATTAAATTTAGCGATTCCACTTGATGTGAATGTTATTTTAACTGTTAAAATTGGATTTACCGCAAGGGGTGAAAATTAGTTGGTTGAAAGTTATAATGTGGTAAAAATTCGAGGAGCACTTTCATTGTTGTAATTAAGCTTGTAATCGGGTTGCAAACATAAAGTTAAAACCACTTAAGCGCAAATAATGAACTGGCGTATTGTAGTCAGGTTTTTCAGTTGTATTTTTTCTTCGACTCAGTAATAATGACCTCGATATTGACTGTTTTAGTGGATCAGTTACGAGAACGGCTCCTAGTCAAACACGACAGCCGACGAAAAATAGTCGACTGCGGCGCGCCGATTGAAAAAGGCCGACTACTAGTAAATCGGCGACTCAAGCCGTTTTTAAGCCGACTCGAAGCGGATTTTTCGATTCTACACAAAATGTGTGCTCCTTCCAAAATTTCATTTTTGAAGCTTATTACGAGATGCGAAATAAATCAATAAAATTTGCCAAACATATAGCCCAGCAAAATATTATGAACACTTTTCAGTTTTCGACCAACTTGGACCCATAGTCCTCACAGCAAGTGGGATAATTATAATGGTAAAGAGTCGGTATCAGAGGTCGATATTTATAGCAATTCTAAGGAAATCCGTCTTAATCAGAGATGAAATTCTAATTTTGTTTGTTGTTTATCTTCGGAACATTCACCGAAAATACAAATCGTCAACGAGGATAGTATGTCATCATGGTTTTTGCTCACAGGCGGCTCTAATGACGGAATATCTTTGAAAACATCACCATGCGATTCCGTCTGCGCTATTTTCGATTGTTGACACGTTTCATCTGACCCATTTTAGAAGTACTCCTTTTGACGAGTTATCCATCTGTGACAATTCCTCCATCTAGGTGGTATTGTTACCTTGTCGATCCATCTAAGGAAGCATGCACGTCTAAAGTTGTATCAATAAATGGCGCGGTTACCAAAATGTTGCAGATGGAGCCACTTGAAGTAAAGCAATAGTAAATACAAAAACTTTTGTCATGTATGTTCTTTCGTTCAAAATTATTCCATTTTTGTGGTGAATTACAAGTGAAATTACAAGTCGGCTAAAGCCGAAAATACGGCTCCGAGTCGGCTCAAAATCGGCTTGGACCATTTAGCTATCTACGGCTCGGCTGCCCCAAAAACGGTCAACTGCGGCTTGATCGGCGGCTGTCGCATCTGGTCCCAGCAAAGAAAACTAAGTTTGTTGTAGGCACCACAACAAACTTTTGTCTGTAAATGTAAATTTTGACATTGCCTTCAAATCATCAGTTAACTTAACAGGTTTTTTGCACGTGAACTGGTCAGTTATAAGGAGCGAGACCCAGCCAATAAAGTTGATTTTGTTGTTGGCACTGCCAAACTTTTGTATGGAAATGTAGACTTTGCCTTCAAATGACAACCTAATTTTTTATTAACATACCCTTCTCACGAATCATTTTTCTTATCCTCCCTGAAAACGCCTAATTTCTGGTGATCACCTTTTTATTTCATTTTTATTCGTTTTCTTACAAATTTTGTCTGCATATGAAAAATAAAAAATTGCGTCAATGCAATATTGCAACACTCGATGAAATGCAGAGACGATGAAACCTTGTGCTAGTGCCAAAGCATAATGATATTGTGTGTACGACCCGTATCACATTATAAGAGTTATGCTGCAGTGCACTTTCAGAAAGTTAGATTTTATTTATTTTTCTGTGACAAAACTGTTGTTTTCGCAAAAAAAAAAAACGAAGGAAATTTCGTTCAAGTTTTTTGTCAACTTTTTTCGTACTCCAAGCGATAAAGTTAACGCAAATGACTGAAATATGGACAATTGTGTCACTTTAATGGTTAAAGTTAGCAATTTGAAGGGAAAAAAACGTTAATTGCTTCGAAACGCCATGTGCATAGAAAGTACGTGATGTATGAAATTGGCGTTATGTTACATTGTTATTTTGGACAAGAAAAACTTCTCAGAGTTTAAGCGTTTCATGGGATTTGAAATAAAAATATTTTTTAGAAACAATGTTTAACATTTTCTCACTTATTTTACAATGGCAACATAAAACATTTACTTCATAAAACGGACACAAATTTGGATCGAACAACAACGAACTAGTTGTTATCGGACTACGTTTATAACAACGAACAACGAATGTTATAAACTCGATACATTCTGTATTGCTAAAAGGAGTGTCTTGGGGGTTTATTTACGACTTGAGCAATAAAAATCTTTATCGAAGATAATCAAGTAGGGAATTGCGTCAATGCTTTCTGTTTACAAACGTATAATGCACAGCAAATCGTCTCGGTTCGAAGGGATTTACCCGGAGACCGAAACTTTCACTGTTTTGTAATTCAAGTAAATCAATCCAGGATCAACAATTAACATGTATCATTTAATCAACATAAAATTCATTGGTCAATATTGATGATGTATCCCCATATTACTTGATCCATTCTCCCCATGTTACACACTGTGTGTACTCACATACATAATCTCAATTTCAATTAAATTCAATTGCTATCATTTGTCGATCCAATGTATTTTTGTTTTAACCCCTTTTAATTCTCGGTCATCAGCTTTCTAAATAGAGTGAGATTAAGATTAAGTGACGATTTGGGATCGTTGATGAGACATTGAGTAATGTCTTCATCAGTTGATGTCACATTGAAAATATATTTTGTGCACGGAAAACGTTGTTACATTATGTGGAAAATGTGCGCTGAGACAGTTTATTGATTTTAAACTTAAGAACGTTTTTATGTTACATAACCAAAGGGAGGGCATTTTTTTCTCCTATTCACAATTGAGAAGCAGGGTCGTAGCCTTAATTGAATCAAAAATGCCGCGTTTTAGAAAATGTTGAAAATTCGCAAAGGTTTTACGTTTGCTGAAACGCGATGCACTATTTAAAACTCTCTAAGTTATGAGAGGCTTCGGGTCACTCATCTACGCACCAAAACCTTTCATACACATCCCACTCTCAGAGTGTGTGAAAACTCTGAGAAGATGAGTAGGGTCAGAGTTGGCTGACAATCGGAGTGCTTACTGAGAATAAGTGCACACAAAGCATTTCTTCCCGGTGCTATAAGCCAGGAAATTGTTTGTCGGGCACTGTGGACTGATCAAGCAATTGGCTAATGATCATGTGGCACACGTTATGTGTCAGTGTCTAAAGTTCTCCTCCCTTAGGTTTTGCACTCTAGGTGGTAGCTTGGTTAAACACTCAGCGTTGAGCTGTGCGCCGGCGTTTCGTCGGCTGGGTCTTCAAGACAGTCTCTAGCCTTAGGACTACATCCAACACTTGGCCAATGTTCAGCAAAAATGTGGATGGAAGTTGTATCTAGTCAGCTATCAAAGACAATTTTGCTCGTGAATGTCACTGGAACAAATGATTTGAGTTGCGTCTACTTAAAGTCTAACATTCGGCCGCATTCAGCTGGCAATCAAATTTAAGTCGGCACAACTAAAATAATTTGTTCCAGTGACATTAACGAGAAAAAATTGTCTTCGCGAGTCGATTAGGTACAAATCTCCTTTACATTTTTGCTGAACATTGGCCATGTGTTGGACATAGTCCTAAGGCTAGAGACTGTCTTCAAGACCCAATCGACGAAACGCCGGCGCACGTCTCTACCTCAGCGGTACCCGGGCTGGAATCTGCAACTTAGGAGTGTTGTTATTCACATTCTATGTGTGTGTTCGTTCAATCTGCCCCGATGTCCTCTCTGGATGTATTTTTCCTCTCTGAACTGTTATACTGTGGATGCCATTAGCCATTAGCTACAGTATATAGAAAAGATTATTGGCACCCGGTGCCATTAGCCATAGTATACACCAGGTGCCAATAGCATTTTACTGTCTCGAATTTGGTGTTTCTAATAGAGCTATCCTCCGCCGTACACGCAACCAACTCTTTGCGGACTCAGCCCGCATCCAGTGTTCCACCACCCTTTCACACAGAGAGTGTGGGATCGGGATGTGGGGCTCTGGGCCCTCGATCGCAGATGCTGAGCCCTGTCTGGCTAGCTCGTCTGCTCTCTCATTACCGTCTACACCAGTGTGCCCAGGAACCCAGGCGATCGTGATCTGATTTCTCAGTCCCAATCGGTTTAGGGTCCCTTTCAGCTCTTTAACCAGTTTTGGCGTTGTCACAGGCGACGCGAGAGCCTTTTTCATCGACTCACTGTCTGAGCAGATGGTCACTCTGCCACCCGTCATTTCTTCTGGAATTAAATTCATCACTCCTATCAACGTCGCAAACGTCTCTGCTTGGAGGACGCTCGCTAACTTTTCCAAATGAAGACTGTCGTAGTTCGCCGGTTCCTGCAAATAGATCCCGGCTCCCGCTCCTTCCTCAGTTTTCGACCCATCCGTAAAGCTCACCAGTACATCAGCCGGTAGGCAGGTCGGTCAGTTTCCTAGCCAATCCGCTCTGTCCGGTATAACGATCTAGTATCGCCTCACAAGGTCGACCTGTAAAATCATGCGATCTCTGGGCATATCAAAGATCCTGTCGTTGATCATTTTCAGGATCCTTCCATGGCCAGATTCAAAATTCCTCACCCAGAGACCATTTTGCTTCAGCCTGTCTGCCGAGGCAAAGGCTCTTGCTTTAACGATCGTCTGGATGGGCGATAGCGCAATGAGCGCTTCCATGGCTGCTGTGGCCGTAGTCTTCATAGCTCCTGTGACACAAATGCACACGAGCCTCTGAATTTCATTCAACTCCTTCCTCGCGCACTCCACATTGAGCCTAGGCCACCAAACTACGCAGCCATGGCTCAACATGGGTCTGACCACCGTCTCATAGACCACAATATGGCTCTAGACGGTATTCCCGAGTCCCTTCCAAAAGCCTTTCGACAGATCCAGAAAGCGGCCACCGCTTTCTGTGCTTTGTATTTAACATGCTCGATACAGTTGAGCTTTTGGTCGAGAATAACCCCAGATACTTTACTTTTGGGCTAGGATCAACAACCTTTCCGAAGAGCCTGAAGTTCCCCACTAAATTTTGTCCAGTGTTCCTTTTACTAAAAAGCACAATGTCCGTTTTGTTGGGGTTGACCTTCAAGCCCCTCTCCAGGCACCATTCCTCCACTAACCTCAGCGAACTCCTCAAGCGACTTCCCAGGGTATTTTTGAACTTCCCTTTAACTAGAATTGTCAGGTCGTCCGAATAACCCTGCGCATGAACGCCTGTCTCATTCAACCTCTTGATCAAGGAGTCCACGACCATGCACCATAGAAACGGTGAGAGTATCCCGCCTTGCGGACAGCCTTTCGATAACCAAAAGTTGGACACCTCGTTACTACCGGTGCTACGTCCCTTTCTTCTAGCGCTTGCTGAATGACATCGAAGCCGGTGTTGTCGAATGCTCCTTCAATGTCCATAAAACATCCAAGAGCAATCTCACCGAATTCGAATGACTTTTCTACACCGACCACAAGGGCGTGCAGAGCCGAGTCCGTCGATTTACCCACCTGATATGCATGTTGCTTCTCTTGCAGCGGATATCTCGACAGGATTTCGTCTCTGTACTTGTAGAAGTTAGTAATGATCCATCTTTGTACGTTATAAGTTGACGACCGCGACGGGTCCGGAAATGCAGTCAGTCTATCAGCTATTGCCCTCTGTGTTGCTGTCTTCTTAACCAAACAGAGGTGAGCCCTGTTACTGTTAGACACAATCTTCAATGTATTACAGCATTCTACCATGCGACCTTTCAACAGTGGAAGGAAATCGACTTTTTTACGTAGAAATGAAAATGTGTTATGTAATTATTCATAGTTTTTCCCCATTCCATCTATTCTCATTTAGTAGTAAGAACAACTATGCGATTTGTTAAATTCGTTAAATTCTTCAGCACTTTTGAACATTCGTTTGATGTCAGCCAACAAAAATGTTAATTCCTTGTATTTCCTTCACCAACAGAGGGTCAGACGATTTTACCCCTGAAAACTTTTATTGTAAAATATTCGAAATCGGATTTTTGTGTAAAGTATTTTTAATAATAGCATCAGAAAATGAAATGGTTTTCACGGTATTTTTCACTGACCAAAACGCACATAAATAGAGGCACGAAACGAACTTAACTTTGTGGTACAATTTCCAATTTATGTTCTCCATGTATGCTTTTGTGTTTACCGTGAGCTTTATTGAATCCGTAACCGTTTGCTGCTGTGTGTTTTGTATTTTGTGCATCCACAGTAACAAAGTATAAGTAACTTGTTAAACGAACCGTTAAGACAATTTGTAAACCCCCCTGCTCGTTAAGGTCTCCATCATCCATACATTCCGCATCCAATTCTGTACAAGGGGAAAGACATTCGCTCTCCAATTTTTTTTAAACTGAGGACAAATAAAAATTACATTTTTCTGTCAACACAGCAATATTTCCCGTGTAAGTTGTGTGCTCGTTCGGATATAAGCTGCTCATTTTTCTTTCTCTGTGTTCTTTTTTCCCCGTCCAACTATAATGGCAAAAGGTATATAATGACAGGGGTGCAAGTAAGTACTTTTTTAGCATTTTACTTTCAAAGTTTTTTACTTTTGAAGCGACTTTATACGCTCAGTAAACACACGTTATAGAGACGTTTTCCTATGACTATGTTATCATTGATATTATAGCATTATTATCACACAGAAATGTTAAAAAACTGCGTTATAAAATTCGCGATGGATAGTCAAGTTAACATCGACCGATGCTACTAAATGATCGCTAGAGAGAAGTCGAGAATTTAATCAGATATTGACAGAAGAGTAATGACTAGATATGATAGCCGTCTACAAAATATCGGCTGCGGCTAACAAAAAAAAACAGTGGAAGACGGCTAAAACTAGGCTTAAACCAGCGTAAGACGACCGGGCGGCGCGGCGGGCGGTTGGAAAATCGTAACCTCAAGTTAAATTTCTATAAATAATCTGAGAATTTTTTTCAAAATTGAAAAAAAAAATATTTGCTTTCTGTCAAAAATCCGACTACAAGCTAGCTCAAACTAAATTTTGATAGGCATGTCGGTCGGCGGTTCGACTGAACTATTTTGGTAATGGCATTGGTACATTTCATTTACAGACTTTCTATACCACGACACGCTTTATACAATGCGGAGCAATAAATTTCTTAATTTAGTTGACTCATTTACAAAAAAATTAAACATTGGATAGCACTGGACGAACACACTGGTGGCAGATGAACTGAATGTGCCAGTCTATCTGAGTAGACCATCGCCTTGTAATATCCCGTCGCGCCCGCCACCCCCGGGATATTGCCGTGTTCAAAATGCGAGGAATATTGATGATCGGGCTATCCGTCATGGGATTTTGATGTATAGTGGAGCGTCATTGTACTGTACATACTATAGAATTCACCAGTACTGATGGATAGCCTGAACATCAATATTCCGAACACGGCACGAACACGACAATATCCCGGTGGTGGCGGGACGGGATATCACAGGCTTTAAACAGAGGTGCTTCAATAGGGATGAAATAGCGCCCTCAACTGAATCCTCAACTTCTGGAACTTTTCTAACATGAGAAAATTATTGTAGAAGCTCATTCGGTGGCGGAGGGTTATTTAAAAAAAAATCTGACACTGGAGAGCGTCAGATTTCATTCACTAAATCCTACAAAAACGCTAAACACTAACGATAAAGGCAAATGTCAAGATTGACGCATTCATTTCTGTCGAATCTTGACATTTTGCCTTCGGATTTAGCGATTGCAATCTGACGCTCTCTACTTTCTGAGAGAAGTTTACCAGCTGCGATGGTGATGCGAGTTTTTTTTCCGGCCTGGCTGCGGACGAAATCCGAAAAAGCCCATATCTTCGGGCGGATATTTTAGCGCTTTTTGGTAAACAAATGGAATTCAATGAAGTCAAAAGCCGACAACTTTTTTTGAGTTTAAGGCCGCAGGCAATTTTTTTTTAAATGTGCTGTTCAGATAAGGTTATCATGTAAAGCGCCGCAGGCGAAAATTTTGGACTGCGTTCACTTGTCCTTTAGGTAAATCGAAGAACGCCTAATTGCAGCAGACGCAATTTTTTGATTGTAGGGATCCTTTATGTAAGAATTTCAATAATTGAGTGATTTCTTATAACGCCATAGGTGACAATTTTTTGGCTTTTCGGTAGTTTTCAAACTAAATTGAGGTATTTTTGAGCGCCGCAGGCAAAAATTTCGGAAATTTGGATTCGTTTTTCTTATTTTCAGCCACAGCCAAAAATCACAGCCCGGGCCCCTTTTTTTCGCCCGGGCCCAAGTGACTTACTGTTTTCCGAATCTGCATGAAAAAATTTGTTCGTCCGTCTGTCTGCCGACACGATAACTCGAGTCAATCTTGACCGATTTCCAAAAGTATGTTTTCCCCGAAAGGTAGTCCCAAAATGACTGATGTGATCATAATAAGTGAAATCAGTCAAGAACTTTCGAAGTAAGCATGGAAAAAGTAGTCGAAAACGTGACTTTTTGAAGGCCAGTGAAACTCGGTCCTAAGGTCGGCCAAAGTTCAAAAAATATTTTTTTGCCATGTTTCTGAGAGAAGTGCGGGGAACAGATGGGTGCGGGGGAAGTATGGGTCTAAGGCCCTGGACGGTGCGTTACAGGGCTTTCCATGTTGCCATTTTGACGATTTCCAATGTAATCTAAGACTTCAATTCAATAAAATTCCAAAGCATTCCTCGATACTCTATCGAAGTTTAGCGTTTGTTTTAATATGCAGCAAGTGTTTGTAACAGTTGTTCTGACACTCACAAGTCTATTTGCTTATCGAATCGCCTATGGCTACCGCCCGAGCGCCCATAGGGCCAGGGCGGCACTGCGGTACACAATTCCAAACTTTGCCGCACTTGTTGTTCGAACTACAACTGTTGCTTAAAATTTTTCTGAAGAAATGACTGTCTACTACACCCGTGTAAAAATATGAGCCAAGAGTTTTGTTAAATCGCTTTTATTGTTTTTAATTTTTTTTTAACATTAAACAGACCAAAAAGAAACAAGAATAAGTCCTCGAATACTAAGGACACATTTCTTTTGAACAAATTTCATAAACAACAACCCTTTTCTCGAGTGTGCAATTTTCAAACACATTTTTAAGTGAAGTGGATTTGTTTTGTTGTACAAAATATTAAACACAGCATGGAAAAATTCGCATGCAATGCATTTATAGTGACATGATTAGAATTTTTATTCACATAGTTGCATTATTATGCAAAAATCATGTTCGGTTTTAATTATATGATCACGAATAGCTACTCAAACACGTCAACGAAGTGTCGGTTGTGTCACAGTAGGTATGTCATTTGGATAATGTCTATATGGTAATTATAATTTATCCGTGGGAAGCATTTCGAAATAATTTATTAGTGTTATGGTTGATTGCTGTAGATTTCCAGATATCGGTAAAGGTATGAATAATTGTCGTTTCAATAAGTCTGAGTGGAATAACCGTTTTGCATAAACAGATTCCATTTGCAGTCTATTTATGTCTTAGACGTTGATTGCTATTTGCAGTTTGTGTTTCTCTGTTTGATGATTTTCGCTATGCGGAAATAGACCTATGTGCCAGTCAAAAAAGTTGAAAGAAATAGCTACATTAGTACATTCGAAAACTGACCCACTTTCGGTGAAGATAAGAGGAACTGCAATGTGTTCAGTGATGTTAGGTCTTATCTGGAGTATGCTTCTGTTAGGGTAAGGCTGAAGTGACATATATTCAAATAAAATCGAATCGATTCAGAAGAAGTTCTTGATGTTCGCTCTGTTCGACGGAAAAACAACGACCGGCTACCATCTTACTTTTTGCGTTGCAGAGCTGTTCGTTTTCGAGCTGTTACGTGGTCGCCGAAAGGTTCTGGATCTTTTCGCTGGAATTTGCACTATGATGTTTTTGTTATTGATTACCACTATGCTGACTACGGCTGGCACGATTTGATTAATAGGATGTTTGGAATTTTCAATCATCTTAAATCTGTCTTCCACCTCAGAGTTGTCTATTAGAACTTTCAATCTAACTGAATCTCTCGTATTAGAATCAATGTTGCATAGAATTTAGATTTAATTAATTTCGATCATGTAGGCCCAAATTCTTTGTTTCATTCTGAATAAATATTTCATTGTGTGAAGACGTGTTATCAGAATCTACCTTTGCTGATATCTCGATCTGGTCTGAGATGTGTCTCTGCTTTCTCGTATTTTGTGTTAGTATAAAATTTGTTTCTTTTCTTCAATGAATCTTTTTCAAATTACTTTTTGTGCAGCTGTTTACAAATGGCCTAACGCGCTATCAATGGGGGATGAATCCGTCGCACAGTCTCAATACAATCAAAATATCCAACGTTAATTTTACAACAATATTAAGCGAAGCGTTTATTTCAGCCGTATTATCGTGTACATATTTAGTTATATAAGTTTATGTTGTTTTTGTCCATGGCGAAAAAGAAATTGTGTCCAACATTATTGCTTGGTTTCTCATTTAGGTGGCTCCTTAGGAGGGTTGTAAGTGTTCATAGCTTCGATTCCCATCGGAACAATAACGGTTGATGCAGCTAGATAGTGTTAAATTTTAAATATAAAGTTAAAACTTGAGTTTTAGATTAGATTAGATTAAGCGGATGGATCATTCTCGCACTAAGCGTCAGATGGGTCTGTTGTGCATCCCTACAGTTTATTAAATTCTTTTAGACTTGTTGATGAATTTGAGGATATTCGCTGGAGCAATGCGCTGGAGACATATAGAAAAACATATGCAAGGGACCGTATTTTTTTAAGTAAATATTGCCTTACGTCCACATCAAATTGTAATGGAAATTGCATCTAGGGCAATTTTGAAAGACCCGTCCGAAGAAACGGTGTGAAAAAACCTTTCCGAAAGCACAAAATGGACTATCAAATAGAGAAAAATGTTCTCCTCAATTTTCTCTAAAACATAGCAAAAAAAACATTTTTTGGGCTAAGGCCGACCTTAGTACCGACTTATGGCCCTCAGGAGAGGCCTCGGACAAATACATCCATAGACAAAAATATTTTCCTCAATTGCCTACATAACGTAGCAAAAACCAATTTTTTTTTGTCTACGGCCGACCGTAGGGCCATAAGGAAATGCCTCGGACGCATACTCCTCATCATCATCAAACTTTATAAACTTCCAGCGCACTAGTACAACATACCCTAATTCTGTATAATTTGCAAAAATGTTGTTACACAGTCCACAAATAATATATTTTTTTTAAAACAGAAAAGCAGTTTTCTAAACCCTCGGAATGAAAAATATTGTACGAAACTCGGAAAAATATATGTTTTTGAAAAACTAGTGTGATTGGCCGTGGGTTGCAAGCCTCACACTCGTCAAAAACATTATATTTCCCTAGTTACGTAAATAACTATAATCGATGTCCCACCGAAAACTTGTCATTACATCCATGTATTATATATGCGTATATGCGCACCCCACGAAAATTATTCATTACATTTATGTTAGGGCCTCCACCGGAAACTTCTCATTACATCCATTCTGGATCATTTCGTGACACTCGCAAACTCATTCGTGCATTTTTAAGCAACTCGATTTAAAAACTTAAAAGCTTAAAAACACCCTCTTGAGTTTGGCTCATTTCACAAAATTGATCACTCATGTGATGACTTACTTCCGCACCCCCTATTGTAATCTACTATTATTCACCACAGTGTTTCCCTAGGGAATTTAATTATACATTGATTGTTGGTTTCAAACTTTGTTTTGATGATTTGTTGCAACTTGAAAATCTGTTTGTCCACTCGGGGGATTACATCCCTCACCTTCGGCACGGAATGCAAACCTCCCCCTCGAAGATAAAAAAAATTCCTCGCAGTTGCATAATCTACAATACAATACAAAACGTAAGCATATACATTTAAAGAGGGTCTAGGACCCAAATATGCAGCATATTACCATTGTGAGTTTTCGGTGTACTTGGTTTGTTCTTGACAGCTTTTGTATAGTCTCGACATTCAAGAGTTATTGAAGACAAGAACTTGTAGTCAACTTGAATGAAAACAATCTGAAAGGTGGGGAAAGCTAGTAGGGGGTTCGAATATTTACCGGGTCCTACATTTTTTGCTTGAAAGGATAATAGCGTATTTTATTTCTCGAAAGTCAGCAAAAGCTCATGACAATGAAGGAAAAACGCAAAATATTTTTCAGGTGATATCTTGAAGAATTAAACCAAATGTCATGTTGAGGGTAATGAAGGGAATTTGAACAAACGTTATCTAACGGGGCTTCATAGCTTAGACCACATATTCCTCCCACTAGCTGGCTGAATTAATGGAAATAATGGAATAGGAGTGAAAAGTCACTCAAAAAAGTGAGAGTTCCGAGTAAATTTGGGGACATCAAACAGTCCAAGGTTATAAAAAGGATGTTGTGTCATTCAATTCGAGATCTGCATAACCTTATATCGACTGTTTAACTTAGCGAGTTTACGTTCAAAAACATTAAAATTAACTGGTCATTGAAGAGGGTTAGATTGAATGAATCCGATTTAATAACCAACTACTTAACATCATTCCTGAAATCATGAACTACACACTTGGTTTGATCGAAATCCGTCATGTGAAAATTTACTTATTTTGCTGATTGTCAATTTCGTTCGGAGTCAGCGTTTATGTTGGTGATTTGGTGTTTGTAATCTGATACTCTCAAGACTGCCGTACAAAAGCTTGACAGTGCCTACAACATACTTAGTTTTCTTGACTGGGAATCATTCTCATAAATGATCCGGTTAAACACTCGATACAACGGTATGTCATAACCTTGAGACAACAATAACGTACCTATTACACCATACCTAGAACCCATTTCGATCCAAGGCTTCATGTCAGGCATTTCTTGAGCACTTCGTTTATTCATTTCTTTGATAACTAAAACACGCAAATTTAAGCGATTTCTACACTTTCTTTTACAATTTTTATAAGCTTTACCCATTGTTCGGCATGTGGCAAAAAAAATACAAAAAATGAAACAGAAACTTAAAATGTTATTGGGGTTCACTCTAACCATGTTGGACAAACTTCTTTTACTAAAGTTTTGCAAATAACGAAACTATTTATAAATAACGCCTCAATTGATAATTTTTGTTTTAGAGTAAATGCACCAGTTATCGGTCATGTAGTACTCTCCGGCCAGCACCAGTAACCGGCCATATTTCAATGCAAAAAGTGGCCGATTACTAGTGAAACTATGGTTTGGCCGAAGACTACTTACATGGCCGATAACTGGTGCAGTTACCCTATAATTAGTTTTATTGCATTTGATAAAACGCGTAACATTTCCAGAAAAAAAAACTTTTGAATTTATTCGTTAATTTCTTTCGATAGTAATAGCAAATAAATAAAAGAAACTAGAAATACATTGGCGTCAATCATATCAGAATTTCTGATATGATTGACCCCAATATATTTTTGATTCAGAAAGTGTGGGAAAAACGTTAAAATTTTTATAGTACCAACCCAGTCAACGAAGTCACACTAATGTACGTTAAATGTACATTAAATATGTAGAAAAATTCACACTAGTGGGACAAAAGATGTCCATTTGGTGTCATTCGATAATTAACACTTTTGTATATTTTTCGTACAAAATTTACATTTGCTAAATTTTCAATCGGAAAAAAATGTGGAAAACTTCCCGCTAGTGTAAATTGTTCTACCCATTTAACGTACACTAAATGAAGAACTACATCAAGAACTACAAGAGTATGGGATCGTCGCCAAAAAAATATTGAAAATCTGAAGAAATATAGTTTCCATAAAGATGAACTAAGGGAAAAGTTTGCTTTTTCACATGAAAGTCGAAATCAAAACATGGAGAAAAGTTCACTTTTTCATGTCACGGTCTTACTGCTAAAAACCATAAACAGATTTTCATCAATGAACGTTTTTTCTTTCTTCTTACTTTCAACTAAATTAACATTTCGTTGTATGAGCTGAAACCACAAAACCAACCTCGTCGTATTCAAACACAGTTGAAACAGTAAAATCTGCAACATCGCTAACATTATTTGCAGAGACATTTGCCAAGCGCCAGAGACTTTGCATAAAACAAAATGCTTTATATCACGTCATAAGGGAAAAGAAATGGCAAAAACCGCGCTTAAACAATTAATCTCATTTATGTTTTCCCATAATTAATTTTAATGTAAAACATACATTTTGCTTTTTAAACCACCCCTTCGCTCCACCCACTCACATATATATCCGTGTGTATACACACAGTGCAGATAATGTGATTACGTTGATTTTACAGCGTAATTCCATAACGTAACGTTTTTCATGCGTCGAAATAATAAAGCATGTCCTCGTTTGTATGTACATACGAAGAGTATACATACAAACAAGATTATTAACTTTGAGAAACCACTAGCACAAACATTAAAAGTCAAAAAGTTTATTTCAAAAGATCCATTTCAATTCGTATAATGAAATTAAAAGCAACAACTTTCTGTATATAATTTGTTATTCGAATATTGTATTGGGTTGATGGGATGAAGATGAGTAATCAAATCATCGCAGAAATCAAATTTTTATCCTCTTTTTAGATGTTTGGGCTCGCGAACTCTGATGCCATTAACATTTCCAATGGGATTTGTGGAACATCATATAATTGTCTGTCTGCGTACAACAAGGCAGTCGCAACGTGAATGTTACAGTTATCAAAATGCTGTATATCGTTAGTTGTTCATTGTCCTTTATTAACGATCGCAGATGTGAGTACCTGGGTTTCCATTTTTTTTGTGTAAGACTTTACTATTGTGTGTGACGTCGGGTTCGAGTCGACAAATCAAGTTTCTGAAAGAGCTTTTAGCCATACACACTAATGCATAGTCGTTGGGTGTCTTCAATTATGTCTTCTCACTTTCATTATCAACGCTTTTATTCACTAACCAATTTTTACTATTGTTCTTCAATGGAAAAAGGGAATTACTGCAAAAGGTCGTAGATTTGACGTAAGTAAATGTCGTAAAATTGAGATTCCGTTTTTAGAAAAAACGCACTTTGAGAACCCAGTGGAAGAGTTAGGGGCCATCCACATATTACGTAAGCTTTTAGGGAGGGCTTGCTAAAAGCGTACGTTTCCAAAATTTTTTCATACACAAGGAAGGAGGGGGTCCCCCATTCATCGACTCGCCTGAGTTTTACATCACAGTGGCGTCCTCCCTGCGAGTGTGACTTCCCATTCATAAACTCACCACCAGATTCTTTCGGTGACGGGAGTTATCGCCCAGACCAAAATAAATTGTCATTTTCACTCAGGGAATTATCGCCCAGGAATTATCACCCAGACTAATGGGAATTATCCCCCGGGGAATTATCGCTCAGACAAATGGGAATTCTCACACGGGGCCCAGGAATTATTACCTGGTATAGCATTTTCCTTATACAAAATAGTATTTTCATAAAAAAAAAAGTATTTTCCTTATAAATAGTGGCATTTTCCTTATACAAATTGGACGCTTTAGAACATATACCAGCGGCATTTTCCTTGTACAAATTTAGCGCTTTAAACTTGCTGGGCGACAATTCCTGGGTGATAATTCCCATTGGGCGATAATTACTGGACGATAATTCCCTGGGTGATAATTCCTGGACGATAATTCCCTGGGTGAAAATGCCAATTTATTTTGGTCTGGGCGATAATTCATGTTGCCCATTTATCGACTCGTCTGAGTTTTACATCACAGAGGCGTCCTGCGAGTGTGACTCCCGATCGAGGGCGAAATGACGATGGCAAATGGTGGGACAGGTGCCATTTGCTATTGGAGAAAATAAAGGAAGTAGCAAGCGAATAGAAGGAAATAGATACGTATTTTCCCTACTGTTTCCTTAATTTCATCAATTTTTCAAACAAAAATTAAGAAATATCCTGAGTTTAGGCTCAAATTTTAAATTTCTTTACGTAAATAGGAAGGAAATAGCTGCGTCCTTCTATTTGCTATTAGAAGGAAATTCCAATGTTGAGACACGATTTGCCATTATCGTTCCCCCCTGGCTCCCCATTCATAAACTCACCACCAGATTCTTTCCTCTGAACTCTTAACTTATCTCTTTAAATTTAAAACTTTTTCGTGTGGGCTTAACGTATAAGTATCTCCCCTTTCATCAACAGTCATACCGCAAAAATCATGCAAGGCCTAATGGTGCCCGTCAAACACAATCCGCCACGTTCGCCACTCTTCATTGGAACATAAGCTCTTCCTCACTGACCTCCAGTTAAGAAATAACCGATACGCAAGTTGAAGAAAACAAATCGAGTGTTGTGCGGGTGGGGCAGAGTGAAGGGGCAAAGCCATTCAACTTGAAATGTGTTAATTACATCAGCAAATTGTAGATACAAACAATTAACTAAAATCCACCTGGCGAAAAATAGTATATTACAAAACAAGGAGCTGAAACGGCCGGGCCCGAGAAATTTTTCCCCACCGTGGTCTAAATCAGCCGTTTCAGCTCCGTGTTATTAAATAATGGGCAGGGGGGAAACAATCTAGGGAAATATTGATTGACAAGTGGAAAATAAAACTAGGAAATATTTGATAGGTGGGAAAAAAAGTAGGGAAATAATTGACAGGTGGGAAATAAAGTAGGAAAATAACAACTGTCTAAAGTTATTATAAATGAGTTATTTCGAGGTCTAAATTCTGTGAATAAATCCCACGTTTTTTGTTCGTAAGCGCATAATAGTAGATTATGCACCGCTGTCCAGGATGCTCTATTTTGACGATTTGGAGGTTACTTACCGAAATATGGAAGTAATTGTATCTTGTGGCAATCAATATGGCAATTTTTTTGCGACTTTCTCTGTTGTTCAGTTGTTCTAGTGTCAAATATGACGATTAGCTTGCATGGTATAAAAGAAAGTCTCGTTATCTGATTTCGAAAATTGAGCGTACTAAGAGCTTCTATTTTAATAAATCATTCACTTCAAGAATCTTCAGCTGTTTATATACCAATATATAGATACGATTTGATGTCAATGTTCATTTCCTATGCTTAAAATTTAATTATACTCTTCCATGAGATGTAAATGAAAGAAATCTTTAAATAAAATTGTTTCCAAACCGCATCTTTCCCAGCGTCAATTTCACTAAACACAAAATATGATCATTCATTTTGTTCATCGAATCGTATTCCTACTCCTTATACCGAGTTATTATCAACCCTCAAAAAATTTCGTTTAAGTTTTCCTCTCTGCTTGTTGAGTTAATTGAAGTTTAAGGTTGCGTACTGATTAATTAATCCGACCTTTTTGGCACAAATTTTACATATTTCGAGTTTGTTGTTAAACAATAATAATAGTGGTGTTGATGGAAAAGTTTTTTGGGAATCTAATTTTCGATGTTAGAGGAGTTGGTATTTTATTTGTAAGAAAATAAAGTGAGAGGTTAAACAACGGCATTAATGGGTTTTACCTTTAGCAAAATGTGATGGAAAATGTTTGGAGACTCATTATCGAAGGAAAACTTTTTGGATATTACTCAGTTGTTTAATGTGATGTAAATATACTAACAACTTTTTAAACCAAGCAAATGAATTCGATGTTTCAAATTGACGTAAATGTTTACAAGTTGACAATTGAAACTTTAGGTTTCAAAGTTTTTGAATTTTGCGGGTTTGATTTTTATTTCCAATTTCCATTTAACTTGTAATTTAATTTCATACCCCATTTCTTTACTGGAGTTGAATGCGAGGTTGAATGTAAGTAAACAACAAATATACGTAATAATTTATGTTGCATCAGTGGCCAGCTAAGTAACGGTTTATTTGTCCCAATAATTATTTTCATATAGTATGTTTTGATCGTGTCTTGTCCCCGATACACAAATGTTATTTTCTTAGCTGAATTTACGTCTCAACAGAGAACTAGTCCACTTTCTCTAGTGGCTCCATTTATGTTTTCAAAGCTGTATGCGGACTAATATCAAACTAATTCTAAACTTATTCAATTATCAACACAAAAACCTCTTATAAGGTAGAGTGTGACGCAGTCCGTGAGTCTGCTTCCAAAATTAATGATATCGCTTGAGGTGACGCTATCGCTGATAATACGCAGAAGTTTGTTTGAATAGAACCTTTAAGTTAACGACGAAATAATTTTTCTGTACTTTCAGTTTTTGCGCTGCAAAAATTTGACTTTTGTTTCTTATTGTGTAGATTGTTTAAGGTAAATTTAAATTTTTACGTGTAAAAACTGAAAATGTTGAAAAATTATTCCGCTGGTGAGTCTGGCATTTGTGATGCAATTTTTTTAACACAACGTAATTTTGTTTTTTTTTTGTAATTTTTAATTAAAACTTAAAACTTAAATTAAAACTTTGAACACAAGGTTCTATTCAAACAAACTTCTGCGTATTATCAGCGATAGCGTCACCTCAAGCGATATCATTAATTTTGGAAACAGACTCACGGAATGCGTCACACTCTACTTTATAAGAGGTTTTTGTTGTGATATCAGTCGTTTTGGAAGTTTTCAGTTGTTGAAAAAATTTCTATTTTTTGAAAAAAATTTCTCCAAAAAAGTTCTCCAAAAAAATTTTCCCCAAAAACCTACGAAAAAAATTTTTCCTTAAAAAAATTCTCCGAAAAAAATTTTTCTCCAAAAAAGTTTTTCTCCGAAAAAAATTTTCTTTCCGAAAAAAAATTGTTCTCCAACACCTTCGGCTTTAAAGGTACAGCCTAATCAAATCTCTACATCCACAACACATACTGAGCTACATTACGAGCTCAGGTAGATTTGACAAAACAATAAACGTGTAGAGCACATAACATAGTGAGCACAATGGGCCCACACAGAGGCCTCCGTGCGAGTTCTATCACGAATAGAACAACTATTTTTAATAAAAAAAACACCTTCGGCTACCACTGGAACACTTCGTATCACCTTCGGCTACTTTCGAAACACTTCGTGTCACCTTCGGCTACCTTTGGAACACTTCGTGTCACCTTCGGCTACCTTCGGGCCACTTCGTGTCACCAATTCTTCTCAGTGATTCATTTCACTTTCCCGAAGAAACCAACTCTCTAGCTATTGTCACTCCGGAGCTAAAATTTGAAAACTCCGAGCATTACCTAAAAAACCCTCAAAATTGACCACTTTTGCACATGCCACGGCTTTTGCAGAATTTTCCCGGAAAAGCGGCACATGAAATTTTTCATTTGGTGCCGAGACTGACATTCTCTGAAAATTTCAGGAAGATCGGCTTTCTAGTTCTCGAGATCGAAAATTATTAATAAATAGAACATAAATAGATAGAAACCGACAGATCAGAAAAAAGTTTTCATAATGATGAGAATAATAGAAAAATCGAAATCGCATAGAAAAATGTCATTTTCAAATCTCGATATCTCAGCCAATTTTCAACCGATTTTGATGAGTGATGGCTCGTTTGAAAGCTGCTGCGACGTAGTTTTTTTTTTAAATAATTTTAAGATGGAGGAGGGCGAGAGGAAAAAACTCAAAAGTTCGCCTATATATGGCTCCTTGTTCCAAAAGTTTTTGTATGGAGTTTTTTGGGTTTGTGGGCGTTTTTTTTTTGGGGTTTGGGGACTGCATCACGCCCTCCGCTACCGCTCCGGTTATGATAATAGGTCAAGTTTGTAACTTTAAATTGAGGGTGACGACCCCTGAGTTTCGGTGACAAGTCGTCATAGCGGGGTGAAGTTACGCAATATTTACAATGAAAGTTCACACTAAATCACCGTTATGGTAGCATTTCGTCACCGAAACTCAAGTGGCGCCGCGATTTTTTCATCTAAGAACTAATTTAGCAAACACAATCTATATGAATGCTATCAAAACTGGCGACATACACCGACATAATCACTAAAATTATGTGAGTGTTCTCAAAAGATTTCAAGAAAAAATCAGTATTTTTCAGCCGCTCCTTTGCTTTTTTTAAAAAAATATATACTGTCACGTTAGCCTGGCTCTTATTTTCTGCCTGAATGGTCCGTCATTTTTTCTAACAATTCACAAAGAAACAATACACCTGACTTTTACAGACTGACTGAATGGATAGGCATCGAAAGGTAAGACTTTTAAATTTATCAGCTTGATTTATCCTTTCTTTTGCACAAACCTTTTCATATGCTACTGGCACAGTAAAAACTTTCCGGTAATGAAAGGATCTCAATAAGTAGTACCACAAACAGCGAAACCAGTAAATCGCGATCAAGCCTCTAACCATTCATTTGTTGTGAAATGCCGAATCCTGTTCAACTACGAAAAAATGGAGGGCGCCACCGACAGGCTTCATTTTGTTTTATATTGATCCGTATTGGCGGGGGCCAAAGTCCACTGGTGTATTATTGTTCGTGAAACGATAATATCGTCCGCAGCAACGATATTATCGTCCGTGAAACGATAATATTGTTCACTGCAACAATAATATTGTTTACGGGACGATATTATCGTTTTTTCAACAATAATACACTGGGGGTTATTAGTAGTTGCCATCCGTATTCAGCTATGAAAATAAGCGGATGACGCCACCGACAGGCGGCTAATATTGCCTGATGAAAAGTGATGCAAACCACGCTCTATTGCCGTAACTGTATTTCGCAGCGCCACCAGAATTTCAACATGCAAGGCGTACTTTCATTGTAAATATTGTGAAAAACTTCAGATCGCCATCTAGAATCTAAACTTTGATTGAACAATGTGGACAGCAGCTGTATAAATGTGTGTATTAACGAGCCATTAACATGCACTATGTTGTAATATATTATTTTGAAGCCGATGATCCAACAGGCAAGTTGTATGCGATGTAATACGTCCCATAGATTTTTATGTAATTTATTTTTCGAATCGATCGATTTGCATATTTACGAGTATATGCTTAAAACTACACGCTTTTTCATACACGACATGTTATGATATTAAATATTGGTTGTTGAATTGGCAGTTCATTCACCATCACAAATTTCATCCTCATAAATATATCCACAAATCGACGACCATTATGTTATTGTTATATTTATTATTACAGAAAAAAAAAATCACATAAAATAGAATTTATTTTATATTTCCCATTTGAATTTCCATTTATGTAAATATTTTGATATACGCGAAATGAAAACATTTGCGTCCAAATCATATTTTCGTCGTCATCTCGAACATTTCAGTATTTTTATTCATTGAAAAAAAAATGTCTTATAGCGATGGTAGTTTATCGAATGCTTCGACTACATTTCCTTTTTATTGCATATATTTTATGTGACCAAATATTTGTGTGCCAGTCCTTAATGTGAATGCAGTAAAATCAAATGTAATTCATGTTTCAACTGTTTCCATTCCATTCGTTGGACGTTATGGAAGCAAATTAGATTCAAGTGATTTATTGAGATCGTAAGCGATGATGTATACTCCGGGAACTGAAGCAGCTACGGAACATTAAGAAACATATTTTACGGGAGATTGACATCTTCAACAGTTTTCGTTGCATGACTCCCCTTTATGCTTCATTCCCGTCAAAAACAACAGAGTCTATTTTTCCGGAAATTATGTTGGTTGGACGGGAGTGAGAATTCAAGAATCACACGAAAACTGAGTCTATTTTCGAGAAAGTATCTTTTTGATTTTCTCAAAATTTTCGTACTTTTCTTGATGTTTTTTTTTTAAATCTCTCTTAGCACGAAAAAGAAAGATCTGGAAATACAATTGCAAATCTCTTCCATCTGAGATTTCACTCAAAACTACTTTCAGTATTTGGTCATTACATGCGTTAATAAAATTGGAAATTTCCTAAAATTTCTAAAGTTATTCTGTTAAATGGGCCCTACTGCCCAAGGTGCGATATTTTATCGTCGCGCCCGATATAGTTTTCCTAACACCTGCCTTGCAAGTGCATCATTGTTAAAAATCGACACCCTTCTTTCCCGCCAGATATATGTCATTATATCACGAGCCCTGAGGATAATTATCTTGGTATCACATCGAACGTACAAGTCAAATTGGATTGGTCCCAGAACACTTCCTTCTGGAACTCTGCCTCTAATATGTTTACAATCTGATTCATAAAACACACAGAAAAATCTATCGGCCATTTGTAATAAGTAATTCGCTGAGTTTCGTCGATTGTAAAATTCGTTTAAAAGAAATTAAATTACCCACTCTTCCTTTGGCAGATCCTGAATATCGGGCTCCCACTCCACTGTAACTAAAATTTCGAACTGTTCGAAGAATAAAGTACTTTGTGCTTTCATAGAGTTATGTCCATGAAAATGTAATTATAGACTGAATTTGCCAATCACTTTATAGTGAACAACCCACAAATGCTTTGCTTGATTTCTCATTCACATACAATCAAAAATATTTTTTTAAAAAATCCGAAGCCCGTTAATGTTTGACCAATTTAAAAAGTATGGAAAAGAAAACTAAGTTCAATTTTCAAAGCGATACCATGTGTGCCGAACTGGAAAATTTGCTGGGTTACCAAATTTATACGTATATCGATTGCTGGAAACGGATACGATAGAAGAATTATATTTTCCAAAAACCTCTTGCCGGAACTTAGGTTACAGAGCGTAACACGTTTGAACTTATGTTATGCTCATGAGTATTATACAAAATAAAACGTAATAGGAAATGTTTGATGTTATCGTTTCGATTTTATTGTGAAAATGTGCTTTAAATATTAAGGAAGAAAGGACCTTTAATCGAATCAAACGTTTAAATGTAGGTCGACCAATGGCATAATACAAGAAATTAAATTCATAAATTTTTTTTTGTGACTTTTTCGATTCAACACTCAAGATTCAAATTAAATTTTCTTGGAAAATTTATCTATCTCTCATTTCCGTTATAGTCACGAGGTTTAAATACACATTTCCAAACAAAAATATTTCTTCCGCATAATTTATATGTTACAAAAGAAAATGCACTCATGACTTATCGCCATTAAAGCAAATTTATATGGAAACTTTGGAGAGAAATTTTTGTCAAATGAAAATTCGTTTAACTCGTATGGTAGTTACAGTAAAGTTTTCATGTCTTTCTTTTTCGAAATAAAAGTGGGGCTACAATACATTTTAACTTGAAAGAGGTAAGTCCAATTTCCGGGTAAACCTTAAAAAGTTTACTCTGATCAAGGGGTGAATTACTTCCCTGAACCATGTGTTCTCACGTACGAAAGTGCTTTAATGTACTCTAAAAAATTGTACGCAATTCGAATGTTTCATCACTTATTAAGTAGCGAGAGCTACTTTATGTTTTCACCCTTCATGTCCGTCCGTCTGTGCACTTTCACAATTATGACGTCATAAAAATGAAGCCACAAAAATGACGTTACAAAAAGGACGTTATAAATACGACGTCACAATTATGACGTTGCAAAAGTGACGTCACAAAATGTCATCACAAAGGTGTTGCCCTCTTATTGAAAGTTGCTATAGTACACAACATATCGATCTATCTTGTCTATCTTAAGACAATGATTACACTAACATCGAAGGCGATTTAAAATCTTTGGTTGACTGGGAAGTTAATCACATCAAGCGTCATTTGTATATGTGGTTGTTGATACTGTGAATTGTCTTCGATAATACGAGCTCAGAAAACTCTTTCAATTTGCCTATATCTATCTTCGTCTCTTAAAAATCTATTACGCTTTGACTAAAAGTTCCTCTACTTCCAAACCAGAGCCCACGAACGTGCCATGTTCTTTCTCCTAATGTTGAAGAATACTTCTCGGCGTAGAATGCAATACATTTTTCATATATCGAGCACTTTCCTTGATTGATTGTTCGGGGTCGTTTGTTTCATAGCGCACAGTAGGATCCACTACATAGACGTTCTTAGATTTCGGGTCGAAAGCGATGATGTAACTGAAGCGGGACCTTCCATCTGAATCGACACCATATTTGACGTTGATATTGACGTTCAGTTTAATTGCTGCTACCCATTCAGATGATGACAACGAGTTTTTGTCGTATGCGAAATCATTACTTGCCGTATGTGTTTTAAAATGGATAACTCCCGCCCCTTGACATGATAACGTCACAAAAATGACGTCATAAAAATGATGTGGCAAAAATTATGTCACAAAGATGACGTCACACAGACGACGTCACACAAATGATGTCGCAAAAATGACGTCACATATACGACATTACAAAAATGACATCACAAATATAACCAAAAGTTATGACGTTTAACAATACACTATCGCTACTTTTCTATTCAGATTGTAAAACCAAAAATCTTTGTTAGACGCCCCTCTATAGTGTGTCTTGTGCACTATTAGGGACTTTTCCTACATCTCCTGTACGAACAACATAGTCGATATTACGAATTCCGTATTGCACCAATGATACTCTCTTGTACTTCGTACGGGTCCAAAAATTGCTAACAAGTGGAAATGATCCGCCCACATCTACTCCGACACGATTCCTAAATAAAATTGATTTCGAAGAATAAAATATTTAATTGAATCAAAGACATCGCAATAACATTTTTATAACATCGTATACTGAGAAGTAAATATTATTTTTTTATCTCATTATTTAAACTCTTATTATACGGGTAGGTAGTACGCTCTATGGCTTATCGTTTTATTGCACCACACACACGTCGTTTATCGTCTTAAATATTGTTATCGGTTCCCCTGGAATCCCTAAATATCTACACACACGCATTTATACAAAATAATTTTACCTTTTTCGCAAATATTAGGAGAACTCGCGTCAAATAGTAGTACCCAGAGGGACTCACATTTTCGTTTATTGGTGACGCCACTTAGCACTTATCGCTGCTAAATTGCATAAAAGTTACACTGACAACAGAAAACTTTGTCCACCTATACACTCTAAAGGTTGTGCTTTTCATCGAACGAAATTTTTAACGTTTTATTTCGTCGAGCATTTTTCTTTCAAAAATCACTAGTCAGTAGTGAATTAATATGATTCTCACATCGAAAGGTGTCACACGGAGCTGCAAAAAAATATCTCGTCATTATATGGCGCTGTGATCTGTACATCAATTTGACTTCCATGCGCCCGATCAGGTCGCATATGGGGACATTTCTCGGATGTGATTTTTGTGGTTGATGGCTCCGTCAAATCTGAGTGTTTTAGAAGAATTCTGGTTCTTCTGGCATATCGTTTATAATTTTGATGAAAGAATATGGAATGTAGTCAATCTTCATAACATAATGGAACTGTCAAAACACATCTAACTTCACATTGAACAGAATGTTCGCAATGACGTTTAGTTGCAGTTTTGACATGTGTTTTGTATTGTATTTAAAATTGAAGACAATTACATGTTGAGGATGAAGTTGGCGTTGATTTGGCAAGTGAATATGGACATTTACCCAGAGTTGTGAGGAGTCGCGTTAATTGTTCAGGTAACGGTAAGCGATTTGTTCGACTAATTTTGTCGTGAATTTCCTTATTGTGTTGGGATATTTTCGAATATACATTTACGATAGTCGAAAGGAATGAGGGAGCCACAAAATCCGATGAGATATGGTTCAAGTTTTCCCCATATTTGCGTAATAATCGTATAAATGGTCGTATAGTTTGCAATATCATGTAATATACAGCGTGGTCTCAAATAGCTCAGTGTTATTTTATATGTTAAGCTAACGTTCGTATTGTAATATGTATACACGAAACATGAATTCAATTTGACTGCCAAAAATATATAAAATAATCCTTGAATGAATGCATAGGCAGAAACCGAACATTTAAGTTCATAGAGTAGTCATACACTCGTTACCATATAACACAAAAACCTTTTCACATCAAATCTATAAATACCTCTTTTCTAGCTGGAAAGTTGTGGATTATTTTTGTTATTTTGTATATTCAAACTCGGTATTTTATATGAATTTGGGGTTGTGAATCCGAACTGATATTGCAGATACCTTATAAACATGTCATTTTTGAATGGTCCCATTATTATAAAATTTGGCTTTTACGAGCCTAATCGGCGTTTTATATTCAAATTGATAGTAGGAAATTGCTGGATATTTCAGATTTATGTAATTCTTCTTGGTTATCGTTTTGCTGGAAAGATGTACCTGGTGATGGGTTACGTCGGATTTAAGCAACGATATATTTATGACAAACCATCCGTACAAATAATACCCAAGCCACTGACGAAATATTTGGTATAGACTATAAATAAGTTGACATTTGCTTACCTTTGCTAAGTAATGGAGGATTATTTGTTGGCTGACAGAACATATAAAAGAGATGTGCTGTGTTAACGTTTTATTGGTAAATAGTTTCAACGATTTTTATAGAAAACAATGGTGTAGAGGCTGGGCAGTGCAGATTCTTTTAACATTAGAATATTTCCGTAACTTTTTAGTGTATGAAATTAGATTGGAAATTGCCGAAAGACAATGTTGAAAAACTCGTGCGAAGCAACGTTTCCAAAACAAATTTAAAAAAAAAGTTTACAGAGGACTTAATTTCTAAATGTTACTTTGATTTATGTCAATGTGAATTTAGATTAAGAAGCGTCAGAGCTTACAATGACCGAAATTTAAATAAGAACTTTGTTCTTCTGCGCAGGTTTTCGTGGTGTTAAAAACCTGCGCAGAAGAACAAACATTTAGAAATTATGTCCATTAAAAACAAATTTTCAAAACAAACAATTGTCAACAAAATATTTCAAAAAGAAAAATGGAAAAAAAAGTTTTCTTTAAAAATTTTTTGTACATCGGTCAAGTTTTTTTGCAGATTTGTCTTATAATGGGCGCGCGGTAGCAATGCGCCCGTGACGCAAGTCCACATACGAACAAACAAGAAATTTTTTCAATTCAGTCAAAGATTTTTTTTTTTTTTCGTAGAAGGCGGAACTATACATTCAGCTAAGTTTTGACTTTTCTCCGTTGCGTCGTACCAAAATGAGTTTTTCGGATTCTACTTAAAATTTTGATTGAAATCGACATTTTACTTATTAAAATCGGTAGCGTGGATCCGAATATATGACCTTTAGAAAACTAAACATACAAAATGTGCTATTTCATAGAAACCAAAGTTTGGAAAAATCCTGATCCTTTAAAAAAAGGGGGGAGGGTACCGGCTTCGTTTGGGCGCCAGGGCTCTTAGATAGCGCCATATAAAGCCCATATAAAAGAATGTTTTGTATGTGTGTATGAGTGTATTCAAAGTATGGGTCAAATATGAGCAAAATATTTGTACTATGTTAGGATGATGATAGATATTTGGTGTCAAAGGAAAAGCTGATGGGTTGGGTGTGTAGTGTGTCAGGTTGACCAACAAAATGGCCGACGGTGGTATGGGACGGACTTAGCGGGAAAATGAAATTTTTTTTGTTGGAGATAGATGTTTCGTGTCAAAGGAATTTTTTTGCCGCTTTTTTTTCGGAAATTTTTTTCGTCGCAATTTTTTTCGCCGGATTTTTTTTCGACGGAATTTTTTTTCGCCGGAAATTTTTTTCGGCAAAATTTGTCTCCTCTTTTCTTCCAATACTGCTGATATCACAACAAAAACCCTTTTTAAAAGGGAAACGTGACGCAAGTCCTCGTCCCTTCTTCCAAAACAACTGATATCAATTGGGGTGCCGCTTACAGCTTCGGAACGCAAAAAATATGCGTCACAAATGCCGGACCCTCCCAACGTAATAATTATTCTGCGCTTTCAGATTTCGCACGCCAAAAATTTGGCAACCCGTACTCCACACATCACGCAAAACTTAATTTTTTTTCGTATCAAATCTGAAAGAACAGAAAAACTATAACATTGGGGGTCCGGCATTTGTGACGCATATTTTTTGCGTTCCGAAGCTGTAAGCGGCACCCCAATTGATATTTTGACTCGAGAGATTTTGGAGATGAAACTTTCTCTATCTCTCTCTCGGTACTCGACCGTACACGAGATTTTGTGGATTAAATGAATATGTTGGGATTAAGAGTGGATGGGGATTATGAAAAATGATAAGAAGATAAAGTGATCGATTGGGATAGACATTAGGTGGAGCTTAGAAGGAGGACCGCTCTGACCCCGCAAACTATCGTCAATACTGAAGAATATTATGGAGTGAATCGTCAAATATTAATTGATGAATTATCTTGAGTGAAATAGACTCCTCCATGACAGTCGATACGGTCTTCGATCAAAACGTTGAACCTGGAGTTGAAGTCTGGAGTCACAGTCTCCATTCTTTTGTAGAAACACAAGCCGTTGCCCTCGATTTATCAAAGGCTTTAGATCGAGTTCGGCATAACTACCTTCTTTGTAAATTATCAGCGTTCGGAATTGACACATCTTTGTGCGCATGGATTGAAAATTTCTTAAAGAATCGATCAATTCAAGTTGTGCTGGATGCAGCAATTTTCGAACGGGAAGTAATTGACGCAGGAGTCCCGCAAGGATTGGTGGTTCTCTCCCGATATTGATATCAACGACTTTTTTTCGCTGATGTCAGCACCTCACACCCTTCCTACAAACTCAACAACTCAACAGGTCGAAGAAGCTCGGAAGCAAATGATCGACACTCTAGGCTCGATCAATTTGAATAAAACTCAGACAGATTATCCCATTCTGAACTGACGTGTGTTGTGTATCCTACAGTTGACGTGCTTCAAGATTATTCAATTCGGAAATTTTTTGGAACATATGTGTCCATGTCCAGCAAACTGTTGTGACATGACCATTTAATGGAAGTGACGAAGAATTCGGCGAAAAGATTGGATTTTCTTCGTAGGTGCAAGAAATTTTTTTCTTCCGAAAAACTTGCCCTTGTTTTCCCTTCCCAAAATAATCCACAAATATTAAAAAAAAATCCATTCTCACTTCCGAAACTCCCTTCCTATCCTTTAGGCTAGACCGTGATTGATAAACATTTCAACCATCAAAGGGTTCTCTATCCGTGTAACACTTAGAATTAGAGTAGGAGTGATCATGATCAAGCCACAGTGAGTCTGATGTGAAGAGTGGAGGTGGAATGGAGGTCCGTCAGTGGGGTTTATACGTAAATAAAGGTATATAGCAAAAGCTGGATCTTCTGAACAACCTGAAACCACTTTTTCAAACAGAGGACAGAAATAAGATTGTTGAAAGAAATTAATAAAACAACCTTTCTGGTGGAAGTGTCATTCTTAAGATCTACCGAACGCACATCCGTCCGCAATACGTCTTTAAGTACTTAACAATTATAGAATGGAACGCCACAGCGTCGCTACAACCTGAATTAGCTTAATTCTCAGCGTATATTCAATTTCGTTTCCAGATTCAAAATACCTTAAAAAGTCAACCCTACTCTCATTGTCCCTATCGAATTGTATTGACATTTCGACTTTGTGATTTTATAAACACAATGTCAGGTCCCCTTTCTCATATCTCTATGCTCACCATTTTCCACCACCTTTCCTCGAAGTTAACAAAGGTATAGACTGTCGAATAAAAAAGTAATAGCTACCTCAACCCACCCTATCGTTGCTTTAAAACTCTCAAACAGCACTCCGTTTCTATATTTAACTTCAACCTGAATTGATATTAGGCTTCCATGCGTATACATGTCGTATCTAAGTCTGAGAGCTTTTTAACCGAAAAGGAATGGTGTGCTTTGTAATGTTTAGATTTACCTTTGTTGTTTTTAGGTTGAATAATGTTTGTGAATGACTGACAAGTGTCAGACACTGTCGTATACTTATTTTATAGACACACAGGGCTCATAAGAGGTTGTGTGCATAGAATGGAAATATAATCTGCATAATTTAGATTCAGTCTCGGATTTTAGTTTGAAATGAACAGAAGGCACAACAATGTTTATTTTCAACCTGACGAGTATGCAATTACAAGCAGAATGCATACGGACTTTTCTGTAAGAAAAACGTTTGCTTTACCTGTTACACTATGATGCAGCTAAAAAAATGCAGATTCATATGAATATTTGAAGATAAAGCAGAGAGTGAGTCTTTCCACGAAGCGTAAAAGTGGTTTTGGAGACTGGCATCGGAATTGACGAAAGAATGGCGACTAATCTGTAAATATTTAGTGCCTTATTGGATTGTCATTCATGTATGACTCGTATGTAACAATCATTTCATTTTTTCTCATTAGTATGTAATGATGAGTAAATGTGCCTTTTGCACGCCTGTCATTGGATGAGAATGTAGAGCGAACAATTGTTCCGCTGAAAGGTGTATTTACACCCGTAGCTAGGGGGAGTGCAAGGACTTGTTGAGTGTGAATTATAAGCTCAAAGCTTATCCTAAGAAAAAAGTAGTAAACAAGAAAATTAAGTCGAGAGTTTTGATTCAGCGGACCAAGCACGACTTCGCTATAATAGCAGTAACCGTCACGCAAATTTCAGAGACGGGTAAGCACATCAGTGTTAGCTATGTACGCATTGCCGTACGTTGCGTGAAAAAATCGTAGCGTTCATACAATCTTAGAGCACTATTAGAGCGCTATTAGCTCTTGTCAGCGTCGCTCCTAATAATACTAAATGCTAGTGTTTCATTGACATCATACATAGTTCGCTGTGGAGCAGTGTTTGATGTGTTGAACATATATGTAGAAATTTTTCAACTATGTAGAAATGTCAAATTTTCTATGAAAATTTAACTCGTACGCCGGTCCAGCACCGAAATTTTTTTCGAAAAAATGACGTCATTTTGCGCCGTCCACGCCATTAGTGCATCATCGGCTTATGTCAAAGTATACCAAATTTAATGATAATATGCACAAACAGTCAATAACTCGGCACCATCGTATAATGAACCTCAGTATACTCTGACAGAAGCCGATGACGTACTAATTGCGTGGATAATTTGTATGTAAATTTGATCCAATTTGAGCCACCGAACACATTTTTGATCTTGTTTACACCGCGCAATAATATCAGACCATCGCACGGGTCTAGTTAAATTGCTGGTGTTTCGCATACCTCGTTCGTCTTCTCTCTAGCCAGTTTGTGGCACCGGAGGAAACTCTATCAGATGTTGCTGGTAGTGAATAAATGCTTTCAAGGTAAAAAATAAACCTAGTTTAATCTGCACTGAGGAAAATATCGACAATCGACGTAGGAATTGTGTTTATATTATAAACACAATTCCTACGTCGATTGTCGATATTTTCCTCAGTGCAGATTATTTATATTATAAACACAATTCCTACGTCGATTGTCGATATTTTCCTCAGTGCAGATTAAACTAGGTTTATTTTTTACCTTGAAAGCATTTATTCACTACCAGCAACATCTGATAGACTTTCCTCCGGTGCCACAAACTGGCTAGAGAGAAGACGAACGAGGGATGCGAAACACCAGCAATTTAACTAGACCCGTGCGATGGTCTGATATTATCGTATTATATACGCCGCCGACGTATTGTATACGCAGCCGACGTATTGTATACGCAGCCGACATATTATATACGCAGCCGACGCACAGTGAAGTTATTTTTTGACCGATTTGCATAATTTTTTTTAAATGAAAGGTAATGAATCAGGCTTTAATGCGCCTGCATGAAATTATAACAATTTGAAATAGTTAGACATGGGAGAGTAGCCAAATATGCTTACTATTACAAAATTACCCACTGTGCGACGTATCATATACGCCGCCGACGTATTATATACGCCGCCGACGTATTATATACGCCGCCGACGTATTATATACGCCGCCGACGTATTATATCCGCGGTGAATGTATTATCAACCTTATTTAAGTATTGTGTAGTATCCCATACGTAACGAACGTATTATGAGCTCATTAATACGTGCACCGCGTTTGTAATACGCGCACGGTGGATAAAATACGTCAGCGGCGTATATTATAAACCCAATTCCTACGTCGCTTGTAGATATTTTCCTCGGTGCTTTTGTGTTACGGAGTAAGCGGTAGCGACGTATTGCTAGATGAAGGGACTACTAAAAGTAGAAGTGATCTGCTTATTTATTGTTTCATCACTATGGTGTACTAATCTTATGGGCTTACAAATTTTGAGACTGAACTCTCGATGGGGCTTGGGTGGATCACAATCAGAAAAGGGACATATGATTCTAAAAAGTTCTAAAAAGTTAAGTTATAACATAAATTTTCAGGACCGCTCCTCCAAGTCTTAATTTCTCTCACAAATCTCACTAATTTCTCTTACAGATTGAGATATAAATTTTCAACCGAAATATCACTGCACGAACTTGTTGAATATATGGAAAAGCGTCAAAGTATTGCTCTCTTGACTTCCCCATAAGTTTACAAACTCTGAGTCTATGGGCTATTCCATTGAAAAGTTGGAAAATGTGTTACGAGGGAACCGTCTTCTGGCTAAGAATGCAAAGGTTGGAGTTCTCTCGCATGAAGGGGTTGTACATTGAACCTATAGAAGAATTTTCTTCATACAACATAAATCTCGTATGTGCACGGTTTAGCAAGGACACATGGTTCCCTCGCAACCTACTAATAGAATTAGATAAAATGTCAGCCTTCCGGTGAGTTTCTTGATTTTTTACTGATATTCGTTCTCTCACCTTTGTCACCAATTAATCACCCAAACATTTTCCCAATAAATTGCATGCCACCGAATTTCGCTGTCAATTTCGCCAAATTTTGAAAAATGTATAAAAAAAAATTATTCATTTTTGTATACAAATGTACAGACGAACCATAACGGATCCGCAATGGCAACATCGTCACATATTGACAGGAAACACAAAAAAATCAAATTCGATAAATCCATAAAAATCCAAAACTGATTGTTTTATTTACATGTTCAATTCGTATGGAATCCAAAATGGCTAGATTTACTTGAATAAATTTATGTCTACATTACATCTGATAGGAAAATATCATTTTATAGAATAAATAAAATAAAAATGGAATTTAGAATAATAAAACAAACGATGAAAAAAAAACGGGGACAACATTTAGGACGAGGACTTTTTACTGCGTTTATTGTTATTTTGAGAAATATTCCGGAGTGAGGTGATCCAACAAGTAGTTCTCTTTTTTTTGCTGTTTATAGGTATATGAAAAAGAAAGGAAATGGGGAAAAAGCAACAATCTTCTTGGAATATATTTTGTTTTATCTGTTGATATAAATCGATTTAAATAAAATCGTTTTGCGTGAGACAATTGACTTGGATTTTATAATTTTTGGTACACAATGAAAAACAGTGGTTTATATATGGGACGGTAGGCGAATTCTGATTGGTTATCGCACGTACAACCATTCTGTTTATTAGAGGGGTATCCAAAAAGCAAAAACAACGAGAGTTTTGATGAAGATCTTCACGACAAGTGTTGATCGATTTTCAAAATCTTTTGTTTTTTTCTGGAAAAATTGATTACGTAATGGAATATCGACTTAAAACTTTCAAACACTGTCAAAAATGGTCTTGTTGAGAGTCGGCAGTTAAACTTTTAGCTTATAATCTGTGTAAAATGAGCACGAAAATAGTTCTCCTAGGTTTTGAATGAAAGATATAGACCTTATAACATCACAACAAAATTTGGTGAAATAACTAGCACTACTTAACCGTACACTATAGTTGGTGATTTTGGGTCCCTTTGTATTCGAGATCCCTTTGGAAGTTACGAAAATTTTTTCTTTGACAAGAGATACTGTTGCCCTACAGTGCATAACACACTTAGCGACATTATCGTTAGGGCAGATCTGCTATACAAAGCATAAAACAATCAGCGAGGAGAATTTGTGAGAGAAAATATATGAAAATCTCTCATCTGATATCGTCGCTAAGTTTTTTATGCATTCTAGGGCACTGCAATTCCAAGCATAAAAACTCAGCCAGGAGAATTTCTAAGAGAAAGTATATGACAATCTCTGCCGTACAACGCATAAAAAACCTAGCGACGTTATCAGATGAGAGTTTTTCATATATATTCTCTCTCCAATTCTCGTCGCTAGGTTTTTTATGCGCTGTCGGGCAGATCTCTCATCTGCCCTACAACGCATAAAAAACCTAGCGAAGTTATCAGATGAGAGATTTTCATATATTTTCTCTCACAAAATCTCGTCGCTAGGTTTTTTATGTGTTGTAGCGCAGTCATCTGATAACGTCGCTAAGTTTTCTATGTATTGTAGGTCAAAGGTGATGTTACACACATAACTGCCCTACAATGCATAAAAAACTTAGCGACATTATCAGATGAGAGATTTTAATATATTTTCTCTCACAAATTCTCCTCGCTGACTTTTTTATGCTTTATATGGCAGAGATCGAGTTTTGCTAGTTAGTTTTTATATGAAGAAATCGGGGCGTCGCTGTAATGGCGATGATTTAGTGCGTACTTTCATCCTCAACATAAAGTTACAAACTCGATCTATGATTGCAACATGTCGTTACCCATTTTTACCATAGAATCGTATCATATTTTGCAGTCTTGCCCCACTTTACACAACAAAATAAAAATAAACACACTCACACGTTCAATGTAATCTTTATATAAATATACAATCGAACATGGCGTATGCATTTCATGCTGCAAATACAATCCAAGCTGTTGTGTAAAATCAACAGTCTATTGATAATTTGTCTTAGGACTTTCAATTCCAGATTAGTTTCAGACGAACTCAACGTAGACAGTTCATATGTAATTGTATCAATTTGAAAAAGTTGATTAAAATAAGGAAGGCGTTCAAAAGTATCCAATTCTAAAATGACTATTTTAAAAGAGATTTTAAACCTGTAGACAAGATCATGCTGCAGTAAACAAGTCCGGGAAGGCAGGCTATTGTCAAAAAATGATGTATGGGCATTTTGAATCCAGTGTACGGTATTTTACGGCGCAACACTTTTCAATTTGACACCAGGCTGCCCTCTATATGACCTTGACCCATGAAAAAGAACGCAGCCTGGTGTCAAAAATTGAAGCATAGTACCGTGAAGGCAATGACGAGTGCTTTACAGCGCATCAATTTTCATCTTGACACCAGGCTGCGTTCTTGGACTAAATTTATTCGAATGCAGATGGCAATGGCCATCGTAAAGCATTCGTTAATGCCGTGGTAGTAATAGGCTTCAATTTTTAACAATAGGCTGTCTTCTTTTCGAGTTGGATCATGACGAAGTACGCAGCTTGGTGTAAAATTGACAATTATTTTATCATAAAGCACTCGCTATTGACTTTAACATTTCCTAACATCACTTTTTGACACCCGACTTTCCGGCCGAAATAACACTCTTGTTGCAAATTTCTGAAGGCTGCGTACTTCTGATTCAAGATCTAGAGATTCATGCACTAGAGGAAGGATCAATCTAGTACATGAAAAAACTATATTGCTGGATGTTTAATAGATTTTCAGAATAACTGTAACAAAGTACGCCATCAATTTGTGAGACACCACCTTAAAAAATGCAGTTCGCAGACTTCTAAAGACTGAGGAATCCTTTAAAGGAACTTGACATGGTTAGAAGAGGTATGCTATTGGGAATGCAATGAGATACCATTTGAACAAGATTTGAAACATTTTAACGATTCAAGTTGCAACGAAACGTTGCTTTTAAATAAAGTCCGTGAAATATATTTCGTTTCCACCCTTAAAAATGAAAATAAGATTCCCTCGTAGAAAGGGTACTTGTAGTAGTACTGCAAAGTGTGTCTGCCAATAAAATCTCTCACAAATTCTTCAATAGTCCGTCTGATTTTGGATCACTATTTAAGTTATATTTTCTGCACACAAAACTCAACGTCCATTTATCATAAAATTGGTTTTTGTTGGTGTGTCGGTCGGTGGCACAAAATTTTGGCAAATGCTCGTTTACGCCATCGGAACTTATTCCAAAATACCGAAAATAATGTGTACAACACAATGAAGCAACATATAAACCGGGGAGTTGTTGCGGGCAATAGAAAATGGAAGGGGAGAAAGGGGGCGAGTTACACTATGTTGTATGATTGTATGGAAAATTATTTTTCAGACTTTCCCGCGTACATGGAACGAGATGGTGGGTTTTGATATATAGGATGTTGCCAAAACAGCATAGTCGAACCAACAAAAAGCCCAGTGATTTGAAACAAGCACAAGATTTATGTTTCATTATTATATTTTTGTATCCTTTTAATGGATAATTTATTTTATATGGTGAATCACATGGATAAATAGGATTTTTGGTTTATTGTGTTCGGTGTGTGGACACTGTGGAAAAACAGAAGAATGGCGAATGAGCCAAAGGATTTGATTAAATTGTTCTTTTTCTGTTTTAACAGTTGAAAATTGGTGGAAAATGAAAACTAATACCGGAATGGGTAAGCAATTCGCTGCGCAAAATGTACTTCAAATACTTTTTGCGTGATTGCGTCCGAGTCCTTTGTTGTGTGTGTGCAATGTATATTTCCATGGATATTACCTTTTGGAATGATATGGAGGTAATCTGCATCAACAAGTTGAAATGGGAGAAATTTAAAATTAGACAAGATAGACTACATTGCACTGTGTATTTATGTCTAAAATACAATGTAAATGAACAGACAGATTATGTGAAGTGTAAGTTCATTATGCTTGTTGAGGATAATGCAAGATTGCACTTTGTCTCTGTAAGCTGTTGTATCCAAATTGTTGGATATATTCAGAATGTAAAGCCGACGTAAAGAGCTGTCGGCTAGTTTTTGGTCAAAAAGTGTTCTACGGACGAAATTTCTATATTTTTACGCGGACAAATTGACATGAAACCTTCAATTCAGTGACTTTTTTTCATTAAAATTTTCTTCAAATCTTTTACTTTAAGGAAAACTTGTGGGAACGTGTTGAAGTTCTAAACAATGCAATAGGCTACCTCGCGGAATGAAACTAACTCTTTCACTCGCTGGGGGCTCCGCGTTAATTACTTGTTTGCATTTTTGAGTTGTCGTTACAATCTTTACACAAAGTCCCCAAGCAAAATTGTTTCATTCCACGATTATTGCGCTATTCAGAAGCCGATGATCCCGAAAATTTCAGGGACCGTTGGTCGCCGTTTTCTTACTGTCGGTGACTCTACAGTCTGCGTATACATAGAAATACAACCTGCGTATTGTTCAACACAATGTCGACAGCTACAACCGATTCTCTATCGTTTTCATTTATTGGAACGAGATTCTCATACAGTTTCTATATTATTCATACCATGCGACTCAAGAGAAATGTTATGTCGATATGGAACTACTGCTGGAGATAACAAGACTTATGTTTGGTCAATTGCTATTATCGACTACAACAATCAGCTGTCGAAACCAATATATGTAAACTATTTCGAATTAACATAAAATGAACATGTTTGCGAGCAATATGACATTGTGATTAGATATTAGATATTGGTGTACAATAGTTGCCACTTTGAAACACATGTAATACTTCATCTATGTCATGCATATAATGTGACTCATCTCATTCCCTACGACGTAAGATAAGACTGGATTAAAGGATAGTTATGCGATTTGACTGAATTTTTTTACGTGAAAAACCATGAAAGAAAGGAATTTTTATTCAATTCATTCTACACTGATTTTTACATTTGCCTTGGAAGGAAAAAAAAAGAAAGTTTTGGTAAAATCCAAGTTTAATGGTCAAGTGGGAGGGAGGGGTGGGAGTGGGTGGTGGTGGTAGGGGACCACCCCCCCATCAATAATCAGTGATAATTTTGTGGCGGTCCCTTAAGGGGGCGGAGGGAGGGGCTCCCAAAGTTGGATTTTTTTTTTCGTTTTTTTGGCATTTTGTGACTACTTTTGGGGGGGAAAAGGTGGGGAGGAGTTACGGAAGAGTATTGAGCGCGTTAAAAACCCGGAAAAAACACTTTACATAGCCGAAAAAGTATTTTGGAGCGCTTTAAAGATGAAATTGTCCAATTTTAGCATTTGCTGAGTGTACACACAGTGCTTGTGTGTACACTCACCCAGGGAACGCCGCGTGGAGGCTGCTAATGTGTTCCCCATGACCCTTCGGGGTCGTATTACGATCGTGACCCTCCGGTTCGTCAGTCCCGTAGTATTTAACGACTCCAAACACCTCGTAATAGCCTGTCTACTCATCATAAAATCGTTGCAAATCTTCTTGCAATTCCTAAAAGTGCTTCTCGATTTCAGACTCTATTACTTGCCCGTTACCGTCATACAGAGATCCCGCAAACTTGCAAAATTCAGCGAACGGATCCATTTTCTTGGCTCTGCACGATCGCAAAAATAAGTATTTGCTCAGTTTGCTGGCCAAAAACTCACTTTTGCGGTTGTGCGTACCAACAACTTCTTTCGCGTGGCGCCAAGATGTTTCGATACCGTTGGTGTGCGCACCTGTTTCCGGGTCCTTGAACGTAAGCGAATGGTTGACGGTTAAGTGTTGGAAGCCTTCGTCGTTCAAACACTTGTACGACCGCCAACAGTCCGAGATGATTGTGGTGCCTGGCAAAATGAAATGTTTGATAATGCACAGGAGAACATTCTTTGTCCGGTTTTCCACTGGCACCATGAAGACCATACCGCTTTCACGTTCGACTCCTCCGAACACCCATTTGCCGTCGACACGGCGACCACGATTGTATTTTCGCTTACCGAATTTCGACTCGTAAATTCCACCGTTTTTCCGACCCCTCCAATTGCACACGCTTTTACGACCATAGCATCGAATGTCACTTCGTGACAAAAGGATGCCCAATCCACCAGCGTGTTCTCCGAAGTGTCCAACAATTCGCTCATAACGTTTTGCTGTACCTTCTTCAGCCACAGGTCGATAAAACCGACAACTTTCCATAGTTCCAAATGTGTGCCGGAGAAGAACGTTTCCGTTAAATAGCTTCGCCGGTACGTGCACAGTTTTGCCTTTTTCTTCTTGTGCGCGATTTGTCCGTTGCACCTCCACTTCAACCCAACTGGTACCGAAGTGTCAACAACCTCTACCATCAAACATCCGCATTTTGGACAAACGGGAGGTTTTCCCAACAATCCGACACGTTTCGCCAGTTCCAAAATGCCTTTTCCACCTTCTATAGCGTGAATTCGAACAATTGAAGTAAAATTTATTGTTGTCGCCATCTTCCCTTGTCAAAAGTTTGCAATACATTGAGGTCAATATACGAAGAACATGTGCACAGACGTTTTTTTATTGTTTAAACCAACACACAGAAAAGCTCTCTTCATTTGTGCCACTTCGTTGCGATATTGGCATTTATAAAAATGGCTTCAATGGAGAACGACGTTTTGCGCAAACAAATGCGAAATCCTTGGCTGTTTTTGCAAATGATGATTGGTGAGGCTGACGGTTGGCCACAATTTATACGAAATGCTTTTTGGCAACCTCAGTTCAACGATCACAACCGAATGGTCGTGGTTAACTTCGCTTATAACAATGGAGTATGCGAATCCTTGCTGCACGACGTGCTAAATTTTACATTGAAGAAAATTATACGAGAATTCGAAGAGCAAATGTGGCATATCGGTACACTTACTTCGATGATCCCATGCACGGTGGCGAACGGCGAAGTCGTGCCTACTCCTACAACACAACATTAAAAGCCGTTGTGTATCTCGATGGTCGCACGAAGTCGAAAAATTGATTGGATGTAAAGGTGTTTGGAGATTTGCAAAGATGTTCTGCTGAGTAGACAGGCTATTACGAGGTGTTTGGAGTCGTTAAATACTCCGGGACTGACGAACCGGAGGGTCACGATCGTAATATGACCCCGAAGGGTCATGGGGAACACATTAGCAGCCTCCACGCGGCGTTCCCTGGGTGAGTGTACACACAAGCACTGTGTGTACACTCAGCAAATGCTAAAATTGGACAATTTCATCTTTAAAGCGCTCCAAAATACTTTTTCGGCTATGCAAAGTGTTTTTTCCGGGTTTTTAAAGCGCTCAATACTCTTCCGTAACTCCTCCCCACCTTTTCCCCACCAAAAGTAGTCACAAAATGCCAAAAAAACGAAAAAAAAAAATCCAACTTTGGGAGCCCCTCCCTCCGCCCCCTTAAGGGACCGCCACAAAATTATCACTGATTATTGATGGGGGGGTGATCCCCTACCACCCCCACCCACTCCCACCCATCCCCCCCACTTGACCATTAAACTTGGATTTTACCAAAGTTTTAACGTCACTGGAGCAGGTAAATTTCGTTCATCGCAGCGCTTTTCGGAATGCTGCCGATGATGAATTTTAAGTGTTACTTGAGCTCCGTTTAATATTGACATGGCTAATTCCATCGTCTCCATGGGTCTGTTTCATTCTTTCAATGTGATTTGTATTAACATGAGACGAAACACATTCGTTACCCAGGTGACATGGTAGCGACAATGTATGGGTTACCGATGGAATTAGCTACACACACTGACCATACACTGAAATTTAAATAAGAACTTTATAAACTTTGTACTTCTGCGCAGGTTTTCACGCTGTTGAAAACATGCGCGGAAGTACAAAGTTTATAAAGTTCTTATTTGAATTTTGGTCCGTGTGCATGGCTGGGTTAGCGTCGCTGCTGGCGCCGCTAATAGCGACGCTAAAGTTTAAGACTGCTCGCTAGTAGAGATTAGCGCTCGCTAAAATCCGATTAGCGAATATTTTTCTCTAATCGCTAATGGATTCGCTAAAATATGGAGCTGTTCATCACAAGTCACCAGTCTATTTTCGACCGAATGCCAGTTTTTCGAAAATTTTTGGTGTTTTTTCTATTCCAGATTTTGGATTATTAGCGAAAAATTAGCGACTGCTAGTAGCGGCCGCTACTAGCGCGCTAGTTTTTTTTTAGACTAGCGAATCAGTTAGCGACGCTAGTATTTTTTGAAACTAGCGTTAGCGTTAGCGTCGCTAAAAAAATGACTAACGAGCACAACCTTGTCCGTGTGCTACATCTATCTCAAAATTTGGAACCTGGAAAGTTCGTACAATGCCACCATTTGCAACAAAACAAGCCCAGATCTCGAGAGAGTTGAGAAACTACAAGCTTGAACTGCTTGAATAAGGTGAAACCAGATGAAAAGAGAGTGGCGAAAGACGACCATCGAGTGGAGAAACTCTTATATACTCTGGCAAACCAGAAACTGAAGATCACAGCAGCAGCGTTGGCTTCAGCAAAAAGCTAAACTTTGTCTAATCTAGTGGAATCCAATATTACTAATTACTAATTATAAACGTCTAATGTCCGTCTGTTTGTCTATTTATTTATTTATTTATGTGTCTATCTATGTGTCTATTCGTCTGTCTGTAACGATCCCGTTATTTTTGCGTTTAAACTGAGGAAAAAAAAAACTTTTTGATATGTTGTCGGGGATGGTGGAAAACGTCGAGAAAACATGTTCCAGGAATAGATATTGTTCTGAAATAAGGGAGTTATGGGTAAAAAACGGGTCAAAATTGAAAATCGGCCAAAATTCAGTCAAGGTGTCGTCTTAGAGTTTTGGTCGGGGAAGTCTTAGAGTTTTTGATGGCCTACAACTTTGTAGAAGAAAACTTCTTAATCCGACTTCATGCGGAGGAGCTAGGCAGCGAAAACTGTTAAAATTTTGGCATTTCCTCACTTTGTTGTTAGGGAACTTTTTCTGTTGGAGAAAGTAGACAGAATATTTGAGTGCCAATCGATAATGGAGGCTTTTGGCAACGAAATTGCTGAACAATCTTAGGTGGAAAAGTTTCCCACTTCCGAGATATAGGCCATTTTTCAGCAATTTTGTCCAGAACGGGAGCACTTACTAACCTATATCTCGGCGGTTAGTTACCGGAATGAGGCCAGTGAGGTGTCAAATGAAAGTTTTCGGCAGTGCGGAGGTAGCGGAACCGAATTTAAGAAAAACGGTGGAGCGTTTCGGTGTCCAGGGTCGATCAAAGGAGGCAAAAATGGACAAAAATTTGCTCCGCTGCCCAAAAATTACTGAAAAATTAATTTTTGATATGTTGTCGGGTATGGTGCAAACATGTTCCGGGTGGGATATTGTTCTGAAATAAGGGTAGTGGGTAATGGGTAAAAAACGGGTCAAAATTGAAAATCGGCCAAAAGTGAGATACGGCGTTGGTTTCTTCGACAAAGTTTCAGAGTTCTGCTAGTAGAATCGGTGATAAATGGCCAAAATTGGAAAAATTTGTGTCAAATCAGTTTTTAAACGTATGTCCGTATGTATGGGAGATACGGCGTTATTTTTTTCGAAAATGTCGGACAGTTGGACATGTGGTCAATTTTGATGGTTTTTGGAGTTCGGGGCGTACAAGGTATAAGAGATAGACCATCAGTTTCTTTAGCAAAGTGTCAGAGTAGAATACGTAGCAAGTGCAACGTTGAATACGGTGAACGTTCAATACGGTGAACGTTGAATACGGTAAACGTTGAATACAGGGAAAGTTGAATACGGGGAACGTTGCATACGGTGAACGTGGAATACGGTGAACGTGGAATACGGTGTAAGTGGAATACGGGGAAAATGGAATACGGGGGAGATGGAATACGGGGGTCGTCATTTGCAGGACGAAAGGTTTCATGGAAAGTGTAATGGTGGTAATGAGATATTTTTCGATGTAGAAGTGTGTTCAAGAAATATTAAATTACGACATATAGCCAGCGTGGCCCAACATCTTTTCATTTTTCAAAATTAGTTTTTATAAAATGGAAATCATTATATCAACATCGTCATAGAAGTTTTATTTTTGCTTGTGAGAAATTGAAAATTCAAAAATAAACGAATTTCCCAACTGAAATTAATTAACAAAATTTTTATTGAATGTTTTTCTAATTTCTTTGCACAAAAATCGACTTCTTCTCTTGAGTTCGTAAAAAACATTAGGGCATTTTTTTTGTGTTCCTGAATTATTCCTCGATTTACCGCAGTTCCAGTTTTTGGACTTAGCTAGGGCGCTACAAACGAGTCTTTGATAGGCCCTACGTGTTTTTTGTACATAACTCAATCAAATCTCTTCCGATTTTCAAAAACTTTTTTTTGTTTGAAAGATCTTGGCACGGCCGACAATTTATGGAAGAACGTTTGCCTGTACTTAGGGCTCAAGTGGGCCTCATGTCGGCCTAAGGCCTAAGGTCGGCCCTAACCAAAACAAATTTTTTTTGCTATGTTGCAGAGCAAATTGTGGGAAACATTTTTGTCTATGGAAGTATGTGTCCGAGACCTCTACTTAGGACCTATGGTCGGCCCTAGCCCAAAAAATTTAGACAAAATAAGGAGAACATTTTTCTCTATTTGGAGGTCAATTTTGCGCGTTCGGAGAATTTTTTTACACCGTTTCTTCGGACGGGTTTTTCAATACTTCCCTATCGGCAATTTCCAATACAATGTAATGTGAACGCAATATTTACTTAGATACGTTCCAGTCTTTTCGTAACATCTACTCTGTTTGCCGCATCTTTTGTGATACATACGGGTCCCTTCATATGTTTTATATTTTTTTTGGGAATTTTTGGGAAATTTTAGTGAATTTTGGGACTTTTATCCGAAATAATAGGCTCTGGTTAGTATAGTTATTTGGAAGTTATGATTCATCATTAAGCAAGACAGCACATCAAAGAATTTAGAAAATCTTTGGGAGAGAGTGAACTTGCCACAAAACACTCACCTACCTACATCGTCCACTTCAACTCTATGGAAATGTCAATAATGTGAAACTAATCACAAAAAATTTTATTTTTAAAAATTGTTTAGATTTTAAGTCTTTTCCTATGGAATGCAATAACATCGGTTTAATTATTTAAAGTTACATAAAAGTACACTAAACAGGACTGATTTCAATTAAATTAAAAATGTATGTTGCGACTCATTATCATGACTTCAAGTTGCTGAATGTTTTAGTGTTTTGTCTCTACAGGGTTATAATAAACTCTAACATTGCCATAAAATGTCGTTTTTCTACGTGGAAAAAAGGGCCTTTGAACGAAACTTGTTACTGTGTGTGTGTGTTAGACTAAATAATTGATTAGATTGTCAGACCAAACAGGTGGCAGATTGAGTTCTGTATAGTAAAATGGTAGAATTTGTTGCCTTCGTTTTATTATATCGATATCGGCAATTCCCTTTTTTCCATTTGCCAACACAACGTTCAACAAATTGAATAATGTTTGCTCAAATTTAATTGACGTTGAAAAATTCAAATGAGTTATAATAATTTGGCCAAAAATCAATTCATTCAAATTGGCTTTCGATTTGTATTTTTATGGCTTACAATTAAGGCAAACAACAAATTTTATTATAACATTTTGCCTAACAAATATAAAACGTACTGGCAACGGGTGTCACTTAACATACAAATCTTCTAATGTTTACGCAGTTTTTTCGTCCTCTTTTAATTTTTGTATATTTTGTAGACATCGTTTTTCCACTAAAAGCTTTAATATTAACGCTCTTCTACTAACGTTTGAAAGTGTTTATATATTTCATTGCAAGCTCTCGCCTTACCATCTGCCTTACAAAATGCATGTTGTAGCTGTTTCCTTCCTAATGAATTGCGACATATAGTCTCAATACTTTAAATTATATTTTGAAAAATTTTAACTCGTCAAAATAAAATTTTAGTTCAGTGGCCCTAAGTCGTTACACAGAGCACTGGTAAGTACATTGAGCTATTCATTTATGAAGCGTCACCCGTTCGTACTGGTTGAATATTTATGTTGCCAATTGCATATGCTAATAATTCACTTTCATATTGCGGGGGATATTTAGTCGACGCTTCGCAATGTAACGCCATAAATGAAACGAGAACATGGTCTGAATGTTGTTTTTGATGTATATTGGGTCTAAACATTGATCTGAGGGGTGTTTTTATACGATTGTTAAATATTTTAATTTAATTAAATTGCACCATACATTTTTACAATGGTGGCTTTGACTTCAATTATGTTTATTATGTTCCATTAAATACATGCATATTCCATTAATACGCTCGTCAATCAGACAATTTTATTGTGTTTACTTAATTGATTAATTTGAAAATCTGTAAAACTCATAATTGTGTTCTCCTATCACATTTCCATCACAATGAATGTTGTAAAACGATTACCGAAATTATGTACGATTCATTCGTCGATCACATGGATGACATGTCACGAATATCGCTGGTAATTAATGTCCCAACCGAACGCTTTTCACAGTCAGCAATAGAGAAATTATAGTTTGGCATTACTGAAAAACACCATTTACACCAACCTATATAAACAGAGGAATAGTTGCATATTTACGTTCGTACCTGAACCACATAGGGTGGGATGTGCAAAACCAGAGGGAGCTTGGTAAGTGTAATGTTCATAGGTCCTTCGGCACTCGGCAGTTACGCTTTGTGAAAGTGTTGATACGACTGTAGAATCGGCATAAGCTTTTCCACCAGTGGAGTCCACACATGCGTCCATCATTCACTTTCATTGCACTCACTGTAAGCTGTCGGTGATTAACCATACTTTACAACGCAAAAGGCTCAATACTTGTAACGTACTCGCATCTTTCAACGGATTTTTTTATATGTGCCTAGATAAGATTGGTCCCTATTACCCAAAAATATTTTTTAAAAAATTCATCGATGCTTTTGTGGCATGCATATTTGGTGTCACTGGAAAGCTGGGAACAGCGACATAGAAAATCGTTTTTTGAGGAACCGTCGGAACCGTTTGAAATTAGTTGACTCGACATAGTCAAGTTTTTATCCCCTATTTTCAACTGCTCATAACTCTCTGTATATAAATTTTAAACCCAGCAAGACCCTTATTTGTCCCGAAACTTCGTGCAATTATCTTTCCACCCCCACCCCCCCGGCTTTGTACGTTTCGTGTACCCGGAGAAATTTCCATAAGAAAAGTGCATATTTTCGGTTTTCGAACGCCTACCACCAGCCACATAAGCAGCGATGAATTTTTTTAAAAAATATTTTTGCCTCCTAGGGACCAATACCTATCTATTCGCTGGATGATGCGGTCGATTTTAGTTTCGAGATGGCTTGAGATGTCGAGAAAACCGGATTCGGGCGGAATTTTGTTATGGAGTTATGTGTGTAATAGACCATTGACATGGATATAGAAAAGCAGCGATCTTTGAAGAATTAAACGAAACAATAACTATAACGTCATAACTTTTGGTTTTATTTGTGACGTCATTTTTGTAACGTTGTATTTGTGACGTCATTTTTATGGCGTCATTTGTGCGACGTCATTTTTGTGACGTCGTATTTGTAACGTCATTTTTGTGACGTCATTGTTGTAACGACATTTTTGTGATGTAATTTTTGTGACGGTGCAAAGACGGACGGAAGGACAGGAAGTGTGAAAACATAAAGTAGCTATCGCTACTTAATAAGGAATTTCGCACCGCGTAATTCACAACGATTCACAAAATAACATTCTCCGAATACAAAATGTGTCATTTACACTGACGCGAAATTGCTAGCAGCCTAAATCCGTATGGATTGCGGGTAACAAAAATGGTGAAGAATGTTTATTGAAGAAATCTCTGTCTCACGAAATATTAGGCATTTTTTAGTCACTTCTGAGATTCTCCGTCGGTCGGTAGAGGTTAAAATGTGTTAAGCGAGATGTCAGTAAACTAAAAGAAAATGAAACCCGATTTGTGAGCGACTTTGAAGAAAAATTCGAATAACTTCGTTTTTTCGACAAAATCTTATCGTTTTATGGCCAAGAGCGACCAGTGTTAGTGAAGAAGGTTGATCAGTTGGAAAAAGTATGTTTATTTAAGGTTGTGTTGGGAGCTTGTGCATTGGTTTCGTCAGGGAAGCCTCAGAGTTTGAGGGAAGTTTTTCAATTTGGGGCTTTGGATTGAAAATAGTTTTTCCGTAATGGAAGTGATGACCGTTTATGCACTTACACACTTTTTTTTTAAATAAAAAGGAAGTCCTAGGGGAGCAACAAGAAAGTCGGACAGTAAAGAGATGATTAGGGCGTGGAGGGAGTGGAGGGAGTGGAGCCACGTCTACCAATACCCAAGGCATTATGCAATGATGCATTAAGCGACTATGTGCGACGGAGATACGCAGAACGCTGGGAAGCGTATGAAGGAGGCGCGCATACGAAGCGATTCTTCCCGAAACCTGATGAAAGATGGGCCAAGGACCTTATCAAAATGGATCGTGATCGTATCAGAAGGGTAGTAGGGACGACCACTGGGCACTGTGGACTGAACCGACACCTGAATAAGATGCGGTTGTCGGACACCCCAAGATGTTCTTGCGGATGATAGCGCTAAGTTCCTCCAAATGAGACGCAGGATTCTTGGGAATTTTACTGTGAGACCATCTGAGGCTAACAAATGTGTACCTGCCATTTTGGACCGGTTCTTGGAAGCGACAGGAAGGCTCACATAATGATTTATATGATGAACAGGAAAAGGAACAAAGGATCCAGGATCTGTGTTTCAAGACCAATAATATGTCGTCCCAAACTGATAAATCCAGGTCCCGATCTGTGCTTCTACTGGCGAATGAAACTATGTGACCTGCCGAAAACTAAAGAAAACAACTTGGGAAGACAACTTTCGTCTAAGAGTGTCTCTGAGTCTCTTTCATCAGTCAAATTATTTATTAGGATGTGTAACATAAAAAGGATGTAAAAATATAGTAAAATAAAACGATTGAATCAAATTTTCAACTATAGTCAACTGCTGCCTATCAACGAAAAAGTAATTTTGGCTTATCAGGGACTACAGTATTTTCTCATTTTCCTTTGTGCCTAGTCTTCTGCCGTTCCACCTGCTTGTCTGGTACTGAAACGGATATTGCTTGGCGCTAATATGTCAGTGCATGCAGCCTCCCAAATTAGGGTGCTCCCTTTGGACCATGGCATAAGCATCATCCTAGCGACTCTTTTGCCGTCCTCTCTCGCTAGTCCTGGTGGTTCTAATTTGGTCGGGACCATCTGCTGACACTAACGCTCTTTCGATCATGGAGTTGATTTCAGAATGCCTTGCATGGCGTGCGGCACTTTTTTTACATTTGAGCCCGCGATGTCCCTTTTTGCCAACTTGTGCGCCACATAGACATATATGAGGTGAGTAGATGTCAATACCCAGTCTTTATCCCATTACTATCCGGAAAGAGTTATTGTCGAGTAGGGTGCCAATGAATCGCGTCGATAATGCATGTAACCACGCTCCGGATTCTGGTCGTCGAACCGCCAGGCATCTTACCACATCTTTATCTCCTTCGAATTATGTTGTTCAACAAACGGCCGACTATTATTGAGTTCCACTGTTTTTGGGAGCTTGAGGCCACTGGTTGTATTTGTTTCGGATGCCACATTTTTCACATATTCATGCTGTCCTGGTAACCGACGCTTTCTACGATGTTCAGCGTGGGTTAGTTTAACATAGACCCCCGCAGATAAAATATGACAAATTCGGGTACTCTGTCGACACAAGGAAGAAAAACTTGGAGAAAATCAGCGTAGATTTTCAACGAAATTCGCCGAAAAATCAAATTAGCTACAAAAAAGGTCGCTAATTTGATCTTTTCTTTCTCTAAGTTTTTCTTCCTTATGACAGCAGAAGTGAGTTCATAACAAACTGGATTCAGCTCTGCGATGGACTAATGGACCACACAAATGATGGTGAAGAATAACACTACTACAAGTAGGGGAATATTTCTGGAAAATGGAGTATCATTTCTCTGAGGTATATGTCCCGGTCGATCTCATTGAAAGCGTTGCAGAAATCAATTATGACAACCACGGCTTTTCTATGAGAATTCTTCTTTATGAATGTTTTAAGTTAAGTTGCATCACATGCTAAAATTCCATGCAAGCAAATCAGGTGCAACAAATTTGTTTACATAAAAAGTGTCAAGTTTGCAACTTTTCAATCATAAAATCATGTCGAGTTTGTGTTGTGAAACCTGATCCACCGAGGTTTTGCATTACTTTCAGTAGTCTACATACTTTGAGTTTCTTAGGGTACACAATTTTGAGGTGAATTTCCAACATCGTCAATACTACAACTCGTCATATTAAAGTTGTGTACCGCAAAGTAGTGTGCCTTCAAAACTGTGATCCGCTGAGGAAAGTCAAAAGTCATCGAATTGATGGACTGACCCTTTTGTCACAAGATTGATAAGGGCATTACAAAATTTGGGTACCTCAAAATGTTTACTGTTGGTTGGTTTCAGACCAAAAACGAAAGATTAATCGTTTGACTTTTGAGCGGCTAATATCGCTTCAGTCTGAAAGTTTCATTCAAAGCTTCGTTAAGCTACCCACCATTTTTTTGTTGTCATGTTCTTGTTTGCTGTTCAACAATTTAGTCCGTCACAAAGTCTGCTTCTAACTGAATAAAAGCAATTAGGCGAACATTCATAGCTTTATGCGATAACGTCAGAACATTACACTGCGTTCTTTTATCGAAAAGATGTATCTGTTTAGTCTTTTCGTTAATCGAACAATAATTACCTTCGATTATAGCGTTGCGTTAACACTAATGACTGTATCTGCTCGGGGTTGAGATAAAACGAGAGTTCCATTATTTATTACGTTGGAATTTTAAAAAAACTTTTCTCTATACACAAACAAAATGCAACAATTTTCTTTTTCCTTTTTCTATCGCAAAAGTAATAAAAAGAAAATCCAACAAGCTAAAACAAAATAAAATCTTTTCAAATAAAATAACGTTCAGAAAACTCGCATGTCCTACTCATACTCTTCAATGTAACCCTCATTACGGACAACTAAGAAAGACACGTACTTGCAGCGTTTCTTGCACAGAATACACACAAGACAAGTATTTTGCGAAGAAAAAAAGAAAATATCTACGTATGTATAGACGGGTTGTCGGATGTTACGTTACAACCATCATGAAAACTCAGCGAAGCAATAGCAAATAAAAAGACAAATTTAAGTTTCTCTCTTGTAATATTTTTGGTTAACGAAAAGACATTGAAAAGAAGTGCCATTGCTGCATACGAATGTTGAATACAAAATGACTTTTTCAATATACCAAACACCAATAGAAGAAAAATAGTTTTTCGTTCTGCTCCCCCTTTATCTATATCCCCATGTATTCGCATGTGATGTCACATGTCTTGATTTGAATAATGCTGAAGCTTTTAAAATGTTACTCAATGCAAGAAAAGACAGTGAAAGGTGAGGGGAGAAGGGTTTAAATCAACGTATTACACACATTTGTTTTGGCTGCGGAATTGGTATTTTTGTTCTCAATTACGTGTACTAGAGGGTTGAAAAGGGTTGAAATGCAATTGAAATGGGGGGTGAAAATGACAGGTCGAATATAATTCAGACGAAGTCGAATGCTTTGATGGACTTACGAATGAGGTGAGTTTTAATTTTTGTTTTGTTTTGTTTTTTAACTTAAAATATTTTTGCATTGTTGAGAGTCGAATAATATGCAAGTTACTTCGGTGCTTTAAATAAATGGAAAACAAAGATTGAGAAATAGATGTTTTTTGACATAACAGGATAGATTGCGATATGCAGTGTCGTAATTGACGTAATTTGTCATGAATATTGTACAGTATGGATAACGATCAGGAAACTATCAAAGGGACATTTTCGACCTCAAAATTTTATTTTAGCACATTTTTTTAATTTTCAAAAGATTTTACTTTACGTGAAATTTTCCAATTTTCTGCTACTCCTCACGATTTTATGTTGGACCTCTCAGTAGATTTATCAGATTGGGTCGGTCCATTTCTGGTCCTTGAAATACAGATCTGATGATCCTTTCGTACCCCATTCATCATGTAAATCTCGAAAACCTCCCAGTTCCTACAAGGAAACTGTCTAGAGCGGCAGGTCCCATTTTTGGTACTATTGCAGGTTGGACCACATGACTTCCTAGAGTCCTGAGCCTCAGTGAGGAGAACTTCGGACATTCGCATATATGTGGTAGTTGTAATCCGGATATACAAATAAGATGTAATTTGGATCTAATCTCCGCTTAGCAGTTTCTATGTGTAATAGCTGTGGATTTGGTGTGTCAAAGATGTGTAGCATTTCTGGCTGTAGTAAATAACAATTGGATTTAATTTTTAAGATTTTATTTTCAAGAAATTTTCTTTTAACATCAGTCTCGCATCTTTTGGAATACAAAAGAACTTTTTACACTTTTCTTGAAAGTAACAGAAACACCATACATATCCTCGAATGTTGTAAAATTAAAGTGAAGCTGGGTACGAAGGATTTGAAAGATCTACGCAATTCCTAGCATAGAACTAGAGGTGTGCGGGTTGACATTTTTTTCCAAATGCGACCCGAACCGAACGCGCTCTAAAATGAAAATTTCCAACCCGATCCGAACCGAACCCGAAAAATTCAAATCCAACCCGAACCAAACCCGAACTTTTTTTAAAAAGATTTCATTTGAAATGTTTTTTAATCTCAATTTTGAGAAGACAATTGAGAGAACATATTTTTTCGGGTCCTCACTAGGCATGTAAAATTGCTTACATACTATATGCTTTGAATATGCTTCCTTTCAAAAATCAAGCACTCGGGATATAGATGAAAAGTCACAATTTCGAATATTTATTGACTACGGCTTCGCTTCAAAACTCACACGAAAAGGTAACTTTTTATTACTAATTATATCTAGATCCACGCGAGAAGGGTTGTATATAGAAGAAAGTTTATATCCATGCAGCACCATAACAACGAATTTTTCTATGTATGTAACTATTAGGAAAGGAACATCTACAAAGTTCGGTACTACCGGTAGCACTCGCATTTCAATTACAGTATTTCGATTTCAATGCCGGTATCAAAACAGATTCTCGATGAAGACACCTTGTATTTACTCAAATTCGACACGTTACTTACAAAGTTGATCATGGACGCCTTATTAGTAAACTTAATGAATTTTGAATCTGAGTGGTTCGCTTCATATCTCAGTGATCGTTCTCAATTTGTAGTGACTGGTCGTTCAACATCAAACGAAATTTTTCCGACTTCCGGTGTACCACAAGGTTCAATACTCGGCCCACTTCTGTTTGTAATATTCATAAATGATTTACTGACATCGCTCTCTCGAACTATTGCCACCAAGTTATTTCCAAAAATTCTTTACGGTAACGCATATCAAGTAATAGAGAACTGCAGATTTGCCAACAAACACAGCAATAAAAACGCTAACGTGACAAGCTTCCAAAAACATCAGAGTGCCTTGCAAATTTAGTGTTAGCGTTTTTGTGACTGTCTTTGTTGACAAATCTGCTGCTTAATTCCAGCCACATTTTACGACAATCTATGAACAATAGTATAAAGGCTAATAAACTGACATTTGGTTTACGACGATCTAAATTGACATTTCGTATACTTCGTCCACGATTCAAATGTCACTTTAGATCGTCATAAACCAAATGTCAGTTTATTAGTTTTTATAAGATTTTTCGTAGAACTTCGTAACTTGGTCGAGCGACGGTGACTGTTGTTAGCATGTAAGTTCACTGCATCTCGAGTAGGAAGCCAGCGATGTCGTATTACATGTCGGTTTTAAATACCTGAGTGAAAATGGCAGTCTCAGTGAGTACTACTCACAGCCTCAAATCAGTCTCAATTTTAGCAAAAGTCTCAAAAGTACTCAATTTCACTTTCATTTATAAAATCATCTTTAATGACGCTGGTGAGTTCACTCATTGCAAAATATTTTTTAGATACTGACTGATTGAGGCTGGTGAGTATGTTCATTTTAAGACTATTTGAGACCGTCGAGCATACTCAAATATGAAAAAAAAAATCCACTTGCTTATTTAGACTGTTGAGCATGCTCATGCTCAATTGTGAAATATATTTTTTGTGGCTTGTTAGACTGTTGAGTGTACTCATTTTTGACAAAAATGTTATCACTTACTTTTTGAGACTGTTGAGCATTCTTAATTAAGAAAATTGTTTTTTTAGTCAATGAGACTGTTTGAATACACTCAACATCTCATGTACCAAAAGAATATTCTTCACAATTGAGCACGCTCAACAGTCTCAAGAGCCTCAAAAATTAAGTGAATAATATTTTTGCCAAAATTGAGTACTTTCAACATTCTAACATGACACAAAACATATTTTTCACAATTGAACATGCTCAACAGTCTCAAAAAGTAAGCGAATAATATTTTTGAAAAAGTGTGTGTGTGCTCAACAGCCTCACATCATGCCACTAAACATATTTTCCCCATTTACACATGGTCTAGTAGACAAGGTGTACTGATGAGTCGTAAACGACGAAATCAGAACTTTAGTTTGTTAAATCTTATGAAGACGATTCGTTTGTCACATAAGAGAATTATGAAGGGTTTTAAATGCTGACACAAGGGTGGACTTTAAACCAGAGTAAGTACCGCAGTTGTTGAAGACAAATTTTCTTCAAGTGCAATAGCACTAAAAAACCTTTTGACCTTACACAAAAACAGTTTCAATTTCAGTCTCAAATCGCATGGCTTTTTTACTCGGGCAACCAGCGTGAAGGACTGCGTCCCGTCGGATATGGGCCAAGGGTTGATATCTCGCATATCATAAAACATTGGAGAGCTTCATACTGTTCCGGTAGCCACACCATCGTTAGCACCATCATGACACACCCGCGCAGCTAATGTAATATGATTTGTGAGTGTATAAGTTTCACCTCTGAAGTCGTCATACCACACTCAGGGCTTAGGTGCTCAATGCTTTCCTGGACTTGGACGTATGGTTACTAAAAGCGACGGAGGGTGAGGAGGGTCAAACTTTTTTATGAACATCCCTTAAGCAGTAAGGTGGATAAATTATGTTGGATCGGTGTAATAGTTCCAAATATTCGTTTGAAGAAAAGTTTTGGTTTTCTCGAGTAAAATAAAGAATGTAGGAAGCGTTCATAATTGACGCCCTGTTAGGAGGGTCTAAGAAAACGGACACTTCATACAATAAATCTTAATTTGTATGGAACATTGCAGATAAGGGGGAGTGTCAGACGTCATATATGAACGCTACCATACCGCCTTGAATAAATATTTTGACTCGTGGATACATCCCTCGCCTTTCGCTCGAACTGCAAAATCCACTAATGTAATATTTTCTAGTAAATAAATAGTAGTTTTCCTAAAATGCATTCAAAAATACTTTTTCAGCGAGCCGTTGGCGAGTTGTGGAGCTTAAAAAGGCAATAACACCTTGCGTAATGAAGACATTTTCATCTTAATTACATCACTAGTACACAAATAAAATGAAAATTCATTACAGCATTCAACTGAGTTACGAAAATGAACATTTTCGCACATCTGCGTATCTTTTTAATTAGAGAGAGATTCAACGATCACAAAAACACTTAAATTTACGTGCTTCATTATCATCAATAAAATTCGAAGCTATACGAGGTAGAGGTATTGCGTTTTCTTAGACTTAAATCAAAAACCTGTAGAATGTTGACCACTTTTCGCTGCCAAGTAGTCAGTACTTTTTGAAGCCGATAATTTTCTTGAAAAATTTTCTCCACAATTTCCTTGCAGTCGGATCTAGTACCACAAAATAAAGGAATAACACAAATCCTTGCAACGTCGCAGTCAAACAAAATAGATACGAAAATATAATCGATCGATCAGACAGTAAACCGAAGATCCACGACAATCCTAACACGAAGAAAAGGAATACTGACAGCCGCAGCTGAGACCACATAGCGTCATTTTTATCGTTCACCTTACACGCGGCGCTTTTACTGGACCCTTTGGTTAGACTAACGACAACGGCAAGGAAAACGAAAATATTTGCGAGAACAATCAAAATGATCGGAATGAAGACACCGAACAACAGGCTGAAACCGCTCGGATAACAAAATTTGATATTCGACGACGGAATGTAGGACGTCGGATTTACAGCTACGACAATGAACACCGGCAAGAGGGGCATTCCCCAGCCGAAAACCGACGACTTTAAGAGAAAGTTGGCTGTCGCTATTTGGTTGAAGACAATGACATAGCGGAGAAACTGCAGATACGCTACAATTAACATCCAAAAAAATACGGCGAGAACAGAGTAGTGGAGTAGTGCACCAGTTGCGATACATCCGTAAATGTTCTGTGAAATGATTCTTAGAATTTCGTCATCGATGTGAGTCAATAGAATGAGAACCATTTGAAGAGCAATAGCAGCCGATAGCTGTAGGAGAAACTTTGAACTCGACTTACTTCGCCAACTACGAAATACGATTGCCGTAACGAAAATTCCCAAGATTCCAATCAGTGACAATGCACAACCGGAGAGTGTTATGAGGTTCAAGATTTTTTCATGGATTTCATCAAACAGAATTAGGGTGTTGATTAAATTACCGAAGTGTGTGAGATGCGAGCATGCGCACACAATTCGATCAGACGTCCAGAGAAAGGATTCGTTTAAAGCGCAACCGGTCGATTCCCATCCACTTCCCGATGTAAAACTCCAATATCCACACAGCTGGGCAGACATGTAAGTGTTACTCTGACGGAATAATGAAGCGTTTGGTTTGAAAATGAAAGGAATCGAAGTGGAAAGATTGGTATCGGAATTCAGGATCGTCAAAGAAATGATACTTCCGTCTGAGGCGAAATCTTGTCTCGTAGGCGACTGGAACAAAATGTCGTTGAAGAAAAGTGTGAAAATAATTTTGGAGTTATTCCAAGTTTCAATCAACTTCTGCGGAACGAAAGAGGCCAAAACGAGGTTCTCATTTTTCAGTAAATTGTCCACTGAATTATTGGACTCCAAGTATTTTACCGAATAACTCATAAAGTCCTTGGGTTCCGTTGCTTTATTTTCTAAAAGTGCGATGCCACTTAGGTTGCTGACCGTCGGATGAAAAATGTAATGTGCTACGAAGGATGTATTGAGTGAAGCAACTCCGTCCGAAAAGGAATCATTTTGTATTGAAGTTGCTTGTACTTGATGAATAAGTATGTCATCAAAGGACGCCAATAAACTGTTTGTGGAATTTAGCTGACTGGACAACATGGCAACATCTCTGCTTATTGACATCAGACTGTTAATTACAACGAAGACATTACTCACGTCGCTATACGACAGCTCAACCTGATCGGACAATAGAAAGCTGGCAATTTTCTCTAATATTTCACTAACGATAAACACGTCATCTTCGTTTATCGCAGCGGTGACGTTATTAAGCGTTACTGAAAGATTGGAAATGACGTCATGGGTCTGCTCTGCAGACCGGAAATATTTATGCAAACTAAACAAATTTTTCGATGCTTCTGACTGATTTTCACATGACATTTCAAACGTATAGTCGTCCCAATCTGCTCCTTCCTTCCCATGTCTTGAGCAATTCCGCGTAAATTGAAAACAGCCCTTCAATAAAACAACGGAATCGTTAACTTTAGCTGCTTTCCAGTTTAAAACTTCTGGCGCTGATATCGAGGAGGGTAGACAATATTCCCGTGATGCAACGGAGAGAATGACATAAGGTGCACTGACCTTATCGTGCAATTGTCTCAGATATTTCAGAGTATAGTAAGTGTTGAGTTCATCTTCCGAAAGACCCACCGCATTGTGTTCGCTGTCAAACGAATTTCGTTTCAGTGAAATCATAACGTGAAACAATATTCGCTTGTCTCCAATTGTGTCAACGCACCGCACATCCTCGATTTTCATTAATTCGTCGTCTATCAGTGAGCTCAAAGCGTCTGCAAATTTTTCGACGTGATCAAAATGCTCAAAACTGTCTTCACAAGCGAATCGCACATTGAACGCAAAAACCATTCCGAAAGCATACAAATCTTTCGATTTTATATGACTGATTGTTGGTATGAGATTTGCCGAGCACCAATACTTGCCTCGTCCGACATTGGGCAATGAAAAAAGTTGTTCTTGACTCGTAGAAAACACTGGAACCTCAGTATAATCATTACCGATTAGTGCGAAGCATAAAAATCCAAAATCTGAACTGTGATCCTTCCAGAAAAAGTTCTGGTCGGTCACCGTTAAAGTTAATTTGGGGTCGCTAGTGTCGAACTGTAATAAAAGTTCAACTGACGATGGAGGAAGGTCTTCATCCATAGCGCAAACTATACACGTAGTTCTTTCTTCCCATCGCCATTTACCTTCAGAATTCACAGTTAAGAAACTGTCAGGACGACTTAAAATCGGACTATAGTCCACACTTTTATCAAAATTTGTAAAGTCAATGCTCTCGAGTTGCGATGTAGTAAACTCCACCCATCCAGAATACATGACTATTTCATTCGACCAGAGCACTCCGAATAGACAGTGATCATTTTTCCCCAGTTTAAACACAGATGCCAGTTGTCGGAATATTGTGTTTGTGTCGATACTTTCGATTTGAAGGATTCTGTTTGACTCACAAGAGCTTTGCACAACCGTTGATCTGTCGTCATCGATGGTCAACGGTTGTTCAAACTTTTTTATTGAGTAACACGTAGTTCCGAGGGTTGAGTACCGAACGCGATGATATCCAGGCTGAGTACATCCAACGCTGTCAAGCAGTCGATTCTTTTTGGTTACACATAACACACTGTTCAAATTGGCACATTCGTCCACAACAGGCGTGAAGGGTGTAGCGAGGGTCGTCTGTGTTGTATTGATCGACAAACACATTTCAATGCACAAATGTTTGTGACTACAAACTACCTTAGCTGAATCGTTGCTAAATTTCAGAATGGAACCATATCTTCCTGGCAACAACCTGAAAAATATTTAAGAAATCTTTATTAAAACTATGGGACAGCAATTCGCAGTTAGTTTCAAACTAATTGTGTGCAAATCTTTCAGTTTACGAACGTAAACGACGGGTATTAACGTTGTGCAAAGATATTTTATATCGACGGGAATAAAGGGGATGCCGGTTGGAGATGCAAAAGACTTTCCACCTGTTGTTTCCCCCTCGGATTTTTCCCGAGTCGATGAAACACTTTCACTCTTATCTCAGCATGTGTAGAATGGAAACTGTTTATAGATTTACATATTTACAACTTGAGAGAATTCGAAAATGCTCGAACGAAGAGAGCGGTCTTCGAATGTATGACACCACAAAATTCTCTCTTTGAATCATTTCATTAGAGTGTTCAACTGATATATTTGTGGCTTGGAAAAAGACAAAAAAAATCGTTGAAGTGAACGTGTTTGTTCGTTTAACCAAAGGGTCCCAGTCCCAAGTCACTCAAATATCTCAGGAAACGAAAAAGCAGACGAGCTAGTAAAGAAAGGTAGTAGTATAGATTTTATAGGAACAAAACCGGTAATCGTTTGACACGGGGGGCTAATAACAAGTCACATAAAACGTAAAACAGAAGAAAAGTATCAACGCGTTTGGGAAATTCTGAACACGTGCAGACAACCAAAGTTGTGTGAGTCTTGAAAACGATGGTAGGTGCGCTGACGAGTCACAACACGTTGACGTACCATCAAAATAAGATGGGAACCGAACTGCAGAATGTGCAGAGACGTACCGGAAACAGCGAAGCACATCCCATGTCACTGTCCTGCCTTAGCAGAACTTAGAACCGCGATGTTTAGGGGACTTCTACTTAACAATAGAAGAATTCCGTGGGGTCCCACTACCCAATGGGCTTCGTTTTATCTCAGGCAACAAATGGCTCAATCCACCAAACGGTTTTTGACAGTTCTATGGGCATTACCACCATAACACTAACCAACCAATAACATCACCACACCAACCAAACAATTACACCACCACACCAACCAAACAATTACACCACCACACCAACCAAACAATTACACCACCACACCAACCAAACAATAACACCACCACACCAACCAAACAATAACAAAACCCCACACCAACCAAACAATTACACCACCACACCAACCAAACAATTACACCACCACACCAACCAATAATTACACCACCACACCAACCAATAATTACACCACCACACCAACCAACCAATAACATATACCACCACACCAACATAACCATCCAACCACATCCATAACCATACAACCATATCCATAACCACACCAAACCCACACTTTGCATCGTCAAGCAAACAAAAACTCATTGGGGAGCAGCGCAATGGGCCCAACCAGTATGGCCTAAGTGCTCACATCCAATAGACTTTTAATTTGCAATTAATTTTTTTTACATTAAATAAGATCGAATGAACCCAAGAAATTAATAAATCAATCAAGAGTCCCAGACAAGTCAGAGTTCGACTTCGGTTCCGTACTTAGGGAGGTTTTCGACGTTACCTTGGATATTTTTTATAGCTCTAGGACAAAATTTCTCTGGACAAAATATCATAAAAAGAATCCGGACAAAATATCCCGAATGAAAAATGAGCTTAATAACACCATAATAAGATGAGAGGGAATAACTGCACGTGAAACACGTTTTTCATGTTGGAGGCCCCTTCTACCCTGCGCCTGCACCTGGCTCTATTTCGCCTGCGGCTAGTTAAATTACGCCCTCCAGTCAACTTTACGTAAGGGGATCAGTCTCTTAGACATCGCAATGGGGTGATACTCCTCCTTGACCCTTCTTTGCGGAGTCTGCCGCCTCTCTACTAAGTTAAATAAGATGCTTTGAGTAGGTACTCAATTTAAATGACCGAAAGAGAGGAAGGAGTGTTGAAATGTGAGTTTACTCACACCATGAAATCAACCGACTACTCTCCTTGTGATGTAAATACCGTACGCGGTCCTAAACATTGTTGCATACACTTTTTGTTCTGTCCTTCGATGTAATCTAATAACTAAAGTTACTCACCATTGCAATTCAACATCTTCTGTTTTATAGTCAATGTCACTTCTGAGCTGTTTACTTGGGTACCGATTTACAGCCGGAAGTCCAATTCCTAATTTTTTTTCTGCTTCCGATTTTGATGACATCAATTCTTGTATAATACTAAACTGATCGTTAGAGTCTAGATCAAGGAACGACAAAGATGATCCTCCTGTTGTTGCACAAAGTTCTTCCCACTTTTCGGAATGTATTTGTTGATAACAAAACTCGGTGTCTTTCGATGCTACATAACCAGGTGGGCAACTACCATATTCTTCGTAGGACGGTTGGTAGAATACACATAATATTTCCGTGGCGTAAATTGAAGGGTTCCATCCACTCATTCGACTGTCGCAAATCCTAGCGAGCTGAATTTTCGAATCCAACAAGCAATCCGAAGGTATTTGTTTGTTGCTTGCTATAGTCTCTGGCCATGTAATTGGTATAAATTCTGTGATGAAAGAACAGTTAACAAGCGATCTTTTTTGTGAAATGATGGACGTGCATCCCTACCGCGCGCCATATTAGTGTAAGAACTAGATGTCGAAAGGTAGAAGTTGAATTAATTATACTTACTATCGCCCCAATATAGAGACTCTTGCGGACACCACTGTAATTTAATATTTTTATAATTTGTTATTAAATTTTACGCAACTAATTGAAACAAAACTCACAAATTCTTCTGTTTCAATTTGTTTAGCAATTAGAAGCAACAGGCAGGTAAATAAAACGAATTCTTTCGATACAAATGTGTTTAATCGTACAATTTGCAAAGACATTTTACGTTCTACTGAATGAAGTGATTTGAAAACAAATTGTACAACTTTCGATTTGAGTAAAATTCGTTCGTATACTTAAGGGGAATACCTGAAGTGGACGAAATTGTTCCACAATAAAAGCTAAATATGTCATAAAAGGAATCGAATCATAATGGCTGCAGAGGGAAAGTGAAGACAAGTTAAGCGTAACATACTTATGTCCAATTCTGTATAGTGACACTTGCTACAAGTAGTGTGCAAATGTTGTCCGATTTTCTGCATAGAAAGCAGAGCCATCTGTTATTTGAATAATTGTTTAAGTTATAATATTTTCACGAGAGTGCACTGAGGACGATACGTACAAGTGACGTAGGAATTGTGTTTATAATATACACCGCCGACGTATTATATACGCGAGCAATGTATTTTCAACCTTATTTAAGTATTAGGTAGTATGACATACGTAGCGAACGTGTTATGAGCTCACATATTACGTTCACGGCGTTCGTGGATAAAATACGTCAGCGGCGTATATTATAAACACAATTCCTACATCGTCTGTAGAAATTTTCCTCAGTATGGTGATACCCCTTAACTTCAGCTCACAATTAGTAGATAACACTCATCGTTGCAATAGAGAATTAATAAAAGTTATTTGAATTCAATCGTACGGAACAACAGCCGTTAAGCTGTATGTTAAAGTCTGCTTATTGTAGGCTGTTATTTATCGGTATTTATGGTTTTACTATTGGTTGCTAGATTACATTTATGGGTGACGAATAGGTTAGTTGTAGTGCCACACATGTTCGCACTGACTTACGAAAATTGATCAATTTACCAATTATGTATTTGCACAGCACTCATATCGGATATTATTGTATGATTTAATTTTTGTGTATTTCCACTTCATTTCTATTATTTTTGTTTTGTTTACGATCTAATGCGTCGCCATCGAATATCGAATTGCTGTCTAAATAAATGTAGGCAATTAACAGTAGTGAACTTAAGTCAGGCTGTGTGACAACAAATTATCTTTGAGTGATGAACGGAAAATATCCAAAAGTATCATTAACGGATCATCTTAAACTATCCTCGTTATATCAAAGGCTTAGGTCAGGGAAATTTTTCTTGATCACTTTTCTCGTGGCACACCACCGAAAAGAGTGTTAAAAAGAATGTGCGATAATATTTCCAAGGATTTTCTGATCATTTCCAAGAATTGTCAAGAATCTTCAAAAGTTTTCTTTATTGTTCGAAAGATTTTTATTAATTTTCTTTTGATTTTGAAGGACTTTCTTTGAGGATTTCAACGATTTTCTTTTGAGTGCGAAAGGATTATTTGTGTTTATCTTCTCCTCGAAAAGGGAAGCTAGTCCACAGTTTTCAGCGTTGATTTTCTTCGATTTAGAAAATGTAAAATGTAAGAAATCTGAGATCAGATGCGGTAGCTACGTATGATTCGGAGTCGTAGTGGTTTTCACGGAACGCCGAACAGTCGCTGGACATGTGTGAAAGGAAATTACTGGCGGACAATATTTGGACCAGTATTTGACCAGAATCACGAGCTCAGTCAGCTCTATGGAGTCAGAAGTACTAAAATAAACCAACGACGTTGGCTCGCCTATGTATGTGCGACGAATGAAAGATCAAAGCATTAAATTAGAACTGTGGGAGTATCGTCTGGGAGACGATAGCTGTAGATGATGTATGAGAACAGAGTTGAAGTGACTGTTAAATATAATAATAATGTCCGCCGTTACAACCCGTCCGGGTCAGAGGCTAAATCATTTTATTTACCAGTTCCGCTTTCTTTATGAGCTTTTTTGCCCATGCTTTTCTTAGAGAGCCTTTTGTTACCAAAGTTTTTATTGTGTCAATGGTAATGCCATCTAGGTGAGGAAACTAGTAGGGCTTAGAATGCGTTTTACCGGCACGCATTGTTGGACCACATGCTTAACGTGAATTCCGAACCACGCCTAATGGTAGCTACCATTTTACCACTAGGATTTCTTCCTAGATCCAGAAGGGCGAAGGAGAGTGGGTCGCCCGAAAATGCGATGGATAGATGGCGTCGAATCAGATCTTCAGGCCAAGGCCCACATGTGGCTGTAGCGCCGGAAAAGTGAAATAAAAGTAAGTGTTTCTTCTATTACTACTTATATCTCCGCCTAAAGTTAGGCTCAGATATGTGTACACAGAATTAGTTGAATATGGATGACGCGAGGGATGACGTCATAATTGTCATTCTTCTGAGGCACCAAATCCACAACTAGCCAAATTATGCAGCCCCGGTGTGCCATAAAACGTTACTTTCATACTGACATTGAAGAAAAATACTGAATGTGTCCCCACCAGTCGACAGTTACGTGTACCTTGGCCATAAACTGAAATTGGGTCTCGACAGTCAGACTGTGGAAGTGAAACAAAGAATTGGACTTGGATGGGCGGCCCACAGTAGGAGGCATTCGGAAAACTTATGCTTATATTCAAAAGAAACATGAACAACAGCCTAAAACGGAAAATGTTCGATTCGGGTGTCCTCTCGGTGCTGACGTCCGGAGCGGAAACGTTGACATTAACGAAAGCTTCCGAGAATATACTTAGAGCAGCCTAGAGTAGCCCAGCGAGCAATGGAACGAAGTATGCTTGGAATTTCGCTCAGAGACAAAAAGACAAATCAGTGGATTCGTCAACAAATGAAAGTCGTTGACGTTATGGAAAGAATAGCATCTCTAAAGTGGAATTGGTCAGGAGACACCGCAAGAATGACTGACGAACGTTGGACCAAAACCATTACGAACTGGAAACCGCCTACAACATGACCTATGGGCAGACCGCAAGAACGATGGACAAACAGTATAAAGCGGACAGAAAACACGAACTGACAACAAGTGGCAATGGGTCGATTGAGATGGAAGAATTTAGGGGAGGCCTACATGCAGCGGATAACATAAAGGCTGTAAAAGAAGAAGAAGGATTGAACGCGGATAATCTTGGTGGAAGCTACCGAGCTAACCCATCGGAAACGGTTAAATGAGTAAGTAAATGTAAGAAACATTTTTCCATGGATGGAGAGGTATAACTCAATTTTAGAACGCAAGACATATGAGCGGACTTATTGACAGGAAATACCTACAGACGAATTTATGGATTTATTTAGTGTATTGAGAAAAAAGTATATTTTTCGATCCTGAATAACAAGCCATCGACAACATCTATTCACGTATACACCATCAACGTTTCGCTCAAACATATAAATTGAAAAACAGATTTATTGTACAATGAAAATACAGTGAAAATAACAATTCTTATTTTCAATTCTATTTTGTCCTTTCAATATAAACTTTTCGCCATAAGCAATTCCTTCCTTTACGCATATTGCAAAACGGCAACAACACATTTGCATCCGCACTAAAATTCAAAACTTTTAATATTAAAATTAATCTGCGTCACTGAATCAGAATGTCACTTCCGTCTTTCCTAGCAAACGACATGGTTGGTTGAGTATAAATGTTATGCACATAGTCTACTCCAGTTCGTTCGCTATTGGAGAGGTTAGTTTTTGGTGTATTGAGGCATATATGAGAATTTACTGGCAATAGTCTCCAAGTTGCCAACATTATACAAAATTCCCAACTGTTGTCGTATATGTTTGAATGCGACGACATAGGAAAAGAATACATTATGATTCGACATTCGACACTGCACCACATTACAAGCTATTCGCTATAGTAAGAATTGTGGTGAACGTTCAATTAATATGAATTATATCCATTTATGTGCATATTGGTATCCAGTCGAGATTAAACGTTTTCATACAATTTGTATGACTGTCAGTTCAGGCCCGCCTTCACTAACAGAAACCGCCCTCATTTTAGATATAGTGGTGACTTGAGACAGGACGTTGTTTTCCTCCTTAGTGCGGCGTCGGCTATGTCAAAGTATACCAAATTTCATGCTAAATTCATGGAATATAAAGCGACAAAAAATGATTTGCTTGAAGGTAATGCACTTTGACAGAAGCCGATGTTGCGCTAAACGCGTGGATTAGGATGAGATCCTTGATTTCATCCGATGAAATGGAGATCCCCTTAAACGCGTGTTCTCTATCCCAGTGCGATAACCATCTGATTGATCTGGTCGGAGTGACCCACAGAAAACTGCACTAGCACCAAAACAATAAACAAGAAATATTTCTTCAAATGTTTTGATGTTTTTCTTGTTTGGTTTTGTCACGTCATCAAAGATTATCATGTAGAAAGCTCTGTCAACAAATCATCTGCACAAATTCGATTATGGTACCGCTGATAATAGTCGAGTCTACCTCACAGCTCTACAAAAGATGTTATGGTACTATGTCGATGTATGGAGCTGGACCGGTATTTTTTAGTCCTATCACTATAATTGGCCGATTGTTGGCATCGGTGCAACACACATAGTTTTCCAATTAACGGCCTTTTGGTGTTTTGCCTGTTGAGTACCGATTTCAGCCCTGTAACAGTCCTTTGAACATTGTTTCACCGAGTTCTATTTATCAAAGTTCACATTAGAAACATTTCGTGCACAAGAAGTTAGAATGTTAGTTAAATTTTTCCATTTAGAAAGATATGAAGCCAAAAATTAATAAATCTCTATTGTGTATTTCACAAACAAATCAATAATCTTACACCCACAATCAAACTCAGACGGTTGCCCCAAAAATGCTATTTGTTGCATTATGTGGGTGTCATACATGGAAAACTTTTACAGGAAAAAAAATGAGGAACATATTGTCGTTTCGTGGTATGGTAGTGTACAGCTATTAAAAATGAAAATGACTTTATGTGAGTTTATGTTTAAAAGTTTTTCGAAAAGTTTTTTTCCCCTCATAACGTTCTTTCTTTGGTGCATGAGGTGGTATGAGAAAGTTTTTCAACATATAAAATAGCATTCATGCGAAAATTCATAAAGAAATGAAAAACGCTTTAGAAGATGAAGAAAAGCTTAACCACCCGTCGTTTTATAATATCAATTCGGTGACAAGGAAAAGTGTGTGTGTACCTTAAGTATGCGGTGGCATAAGAAGTGCTTTTACTAACTCATCACTTTTGACTTCCGTTATTATGCTACCACAGCGAACATATTATAACTTTAGAAGTTTTCGAAATTGAAAGACTGCAGCTTTGTTCGCCGTTCAGTCGAAACGTAAATGTCAACATAAAATCTATAATTACCATTCGTTGAGAACATACGGTGAGATCGCAATATTCGCATAATTATAGTTTTCATTATTCGTTTCACTAATCGCCAAAGTTTTTGGTTTGGAAATGTGTTATTTTATTACATGTTAAGAGTGGAATAATGAATTTCAGAACAGTTACGAAGACAATTTCTTTTTATGTTGACTAATGCTTATGAAGTTAATAAAAAGTTTTAATTATTTAGAATTATTTTCACTTCTATTTGCATGTTAGATATTAACTGTCGTAAGGAACACTTTTTAAACTAAGGAGGGAGATACGTAAGAACCGTACCAACAGCAAATGACCACAGAGGACCTCAATATTCTCCATTAAAAATTCTTCTATTTAACAGTGAATTTGCCAACACTTCGCACGGCTTGTATGAAACGCGAATCCAACGTATCGCGGAATTTCGATCTCTATGGCTTATTCGATTCTTTATTCCAATAGAAGACTTTCGTAGTTCTGAAAAATCTTCTGCACTGAGGTAAAAAAAATCGTTTTTGATGAATATCTCGGACAAGACCAAATCGATTCCAGTCAAATTATATCCGATTGAGTAGTCGAATGGTACAAAGCTTTTGGCTGTGACAACACTCCTGACAAGTGCAAGTAATCATATGATACAACTCATTACGTATTACTTTTACTATGAACGTGTAAGCTCTTATTTGAATTATTTTGTCATTGACATGATGCTCAGACATTAACACATCTAGAACAGTTGCGTTATGGAGATAATTAGAAGAGATCAACATTTCGGCATCTAGTGCCAATCTTCAGTCAAGTCATGCACCTTGATATGCTGATGGATGTGATGGACGTATATATAAGAGGTATTTTTTGGACTAGCGAAGTGTAACAGAAATGGTTACAGCTGCCATCTGTTGAAGTTTTTTATGAAATATTTACTCAACAACAAATTCTCTGAAGTGCAAGTAGCTGGCTACCGAAGTCAAAAACGTCTAAAAAAATGGTCTTTTTCAAAGAGTCGTGGAAGGGACGGTATACATTTTTTCTCAAACTCAAAGCGGGAGGCTGTTCGCCTTGGCATGCTTCATGGACATATCAGGAGCTTTTAACCACCTAATGTATACAGAAATAAGGAATGCATGCCACAAGTACGAAATAGGACCGGGCTTAGTAGGGTGGATTCAAGCTATGCTGCATAGCAGGCTAATTCTCGTTTAATGCGGATCTACAGTCATAACAACCTCAGTATCTAGAAGATGCCCTCAAGGCGGAGTTCTGCCACCTCTGCTATGGTGCCTAGTCATAAATGAGCTACTGGAAATCCTAAACGACAAAGACTTCCAAATAGAGGGTTTCTCGGACGACCTTGCCACCCTACTTCGAGGAAAATTTGTCAACACTCTATGCGAACTCCTCCAAACGGTTCTTAACATATTTAGCGAGTGGTGCGACAGGAACGAACTATCGATCAACCCTAACAAGACGAAAATGATATTATTCACAAGGAAAATAAAGGTTGAGGGTATCAAAATCCCTGTAATCAAGGGTACTCCGATGCTATTTGTCTACAGGGTTAAGTATCTGGGGATCATTTTTGATAGTAAGATGTGCTGGTTAGATAGTCTGGACGAACATCTTCAGAAAGCCACCATTGCTTTGTGGCAGTCCAGGAAAGCTTATGGCAAATCGTGGGGCCTCTCACCAAAGGTGATGTTTTGGATTTCATACTTTCATTATTAGACCAATCCTAACATACGCCAGCTTTCTATGGAGCTACATATGCAAAACTAAACAAGTCCAGAAAAAGTTTAACTTTCAACGATTATCATGCAAGGCAATAGAAACAGAGGCCATCAACACCCCTAGCAAAATATCCAGAGAAACAGACCACTCCAAAATTTGGTTCACCACACTGATAAAAAGGAGCCATCGCTAGCCATGTTATCAGACAGGACTGTAACGCAAATAGGTTTGACAGAAAGTTCGCCATCAGCATTCCGAGCAGAGACGGTTCACTAATAAATAAGTCAGCAGGGGCAGGCATCTACTGCGAGAACCCTGTTATTGAGAAATCAATCCCACTAGGAAAGTACTCATCCATCTTTTTTGCGGAAATTTAGGCAATTATTGAAAGCTGTCACCTGCCAAGGACTAGTAGATCGCGAGTTGCCAATCTGTACGGATAGTCAATCAGCAATTAAAGCGATATCATCATTCAGCTTCAAGTCAACATTGACTCTAGAATGTTGGGGTAATCTCAACAGCGCATGCCAAGCGCACGGGGCTAACCTGATCTGGGTGCCGGGACATAGTGGGATCAAAGGAAACGAAAGAGCGGATGAACTAGGCAGACTGGGGACTATGACAAAGTACGTAGCCTGATGTCAAATTGACAATTATTTTCCCATAAAGTTCTCGCTATTGGCTCTAACATTTCCTAACATCACTTTTTGCCACCCGGCCTCTCGGTTGAAATAACACTCTTCCACTTGTTGCGTTGCAACTTTCTGAAGACTGCGTACTTCGGATTCAAGATCCAGTAGTTTCATGCACTAGAGAAAGGATCAATCTAGTGCATGAAATAACTATAATTGCTGGATGCTTAATAGATTTTCAGAAAAACTCCAACAAAGTAAGCCATAAATTTGTGAAACACCACCTTTCATGTTCTGAACAGCCTTTTCATGACCCTACGATCAACTATTCTAGAATATTATCTCGTGTACAAAATGATGGACGAACGAAGGTACAAATTATGAATAACCTGCTGGGCATTTTTTCCTGCTAAAACCGAAAGTCGTAATAATTTTATTCAAAGTGTTTTCATACGATTTGTATTTTTGAAAGTTGTTGTATATGAAATAAAACGAAGGTGACATATCCTGTTGATTGAACACTTTATAAACCAAAATTATTCTTAACAGTATTCTGTCACAAAAAAAAATAGGGAAAAAAGTAGCGCCATGTGTATTACACATCGGGACAGGCACTTTACGAAACGGAAGTAAACGTTTTTTTTCGTCGTCATATTGTAATATTAACATCAGTTCATGTTGATGTAATACATAACCATCATAGACCGATATTAGTTTTGATATCAGCAATAATCTAAGGAAATCCACTCAGCCCAACCTTGTAAAAGACTTCCTATGTCAGTCCATCATATTATGGTGGAAAAATTATGTTCAAGGGAAATTTTCTTTCTTTTTCGTAATTTGATGTGCGTGCGTCATTTGGTGATTCGGCACAAAATGCTTTCAGGAACAGGAAAAAATCCTAAGTATACATTACACAGCAACACATAACGTTTTGGGTGTATGTGGCATTATGTTTCAAATGTACACATTTGATGATGTCGATTTGTTTAATTTGTATTGTAACTACTTGCACAAATTATTGTTATTTTGTTCCGAGTCGAAAGAATGTTGTGTAGTTTTATAATTTATTGAATTATTTCCTCAATTTGCCGAAGCGAATAATTTTTTTTTACAAATTATGATTTAACCGGCAATTGCCCAGCTATTCATAATAATTAGAAGCGACTCCGCGCTCATTTCATGTCGAGTGTAATCACATAGGTCAACAATTGACGCCAAAAAATGAAGAGAATTTTTCAGGTCATATTTTACTCTTAATACTCTTTCTTAGCTATCGGTGCGCGCCCGACCCACGCCTGATATTATTTTTATAAAAAATGCCCACCCGCCCGAAATTTTTTATGTCAACCCGTATTTTAAAAAAAAATTATGCCTGTCCGATGCCCGCCCGACATTTTTTAGACCCGCCCGAAAAAATAATGCCCGATGAGATGCCAGCAAAGTTTTAGATTTTTTCGGCTCGGATATGCAAACTCTACACTTGTCAAAATCACAACAAAAACCCTTTTTAAAAAGGAAATGTGACACAAGTCCTCGTCCCTTCTTCAAAAACAACTGATATCAATTTGGCTTACGCTTACAGCTTCGGAACGCAATAAATTCTTTTGAAATATTTTCACGTTTGATTAAAAAAATGCTTCACAAATGCCGGGCCCTCCCAATCCCAATGTAATACTTTTTCTTTTTTAGCTTTGCTCAATGTGTGGAGGATGGTTAGCCAAATTTTTGGGGCATGAAATCTGTTGTGAAATCAGTAGTTTTGGAAGAAAAGAGGAAAAAAATTTTAGAGAAAAAGTTTTCGGCGAAAAAAAAATTTCGGCGAAAAAAACTTTCGACGAAAGAAAATTTCGGCGAAAAAAAATTTCCGGCGAAAAAAAATTTCGGCGAAAAAACTTTCGGCGAAAAAAATTTCCAGCGAAAAAAATTTTCGGCGAAAAAAAATTTCCAGCGAAAAAAAATTTTCGGCGAAAAAAAATTTTCGGCAAAAAAAAAGTTTTCGCCGAAAAAAAATTTTCTGCGAAAAAAGCGGCAACAAAAATTTCCTTTCACACGAAACATCTATCACAGCAAAAACCTCTTAAAAGGCAAAATGTGTCGCAGTCCGTAAGTCCGCTTCCAAAATTAATGATATCGCTTGAGGTGACGCTATCGCTGATAATACGCAGAAGTTTGTTTGAATGGAATCTTGTGTTCAAAGTTTTAATCCTGAAAAAATTGCAGCGCTTTTTTTAAAACAAAATTACGCTGTGTTAAGAACGTTGCCTCACAAATGCCGGACTAATTTTTCAATACTTTCAGTTTTTACAAAAATTTAAATTTACCTTAAACAATCTACGCAATAACAAACAAAAGTCAAATTTTTGCAGCGCAAAAACTGAAGGTACAGAAAAATTATTTCGTCGTTGGGTCCAGCATCTGCGACGCAACTTTTTCAACACAACGTAATTTTGTTTTAAAAAAAGTGTAATTTTTTCAGAAAATTGAAACGTTGAACACAAGATTCCATTCAAACAAACTTCTGCGTATTACCAGCGATAGCGTCACCTCAAGCGATATCATTAATTTTGGAAGCGGACTTTCGGACTGCGTCACACTTTACCTTTTAAAAGGTTTTTGTTGTGATATCAGTCGTTTTGGAAGTTTTCAGTTGTTGAAAAAATATCTATTTTTTGAAAAAAAAAGTTCTCCGTAAAAAAATTTTCTCAAAAAAAAATTTTTCTCCAAAAAAAATTTTCTCCAAAAAAAATTTTGTACAAAAAAGTTTTTCTCCAAAAAAATTGTTCTCCAACACCTTCGAAACCTCCTTCCAAGACCAGGACAGAAGTCAAAAAATTTTAAGGGAGCGCATAATATCCTAGTGTTTTTCGCCTGCAAAGAAAGGAACACTTCCAGAAAGATGAGTAATTCCAAGAACTTTATTTAAAAAAACTGAAACATGACCTAAGACCAAGACAGAAGCTAAAAATTCTGGAGGAAGTAAATGAACTCCCGGAATTGTTTGTGTGGCAAGAATAGAACATTCCTAGAACAAAGACGACCATTATAGTCCTCAGAATTCCTACAGAATAACTTTATGTATAAGTTTCCATTAAAAGAAACACCAAAAATAATTATGGAAGCGCAAACAGCGGCGACGTTCTCGAGCTCTTTTTTTTAAGCATCTTTGGCTACTCTCCCTCGTCTACTTATTTCAAATTGTCATAGTTTTATGCCGGCGCATTCATTACCTTTCATTAAAAAAATTTATGCAAATCAGTCAAAAAATGACTTCACTACTACAAAATCAGCCACTGTGCGTCGGCCATTTTGTTCGTCTCTAATCAAATCACAAAAAACATCACCAACAAAATGCGGCCGAGTACCTTGACTTAGGTCGTCACTTGGGGCCCTCAACCGTCGAACCACTCAACCGATTTCCATCAATCCAAAGAATAATGAAGGCTTTCAAAAGCTTCTTTTGTTCAATGTCCGAATGACTTTCCGCGGAAGCATTTGGTTAATTGGGAATGCTACCTTAATTATGATGCGGAATTCGCCGAACGATATGGACAACAGTTTTACCGAACCTCGAAAAACCACGTTTTTGCACACTTTCTCGACATATCTCCGGAACTGATCGACAAATTTTGCTCATCTTTAAACTTTAAATTTGACTTTTGAGCTAATCTTGGCTCAATTTTGGTGACAGCACCGCCATCAGAACGCTTCAACTCTGACTGTATACCGTAAGATCTTTACAGATTTCCTTGGTCCACTTGTCCTCTTTACTGACGAAAGCGACACTGTTTCGCAATATATTGCAAATATGGTAAAAGATGGTATATGCTTAACATAACTTTGAGCCGATTATTGGTTTCTCTTAGTCTTATCTCTTCCATGTAGCATCCAATAATGTTATTTCAACAAATCCGACACACACTTTAAACCCATCTAATGGAAAAAAAACTAAACTTTCTGTTTTAAAGAAAAGTTTTCGTTTATTTCCAAACATGGTTTCGTATCATGTATTTAATAAGCAAATAAGAAATCGAACCTTCTGTTGTTTGGTATTTTGTCAAAAACTTTTGGTTAAGCTACATTTTCCGTTCATAAGCCATTTCGCATTTCTATTTGGCTGTATCTGAAATCAGATATCTGTGAAAAGCGATTAATTCTTTATTCGTAAACTATAAATTATTCGTTAGCCGTGGAAGCGGATGGGTATATTAGACCCAATGATATCAGCTGCAACCTAATTAGAGGTTTTATGTGCCATGCCCATACTAAATGAAACAAGTGGTTACTGTCGCAGATAATTTACAATCATGGTAAACCATTCAGTTACCAAAAACTGTCGGCAATTTATATTTAATAATAATACCACCAAAGCCAGGCTGAATTAACAAATAACACGAGCAATGGAAAGTTATTGAATCGAACATAATTTATATCTCCGAAATTTGGTATTATTTACAAAACATAAAATGTAGAACAGGATATTCGAAAGGGTTGTAAGGTTTCGACGGCGTAACTACACATAATTATTTTCAGTGTTTAGTTGAAAAAAAAAATAACAGATTTGCTTCATGAGAAGTTCCGAAATTTTGAACAAGTGAAAATACAGCAGGTGAAGGGAATAATTGATAGGAACATATTATTGGGCGCTTATGGGGTTGCCATTTCGATCGCAAAACGATTGAGGTGAAGTCGTGCTTCGAAATGAGTAAAATCGGTCAAGAACTTTCGAAGATACTGTCGGAAAAACGGTTAGACGAGATTTTTTGATTTTTGGTAGATGCTATTCGCCTCAAAGCCGCAGTATTATTGTAGAGACTTCAACAAGTTTAACGTCTTCTGAAAATCGTCAGCGACAGTAAAATCAGACGAAGCTATGCCCGTGGACATCGAAAGCTTTGGATTCCGTGTGGCACGGATGATTAATCTACAAACTCCACAGAAGTCAACATTACAGTACCCTTCATAATTCTTTTATGACAAACAAAGCGTCTTCATAAGATTTAACAAACTAAAGTGCTGACTTCGTCGTTTACGACTCATCAGTACACCTTGCCTACTAGACCATGTGTATATCAGCACACTCGGTCGCAGAATAATGATTTCTTCTTTCTTATATATCACCTAAATCGAGATCGAAACGAATGACTAGATGAAGTAGTTTTTGGAACACTTTGAAGCACAGGAATTATGAATTCGTTCCACACACAGAAGTGGTACTCCGATAGTTGTTGTCAAGCTTTCCTTTCTGGAAGACAGACGCTTCACAATATAAATGCAAATGGCAAAAATTCCACTGAAAGATGCATCAAAGCCGGACTGCCTCAAAGCTCGGTGATTTCGCAAATTCTATGCGCCGTATTGACCGCTGATCTGAAAATCCCATCGAACTGTGACGGCAGCTTTTTGATTTGATTTGATTTATTGTTTCTACATCTTGAAATACAAATTAATTAAATAATGATACTCCACTGTGCTCTAAGGCACCCTTAAGGAGTCAATCATGTGTGCGACACTAATCATCGCCATGATTTTATTGATATAAAAATAAATTTAAATGACTAACTATCAAATTGTAAACAATTTGAAAGAATGGGAAGAGTATTTTACGCCAAATAATCTAAAAAGTATTGAGAGTAATAACATAAATCTTGTAGAAGAAAGACATAGTCCGTGGAAGAGGAAGGTCGCAGGCGTTAGGGGAGCCAGGCAGAAGTGCACACTCCATTCACTATTTATATGTCTCATCCTTGGAATCATAAAATGAAGATCCTATAGCCTCTATTCACCAATATTATCCTTTTGAATCGTATTGTCGCGGCACTCCTAATCGACTTAGGCAATAAGTTGTACAAAGCACATTCATGAGCTGAGATCGCTTTAGACACAGTCTTTGTCCTAACGAAGGCCGGCACAATCAATTTCTTACCTCGCGTCTCATATCTGTGGACAATTTTTTTAAACTCAATGGTGCTGTATGACTGCCCGCTCAGCGCCTCATGCACAGACGTACACGCGCTATACCTGACAATGCTTTGCACATTAAGAATTCTAGGACAATGGACTCGGAAAAGCTCCTCCGTTGGGCACCGCTTTGGAAGCTACTTCAAAAAATGGAAGATAAAAGTGAATAGCAACAAAAGTCAGGCGATCCTCTTCAAATTCAATTGATCAAGAAAGCGAATCCCGTCACAACAATTCATATTCAATGGCTCTATCACCGAACTGAAATCGTCATATATTTTGGCTACCATATCAAAACCTGCTAAACGAAAGCACTAAACTGTCTCAAGGCAATGTATTCTCTGCTCAGCAGAAAGTCTATAGTATGCACTAACAACAAATTGACCTTATACAAAGGAGTCATCCTCCCAAAGATTACACACGATTCACAATTTGCCCACGACATCTTCGATATTAGGTGTCTCTAAGCCACCACCAATGTACTTTATGTTTTCAGGTACACTGAGGACAATATCTACAAGCGAAGTGGGATTATGTTTATAAAATACGCCGCCGACGTATTTTATCCACCGTGCACGTATTACGAACGCCGTGCACGTATTATGTGATCTCATAACACGTTTGTTACGTATGGTATACTACACAATACTTAAATAAGGATGATAATACATTCACCGCCGTCGGCCGCGTATAATATAAACTCAATTCCTACGTCGCTTGTAGATATTTTCCTCAATGTACTGCCCATAATGTATGCCACTAAAAATTTTTTCTTTTTCAGATCCCTTCCATACAAAATTATGTTGAGCTCAAGACCCCTCCTCTCCCCCTTTATGTGCCTTATACCAATTTCAGTTTTCTTTACCCTCCTCCCTTATATTTCACATTGTGCCTTTTTGTAGCTTTTCCCTGTTAAAAATATTTTCAACAAAATAACCCCAGTTTTGAATGTTAACCGTTCGCGGAGTCTTCAAAGTAAGCTGCCTCATTCACCTGTATAATGTATACAGCATTAGCGAGGTAAAGGGGTATTTGAGCTAAATAATTTGCCGAAACGATCCATGAAGGGTTAGAGGCTATATCATTATTTACTAGTTTTCGCTGTTCGTGTTTCTACTTTTTGAGATCCTTTCATGACCGGAAAATTTTTACTGTGCTAGTAAACTGTGCGACAAACCCATCTAGGAGCGAAACTCGTAGAAGTGGCATCTCCAGACAATTCCTACGCACCAACCTGACAGAGCCAACCTGCTCAATTTAAACATACATATCAAGTCTTCGAAGAGAAGTAATCGATGCGGGCTCCCCTACAAAATCCGGAGGCACAAAATCCAGAGGTGTCAAAATCCAGACAAAAAATCCGGAGACTACAAAATCCGGAGGCGTCAAAATCCGGAGACGTCAAAATCCGGAGGCTTCAAAATCAGGAGGCGTCAAAATCCGGTGGCGTCAAAATCCTGATAATGTTGTTGCGTCTGGATTTTGTAGCGTCCAGATTTTTATTAATACTAAGTATACAATACTGTATTTTGAATTTTTTACAAATTTAACATTTAACTTTATCACAGCGAGTGAATGATTGTTCATGTGCGACGCGACGGTCTTAATTATATTTAATATTTGGGGGGCCCTGCCCCCTCACCCCCGCGCCTGCGGCGGGCTTGGTTACATCCTGCAGACGGCCCCTTAAACCCCACAAGGGGGATATTCCCCCTTGACCCTCTTTGCGGGGGCTGCCGCTCCTCGACCCCGCTTTTTTTTATTTTATTCACGACCGGCGGCGCAGCAATACATATTCATAACACAATTCGTATAAATAAACTGTAGCTGCTGTAAATAACAATACATATTTCGCCCGGATTTTGTCAAGATTTTATGCTGGTTTTTTATTTTCTTCTGGATTTTGACGTCAACGGATTTTGACGCCTCCGGATTTTGTAGCCTCCGTATTTTTCGTCCGGATTTTGACGCCTCTGGATTTTGTGCCTCCGGATTTTGTAGCGGCACCATCGAGGCAGGCCGGACCGAGGACCGTCAACAGGTATAGAAATGTAGTCTGACACCATGTGAACGATTATACTGATTCGACTTGTCTTTAGGGATAACGAAATTTCCAGTGCACGACGACCTGCAATATGTCAGCTTGCCCATCAAGTAAGATGGGACTTTCGATTGGCTTTATCATGTTCAGCAACGCGACGCCGATGCTTGATATGTCATTAGAGGGCAGCCAAATACTTTACTCTCATAACCGCGTGTACTGTCACAGTGCCGCAACATAAATAAAGCAAACACAAGCAGAAAAAGCATTTTTTAAAGTTGGTATGGTGTATGCACCAAACTACCTGACTCCGAGTTGAAACGAAAGTGTCGATGCTAGTCTTCAGTTAAATACTTCTCTTCCACTCAGATCATATCGAAACACTATGATATAGATTCAAATTACGGACTTTTACTTTATTCTTTTTTACAGTTGAAATATGAAATTATCATCAAAAATTGAAACCTTAAATCTCAAGTAAACCATGAGCATAAAACGATCAATCAAAATGCTCTTAATGTAGTAGCTGCTGTTAAGATGATGTGGTACAAACATTAATAAAAATCAATTTAAATTCAATAAATTGCATCTGCACCATTATTTATGTAGCATACAGTACAGAAGAATATAAGCATCTCTGTGGAGCTAGACGAAATGGCATAGACCGACAGACGTTCAAGTAAACACATTATATTATATTCACTGCTGCATATCAAAATAAGTTCTTCTATAATGCACGATGTGCAAACATTGCTATTGCTACCCTTCCTCACATTATATGAATAGAACCGACTCGACTGTTGTATATGCTATGCATACTATACATTACGGTGTGCATTATGGAAAACATGTTTAATGCACAATTTTGCCTTAGCATCCCATTCATCCCTTATTAAAACATCCCCTTTTTAATATAAATTCGCGTTTATATTACGATTTTGAATATTGTTCGGTACATTTCTGCTTCTCATATGTTGCTCTTGTGCTTATTATTACAACGCGCAACAGTCCAATACAGCGAATTCATATGCGTTTACATCTATCTATGCCGAGTACTTATACTTTCATTTCCATTCCTCTGTTACATGATGGAGAAAAAGGCATTTCTAATACAAAATGCATACGAAAAATCGTACATTTTTATTTCGTAGATGTATTTATATTTGTTGTACGAACGCAGAATGTTTAAAGGAATTTTAAAAACAGCAAAAAAAAAAACACAAAATTGGAATACATAAAGAGCAACAGCTGGATGGCACACTTCAGTCTCGCTCCTGAATTATTTGACAAAAGAGCAGATGTGACCCATAATGTACGTCAATACGGAATACAGACGATTTTTTATAGATTATGTGGTGTTATTGTGCAACTTAAATCGCGATTTTGCGATTGGGAAATGGTAATTTTAGCATTTTAACAAATTTACATCACAACTTGTGAAGTACGGTGAACTTTTAGTTGGTGTGACAATTTCTTTTTGTTGGAAAAATTTAATATTTTGTGTAGATCTCAGAGAGTATAGGGCTTTTGTTCTTGTTTCATTTATAACACGTATCTTCCATTTTGGGGAATCTCCACATCATCGAGATTATGCAAGCTAAAGTAAGTTTTCTAAGAGGTGGTAGCAAGGACCGAGCTAAAGGAAGTTGTGTGGGAACTAAAACTTTTCTAATGATTAGGCGAAAAGGTCGTCTAGATTTTTTTTAGATTTTATCAGTTTGGGACGATCGATTTCTCGAATTCGAACACAGATCTCTTGACCCCTTGTTCCTAATCCCGTTCATCATCATGTAAAAAATCAAGAGAACCTTCGAGTGCCGACCAGGAACTTGTCTAATGTGATAGGTCCTAGTTCAGCCACTCTCGAAGGGTGGACGACATAGTCGCCGAGTGTCCTGTGCCTCAGCTGAAGGAACTTGGAGCATTCGCATATAAGGTGAAAATCCGTTTCCTCTTGCAAGTCACAGGAGCACTCCGGGTCACCTAGAATCTTCGTTTTCGTTAGGTGCTTGTTGAGTCCGCAATGGCCGGTCACCGCTCCCACGATCCTCCTCACTCGGTCCCGGCTCATCGTCAGGAGCTCTTTTGTCCATCTCTCGTTCGGAATGGTGAGGAGGCACTTGGTGTGCACACCTCCTTCATACGCTGTCCAGCTCTTACCGTGTTCCGCCTTCACCCAATCCTTTATTACATTCGTATAAAGTGAGTTCGGGACAGGGTTGTGTGGTTCCGGTCCGAATGTTTGACCCGATTCTTCAGCCCTATCTGATTTAGGTGGTCCTTGCATTCTTTCACCAACTTGGAAGTCACAACGGGTGATATCAGCGCCTTTATCGCTGCCTCATATCACTATATCTCTGTCTCCCAGTCCTTCTAGCAGAAGTTCACGAGCACTTAGAAGTGCTGCTGAAGTTTCCGCCTGGAAGATACTAGAGAGCTTCCCTAGATGATTCCAAGTTCCGGTATCCGTTCCTGCGTGGTATATACCAGCTCCAGTCACGTCACTCATCTTCGACCCATCCGTAAAACCAACCCATTCGCTACTAGGTAGCGTTGTTGGCCACCCATTTTCCCATTCATTCCTGTCTGGGAAGATCGCTTCAAAGTTCCCTTCGAAACTCAATTCTCGCTTCATGTAATCCCGTGGCATATCAAAAATGCGATCAGAAATCATACTTTTGATCTTCCCATGCCCGGTGCAGAGTCCTTAAGTCCACAATCCGTTTTGGGTTAACCTGTCCGCTATAGCGAAAGCCGTAGAGATACGAAAAGTATCGTTGAGTTCGCTCAACAAAAAATTCACTGAATTAGTTTTGACAGTAATCAAACTGCAGGTTAACGTGCCTATAGGAAATTTTTAACGAGAAGTGCGCCATCTTGTGGGGATCACATAAACATTGAAATTATAAATAAATTATTTTTATCAAGTTAATATAGAATCTAGAATCTCCTATATAAACGGAATAATTTTATAAAATAAATCAGATTTGTTTCAACCTCGTTATACTCGTAACGTCGATATCACGAACTAAAGATAGTCTGCTCCAAATGTCAAGATTCTCAAATAAATAAGTCTACTTCAAATATCACGTGTATAGAATGTGCTGCCATCTATTTTCGTTAATAACTGCCTATAGCTTTAACAGCACGTCCTTCATGGACGCGGAATTCGAATCACGCCAATTGAGCACGAGCTTCTGCCTATCGCTCTACGTATATCTAAATTAATTCACACAAAAAAATGAGACAAAACATCGAAATTGCATACGAAAATCATCTTTTGTCTTTTGTTGCGTAATTTAGGGACGACTTTTCAAACGACTTGTGTGGCCATCTGCCGCATTTTTTCCAACCTCGTTCTCTGGGAAGTGAAGAGGGCTTTAGGGGAATACCAAAAACTTGAGAAATATTAATTGACGATTTGCATCAAAGGGTGCGGCGCGCAGCGGAAAGAAATAGAACATTTGCCTTGTTCATAGAAAGTAGAGACATCTAAGTGTAGTGAGAAAAAATGGAACATTCAAGATGCACAAAAAGCGCATAGAAACTTCTGCCATCTACATCTACATAACTCGAAAATCGTCAATAACGAAGTTTTATGATTTTTCAGTTGTATGGTGGACTTGCGTCACGGGGCGTTAGATATAAATGAGAAAAATCGGATGACATCTCCCATGACAATTGGTTGAGAGGATTCTGAGCTAGTGTGAATCTAACTGAAAATGGTTTTTGTGTAAGAAGCATAGCGATGCTCTTTACATTCAGATAGTGGCAATGGGTTATAAATGGATGTCGCCAAATAAAAATGTTCGTGAAATTGAACTCCTTGGGACCCGTGCGAAGTACTAAGAAGTATTGTACGTAGCATTGAGAATTTTGTCCCGAGAGAGACTTGCAAAAGAAAATGCCAGTCTGTCCGTCTGTATGCCCTTAAATCAATCGATCTTGATGTTTTTACCTCAGAGATAATCAGTAGGTAAAAAATGGTTGCTGAGATATGGCCAAGAAAGTTGAAAAAATTAGGTTTTTAGATGTTCGCTGGAAATTTCTCGTTTGTAACACCGTAAGTTAAGCTTCCCAAGGTTTCTAATGAAAAGCATGATTCTAGCTAATGAAAGATTTTTTGTGCAGATCAGTCCAGTGGTTCGAGTGGATTTTTCATGAATATTTCCGAATACTTCGATTCGACTCAAAATATTTACCTGAACGATGTCATTACATTCAGTCATCTGCAGCTTACAGTTCATTAAACAGTCCTAGTAATAAAATAGTCATAAGAAATGGTCAAATTTCCAAAATAAAACAAATAGGTTGGTGTCGGTTGATAAGTATTGAGAATGGATTCTTTAGGAGGAATCGACGAAATTGTCACAACATATTTTGCACTTCTTGCAAACCATATGAATCGCTCATAGTGTAGAAAAAATTGATTAATCTTGCTGACTCATTACTATTACATTTCACGGGACATCGTAATATCACAAATTTTATCATTTTTAATAAACATAAATTAAAAATTCATCTGACATTTAATTACGAAAACTGAGGCATTTTTTAACATAGGCAAAAAAATGAATACAATTTTCCAACCGAATGCGTGTAGCATTTTTTTTTTGTTGCTTTTCTGAATTTTCTTTTTTTTTCTTTTATTCCCCATAAAGCCTCAGACGTGAATAATAATACAATGTTGGCGGTGGAGTATTGGTGGTGAGTTGTTTTTATTGTTCTTTTACCTATGTGTTGGAATAAATTTTGAAAGAAGTAAATTTTTCTGCTTAGACTCGAGTAGATGCTATTCCCTTTTTATATATTATAAATGTTCATGTAAAGAACAATACTGGAACCGTGGAGTACGGGGAGAATGATGAGGGTAATAATAAACGTGTGAAGTTTTTCGTTGTAATACAACAGGAGTCGCTGTTAAAGCATTTTAGAATGGTCGTGTGGATTGGCTGGTGCGAAGAAAATATGAATTGAGGGGGTAATTCGAGTTGGTATATGATAAACGTAGAGAACATTGCTAATGTTTACGGTGTGCGACTGGAATACTAAGTATGCGTTTCACATTGGGAATTTATAGACTGCACTGCTATTGTTGAAACTTAGCTATTTGTTTTTCAGAAAAATTAAGAAAATCGTGTAAAGTGGGTACGTTTGGTTTGACTGTGGGGTTGGTATATAAATCTTCGTAAATATTAGACAATGACATGCCAAAAATCAGCGCTTAAATTTCTTAATTACTATTTCGTTGAACGTGAGGATTGCAACATTCCTCTTTGTTACCAAGATTTCAAAACCAATGCTTAACAAAACTGTTGGGGCTGGCTGAACATCGCATTCTTTATACGAAGATGTTTTCTAAGGTGTGTTTTAGGGCGTATTTAGACCTTGGTTTTGAGTAATTTCAACGCTTATTCTTTATTTCATACCATTTTTTCTATTAATATCATGAGATCTGATAGAGATAACAGTAATGACCAAAAACATCGAGGTACTCTGTGAACTGCGTGAACCTCACCGGCATTGCCTCAATCTATAAGAAAAACATGGCATGTGTGCATCAGCCAAATTCTTGTCAGACCAACTTGCCTTTTTTCTTGGCACGCTAATTTTGTTCTTCTATTCTAAAGCGTTGGTTAGAGTGAGACAGGTATAGTTGGTCTCTTTCTAACTAACGCTTTAGGATAGAAGAACAAGAATCTCGTGTGCCAGGCATCAAGAACTAATTTTTTCGGAAAACTTTCTTCACAAAAGTTGAACTACGTCAAATCATCTGCTAGAAAAACTACTCCCCAAGATGAAAAAAAGAAGCTGGTCTGACGAGAATTTGGCTAATGTGCATTTCCTTCGAAACTATATGAATATTCAAAACATTTCGCTCGCTTCACTTGTGATTCTTAAACAACCAATTACTAGGTAAATGAGTGAAACTTTTTAGAGTAAGGGATTATTATTTGTGAAAGATGTACACGAAGAAAAATTAGATTACTTGTGGGTTGCTGCTGATCATGTCCGCAGCGGTAGCCGAGGGCGTGACGCAGTCCCCACACCTCTACCCTCTTCAAAAAACTACGTCGGAGCAGCTTTCCAGCGAGCCCAGACTCATCAAGATCTGTTGACAATTGGCTGAGATATCGAGGTTTGTAAATGACATTTTTCTATGGGCCGTCGATTATTCTCTTGAAAACTTTTTTTCTCATCTGTTGGTTTCTATCTTTGTTCTATATATCTATCTATTAATAATTTTCGATTTCGAGAACTTTGATGAAATTTTCAGGGAACGTCAGTCTCGGCCCGAAATGAAAAATTTCATATGCCGCTTTTCCGGGATAACTCTGGAAAAGCCGTGGCATGTGGAAAAGTGGCCAATTTTGACGGTTTTTCAGGTAATGCTCGGAGTTTTCGAATTTTAGCTCCGGAGTGACTATAACTGGAGAGTTAGTTTCTTCGGGAAAGTTGTAGAGATTGGTGAGTAGAATTTTTTTGTGGCCCTAAAAAAATGGCGGCCAGCTGTGAAAGTGACTCCATCTTGGATTTTTTGCTATCTTGTGAATTAGAATAGTTGGTTTCTTCGGGAAAGTTACAGAGATTGGTGCGAAAAAATTTTTTCATACAATTTTTTTGAAGAATCATTTTTTTCGGAGAAAAAATTTTTTTCTGAAAAATGTTTTTTGAAGAATTTTTTTTTG
>CM055404.1:8178646-8215116 GCA_029228625.1 Pseudolycoriella hygida
ATAACTTGAATGCTAAAATATAGTCTACATTTAGGCGCTCAAATATTATATTTTCGCTGATATCAGTGGACGCAGTTTCAAAAAAGTAAGTCAGCATTTCCCTTCCTAAAAATGTTGCCTTTTAATAGCAACTAAACTTATTTTTTGGGATCCTACCTACTCTGAGAACGGCGAAAAAATCGTAAAAATTTGCACAAAAACTCGTCGTTCTGAGACAAGGTTCAATCCCAAAAAATAAGTTTAGTTGCTTTTAAAAGGCAACATATTTAGGAAGGGAAATGCTGACTTACTTTTTTGAAACTGCATCTGCGTCCATGGATATCAGTGAAAATTTAATATTTGAGCGCCTAAATGTAGACTATATTTTAGCACACAAGTTATGGGCCTTAAAAGGTAAAATGTGAGTAGTTGGTTTCTTCGGGAAAGTTACAGAGATTGGTGCGAAAAATTTTTTCATACAATTTTTTTTCGGAAAAATTTTTTTTTTGAGACAATTTTTTTGAAGATACATTTTTTTCGGAGAAAAAATTTTTTTCTGAAAAATGTTTTTTGAAGAAATTTTTTTTTTGAGAAAATTTTTTTCTAAGAAATTGTTTTTCGTAAAACAACTCCAAACTTCTAAAACGGCTGATATCGCATCCAAAACCTCTTAAAAGGTAAAATGTAACGCAGTCCATAAGTTCGCTTCCAAAATTAATGATATCGCTTTAGATGACGGTATCGCTTATAATACGCAAAAGTTTGTTTGAATGAAATCTTGTGTTCAAAGTTTTAATTTTCTGAAATAATTACAGCGCTTTTTTTGAAACAAAATTACGTTGTGTTAAAAAAATTGTGTCAGAAATGTCGTGTCGGACCAACTTACAATTTTTTGTATGTGAAAACACTACTGAGAGAGAGAGAAGTAGGAACTTTTGGTTGATCATGTAAAATTGTCTTGAATTACCAGCGCACCAGCATTTGTGAACTAAAACCGTTAACAATTTAGAAAACTAATATCAGGGGCGCTATAGTCTTTTCTTTTTAATTTTACAAGTAATACTCAATGTGAAGTAAGCTAAAGTTGCGACCGCGACTGGTTTCATTGCAAACAAAATCAGCTGATTTCATTCAGAAAATTTCCAAAACCAGTTAAATTCATTGAAAAATTCAAAAATCAGCTGAATTTCTCTAAATGAAGCTGAGGTCGTAATTGAAGCTAACTTCATGTTGAATATTACTTGCAAATATCAAAACAAAAAAATGACACGTCAAAGCCAGGGGGCCAGGGGCCTAATATCAAAACGACAGTTAGCTTCATTGTGAATGGCATTCTATTCAACCCGAAGTTAGCTTCGAATTTGACGGTTCAACATACTTCTTTTGTTACGAAACAATTACCTATAACGTGAAGTTCGCGTCGATTCGAAAAGCGAATACTGACACTTTTACAATGAAATTTCACACAGTTGTTGGTACCGCCTCCTCATTGTTGAGAAGTGTCAAATTTTGCACTCAAAGAGAAGTTGGTTGCAATTTCAATTTTAATTCATGAACTCGTTTACGCTTGTTTCCATGTTACGAATGCAACTAATTTTGTAACAAACGTAAACGATTCGATATATGAAGTGCAAAATTGGACACTTCTCAACTTCCATGCGGTTGGGCGTAAAATATGTAAGCAAACAACAGAATTTTGAGATATCATTTTGTATGAGGCGATTTAAGTTTATATCTTCATCAAAAATTTCAAATTTTTAGCAGACTAAAAGGGTCTATTAACTATCCGAGAGCTCTTAAACAGCTATTATTTTGATACGTTAGAAAAATGCACTTAATGGGTAAAGTACGAAGCCATAAATCCTTAGCCGTGAAAAGTAATGAGATGAAATGCCTCCAACAACATGCAACCTCAATTCATACAAACGAAAATTCTCGCTTTTAAATTTTTAATCAATCTTGCATTACCCTAAAGCATTAATTAAAAAATTACATTTTCCATTCCGAAAATTGCCCATTGCGAAAGCATGCGAATTCAATTCTCAACAGGTTCACAAGAATAAAATAATATTTAATGCAAATTTCCACATAGTAAAAATTCCTTCATGTATAATAATTTGATTATATTTTACCTTATCCATGGAAATGTAATTCCTAAAGAGAGTATCAATTTCCACAAAATTTATTATTAAACTTGTACCATCTTTTCAGTGCACATTGCGAGTTTTTGGGGTTCGGTATTTATTCCCCCCTATACTTTTCACTGAAAAACGACGAGAGCTTTAAAGTTGAACCACAACACAGTCTTACACATTTACAGAACGAAATTCTTTGCGGTGTGCATGTATAATGCTATGTGTTCTTCTTGTATATATATAGAAAAATGTGTGTAGTTATCTCCTACACAACAAACATTGGCATGAAGAGGCCAAAATTCACCAACCCTCAAATTTGATTTAAAGTTGTGTAATGAAAGAGGGAAATATCTGTTGCTTGCTTAAGAAATAAGACTTTGGTGTGTAAAAGTGTGTGTAGCCAATTTTCCATTGCCTTGATTGGGGCCAAGAGGAGTTTGAGTAATATACTCGTGTACCGCGAATTTAACACCAAGAGATTTTCCTTCTTCTTATTTTATTGCATAAAGAGGCCGACTGTTGCGTTTCTTTATGAACCTACCACGTTGAAAAATTATGTTTATTGGCTACATAAGATCATAAAATAAATATGAATTTAAATGAAGTAGAAATAATTTCGGGAACATTTTAAATAATTGAAAAGTGGATTTGGAAAAACGTTAACAAGTACGGAAAACTGCTGCATGAATACCCAACTCATTAAAATATAAATTTTGTGGTAAAATTGCCGAGTGAAAATAGCGTAGAATATTGTTTATTGATACAAGCACTCTGAAGCTTTAAAGTAACCACACTTAATTGGTAGGTGTCAGTATCGTTTAATCGATAAAGAATTCAAAAATCATGCGTTAGCCAGGTGACTTATAAAATACAAATTTACAAAATGCCAAAGTTGATGTCAAATTGCAGAGCTAAGATTGTAAAATTATAGTTAACTTGTTGTAGAATTGTTTTATTTAGGTTGTACAAGTTGTGTTATTGTTGTGTTTTTGTGGTACAATGTTGTGTTGGTGCTGTACGCGTAGTGAAATTGATATTCTGGTGTTATATTGCTGACATCACACTTACACAACTCATGTACAACACTCACACACCCGTAGTTTTGCTTGGACGGGCGAAATTAAGCATCTACGCAGCGCGCAGTATTACCCGGCCAGCAACGCCTGAAAAACTTTTCGAGAGATCTTGAGCTGGGCGTCAGTTTTATTATTTTTTTTAATAGTTGTTCGGATCCAGAGGCCTGAACGTGCACTGATACCACCGTTTGTGCCTAGTAACTGACACCTAATACCGGTTCTCCCAACAATGCCTTTTCCGGTAAGCCGTACGATGGCACTACACTCAACTTCACTCGACTTTAACGATTCAATCAGTTTTGTTTTGTTTACAAATCCAACAACCGGTGCAAATCCGTCTGCGGTTGAGTTTCGAACCAACACACTGGCAACTCGATCTCGTAGTAGCAAGCAGACGTGTTAACCACTTCGCTATCGAGTTGAATTTTTAATTTGTAGTTTTTATATGAATTGTCTTCGTCAAAATTTCTTCGAATAACTACTAAAGGGATGCATTGTCTAACTTTACTCTACGAAAATACAATTACGCTATCGCCGAACGTTCCGCGGCTTCCGAACCGTAGTCCTCGAACGCACCAGTCTCTCTAACCAGATTGCACGTATCTTTCGATATAAAATAGGATGCATGTACGATATATATTTTGTTTTTCCTCCTTGATTGCTTGGTCGTGGCTTAAGTCATTCGTTTCATATCGAATCGTTGGATCTATGATATACGCCTTCTTCGACTTCGGTTGGAAGGCAATAATATCGCTGAATCGGCTGCTACCGTCAGAATCAACAGCATATACTTCTTCGAAGCAAGTGGAGCCTATCGATCTACGGTGATATGATGCTTGACGCTATGATGCCTTGACGTAATTAGCAGGTTGTTCGATGAGCGATTTCCAATAACATGTGTGATATTTGCATTCTCTTTGCCGCATTTGCGACAAAGGTTGGAAGCGCTCACGACTTCTGGAACTCCGTCGTTCAGGTTTGCGTAGTTCGTGCTCAGTTTGATTGTCGATACCCATTCAGATGATGAAAGCGAGTTTTTGTTATACACAAAACCGTTGCTGGGTGTGTAGTTTTTGAAGTGAAGTACACCGGAGCCTTGATAACTCAACTTACACCAGTTTTCGAACGAGTCATTGCGTAGAGCAGCTCGCAATGATCGCGACGTGTCCCCCACAACGTTTAATGACTGGGTGCATTGAGCGATTTCTGCACGGCAGTGAAACACACTGTGGAGCAGTCCATCGTTTATTTTGGAAAGCCTGTTCGCTAGACCGAAATCTTAGAGGTGGATCTCCCATGCAGCTCTGAGTAAGCCCAGTCCACGTAGCTTCCTTGAAGCGTAGAAAAGGTTATCATCTCTTTTTGCTGGCAGGCCAATGATTTTTTTGACTGTTCGGAGTATCAATACGTCCAGACCGTTCGTGACAGTTGATGGGGTTCTGTTTATCGGCGCCGCTTGCAACGAGAAGACTAATATGGGGAAGACGTATTGGTTGATGACATTCAGTTTTTGGAAAGGTTTCAGTAGCGGTGACACATATATTTTTTTCAAGTTTGTGTTAAACTTCGTGATGCACGTATCGTCGAATGTCAATTCCAGTTCGAAGGATCAACCAAGATACTTAATCCTTTCATTCTGCCTAATGCCAACAATTTTACTTCCATTTGCTAGTTTGAGAGCGCCAGAATCCCACTTTTCATTTCTTATGATGATCGCTTTACTCTTCGATGCGTTTAGAACGAGGCCAATCTTAGCGATTGGATCAGATCAATTGCTCGACATGCTGAATTCTCTGATTGCGACGACACGGCTTGATCGTCAGCAAAGCCAGAAAAGCAGAGATGGTCATAGTCATCTGAGAATTTGTTTCCGTTGTTGGAAATAGAGATGAGCGGGTTGTTCGAAACTTCGAAAAACCCGACCCGAACCCGAACCCGAATTGCTTTTTTCGGGTTTAGAAAATTTTAATCGGGTCGGGTTCGGTCCGGGCCGGGTTTAGAAACAGTTCGGGTTTCGGGTTTCGAAAAATTTTATCGGGTCGGGTTCGGTCCGGGTCGGGTTGTTGTATCATTTTATTCGGGTCCCGATCCTTTATTGACTTTTTATATTTTACAAAACTCGTCTATATTTTATCATCTTACATTACACGAATTTTGTTTTAGTCTAAGGTCAGTGAAGAATGCAGACGTCGGGCCTTGAAATAATTTTTGTTGCGAAGTAATTTGGGTTGTGAGTTTCGAAAAACTTGAGTGTCTGGTTCGGTTCGGATCGGGTTTTGAAACAGTTCGGGTTTCGGGTTTCGAAAAATTTTATCGGATCGGGCTCGGTCCGCGTCGGGTTTCGAAAAATGTTCGACCCGCTCATCTCTAGTTGGTATTGAGAGTCGCAATTGGACGTAAGAAATCTTTGTCTAGAGTGATCATCACATTGTTGTTCAACAGCAGATTTATTATTAAGTCGTACAGGTTTTTTGAGACACCTTTCGAATAACAATAACACAACGGGGGACAACAGATAGTTACTTACGTCACTACGAGAAGAGCCGATTTGCTTTCGCCCCTCAAATTTAACATTTTCACTTTAAGCTCTGATACGAAGCATGTAAAATAAGTAGAACCGCTTCATTTTGGGTATCCAGTTCAAAAAAGTGGAAGAAATAAGCACTGGTACGAGGCTTGCCTTTGGCAAGATAAAAACTAGATTAAAAGTTCCTGTTGACATAAGTAAAATTACATTGAACTACTATCGGTAGTGTCGACGTGAGAGTTAAAAGGATATTTTCTTTATTGTAAAATAAAAACATATTTCATTGAAAGGTTAGAAATGCTAAACACCATATTGTCGTAATGTCTAAAAGGTCAAAGCTTTCGTTTTTTATACAATTTTTTTTCTTCGCTCTAGCATAGTTCTAATTCAGTTCTATGAATGTTCGGAAACAAATCGTTGGCCCTTTTGATAGCTTTCATATGGTTTTTTACATGTTTTACCGAAAATATATTGGCTAGCATTTTGAGTCCCTACCAAGATTAATAATATAAGATGTCGTACTGCCTGTATGGTACATCCATGTTATATTCAATTGTGCCCTTGTTTTTATGGTATCCAATGGATACTTTCTCATTCTCTGTTGCTTGTTTCTGAGTACAGTAAGATTTTGCGCCACCTGTGTCAAATAGGTCAGCATAAATCTTTTTTGTTCGTCCCTCTGCAATTTATATATGAATGAGTAGAGCAATAAAATCAAATGATATCTAATATTTGAGAAAATATCGAAAGTTTTTCCTTTACTTGGGGTGTGGAATCGTAATATTAATGTTAAGCGATACAAATTTCTTAGAGCTTTGTTCCCACTTTTTGTTGAAGGCCTCTGCTGTTAATCAAAAATTTTTTGCAATCAACAGCAACAAGAAAGCCTCCATTTGTCTTAATTAATTTCATTTCCAATTTATCTGAATCTAAAGTTCAACTACCCGAAAATACCCTGAAAAAAGACATCCATTCTGTCCCCATGGATTGTCCCATTATTCCCATTCTCATACACTCATAGTTATCACCTTCAGTTCATTACAAAATTCCTTACTTAAGTACACATTAGCAGTACAATATTCAACAAGTAAAAATGTAAATTTTAATGAAAGCTCATAACACTCTGCCGCATAGACGTAGTAACACATTAATCCTTTTTTATTTTGCACCCTCCATTTTGTTTACACTCATATGAGCATGAACTCACGACACATCAGCGGTAATTAAAAAGAAATATTCTGACAAATGAATTCGTTCAGTCATGGTCGTTATATTCACGTATGTGTGTGCGTATAATTATAATTAATTTAGACATCAAAAAGAAAGGTCTGATTTATGAAGGCTTTGAATATTTTTTCTCTTTTTAATTGCTAGCGATGATGAAGTCGATAACACATCGAAACATAACGTAAACGCTGAGATATCAGTAAAACCATAGCATTGAATTGCGATATTGTTTGCATAAAGTGTCTTAAGTACATCGTAGAATGTCAACTTTAACTAATCAAATGCATGTATTGGATCAGACAAGAGAGCCGAATGAAGAACGTTGGCAGCTGGCTAGCTGTACTGATTATTTCGAAATTTCACTGATCCACCAATCATGACTGTTACTGTGCCGCGCAAATGTGAAAATCAATTTGAAGCATAGACAACAGTGCCATTAAGACAAAAAATGGTGTCGCTTCAAAATCCCGAGGCTTTTCTCATCAGCGGTAGGTTCTTTATACGAATTCGACCGCTACAAAATCCAGATGCTCCTCTGGGTTTGAGTGCCTCTGGATTTTGACGCCTCCGGATTTTGACGCCTCCTCATTTTTTGTCCGGATTTTGTGCCTCCGGATTTTGAAGGTGAGCCCAAAAGATATTTTTTTTTGCAACAATGAGATAAAAAACCACACATTTCTCTGCCTTGGGAGAATGAGCCTAATGTTACGCTCTATAAACAGCTCTTTTATGATGAATGATCGTAACACTGCCGTCATAATGAAAAAAAAACTTAGAGAAAATCAGCGAAGATTTTCAACGAATTTCGCCAAAAAAATCAAATTAGCGACAAAAGTGAACAAAAGATTCTCGGCGATTTTTTTGTTTAATTTCTAATTTGATTTTTTTCGGTGAAATTCGTTGAAAACCTTCGCTGATTTTCTCTGAGTTTATTTTCTCTATGACGGCAGCCACATGGGCAGTCGCCAAAGGGCTTTTGGTTACTTTTTCTCGTTGGTCCACTGGTAAGTAGCGACACCATGGCTTTCTCAGCTGGTCCAGCGGCTTTACGTCGCCTCCTACCGAAATAAGTATAAGCACATGCTTTTGCTCATACTTCGTAAGTATAAGCACATGCTTTTGCTCGTGCTCAAGGAAATGTTAGGAAGGCCTGGTTCCCACGGGAACTTTGAGAGATCATAGGGAAGAAATGGAGGATGATTGAAAAAAACTGGTACAGGAACGGAAAAGTGAAGTTTCTTATTAATATGATAAATTCGTATGATAAATCAGAAACTTGTCGGTTTTCACTTTTCTGAGATTGTACCAGATTCTTGTTTTTCAGATCAAAATACGTCAGACTACATCATTCTTTTCTTCATCACAAAACCTCTGTCGGCTAGTGTTCTGAGCCATGTTCACCTGGGAAGTTCACGTCTTTTGATTTTTGAGGTGGGATCGTCGACGAGTTCTTTGTTTGTTACTGCTGCATGTTGCCACAATTCTTTTCATCTAGTAAATCGCTGAGATTGTTTCTTTCTTGATAAAATCGCCAGAATGGTTTTCTAGATCGCGGCCGTGGAGCTGTTGGTGCTGATTCTATGTCGATGTGCAGTGGTAGCTTGGTATTCGTTTCGATTTCGCGGTTTCTTGTCTGCGAATGTGTGGTGGTAGGAAGTTGCTAAAAATGTAAAGCCGTTCGTTTTCCGTTGGATTCACAACTTCAGTTACGATTCTTAAGGTGTCGTTGATTTGTGTGTCGATTTTATTGACTTGGTTGCTGTTCATCCAAACAGGAGCACAGTATTCGGCTGCGGAAAATATCATTGCTTGTGTGGTTTCGCTAGTTTTTGTACTAAGTTTACTCGACTTTTCAATTTGGATTTCATAAGTTCTGAATTCGCTCGATATGTGAGGCTTCTATCGAAGACATTACCGAGATAGTTGGGGTTGGCATCATATTCCACTGTTACTCCGTTCATTGTTAGGTTCAGGTCTTCGTTAAATTTCTGCTGAATTTTTTGCTTTGGAATGCGATCGCGTTGTTGCCTGCATTAATTTCCCAGAATGTGTGGGAGGAATATCCATTGCGTACACACAGTACAAGGAACCGGACAAAACAGCGCCTTGTGGAAGCCCGTCGTTCAATATTCCTTTCTTGCTCCATATTCCGTTTATTTCCCCTTGAAAGCTTCGATTGCTTAGCATGTTCATAATTAGTGTAAGTGTCGTTCAGCGCGCAATTATCTTGCTCAGTTTGAACATAAGGCCGCGTTTCCAGACTGTATCGTAGACCGCTCAATATCGCCCAAAAAGGGTTTATGGGGCATTTCTATTGCCAATTCGCCGTAAATATAATTGCGCTAAGTATTTCTTTATATCTGAGTTTGTGGGTTCTTGCATGAAAATATTGTAAATAGTAAGAGAAACATTCTTTAAAAATTTTGCTAAACACAACTTTTGCACTTTTATCAAAGGAAACTTCGTTTCGACATGCAAAAAAGAAATTGTAAACTTGGAAAAAAGAATAAAAAATTCTTAACACAAATATCCATCAATTCGATCTAGCTCTGTATTGTGAATATAAACGGGAAAATCTAATATACACTTATCGTAATCCGTGAGGATTAAGCTTTCTTCCAATGTGCTTCGCACTCAGCAATATATCTCTTCGCATACATTGTGTTTGTTCTACTTTATTTGACATTGGTTTGGTGGGTACACCAAAATAATCGAGTTACTCTCCATGTTCGTTTATTCTTGTTTCAACTCTGTTCTATATCGCAGCGCTTTATAAAACGGTATACGTATATAGAGATATGCCACAGATGGATAGACAAAACGAATGCGGGTGTCTACTGATGGGACTTAATCTATTTATCGGCTTAGTCTGATATATGGCTATTGAGATATCAACTTAACAACCAACGATAATAAAATTGCACTTGAAATCCTTAATATAAGTTCGATGAGTTGAAAAAAAATCCTTAGTTAGGATTTAGTGGATAATACTAACACAACACATACAAAATTCGCTTTATGTATTTTTTTTTTTTTTTTTTTTTCATTTTATTTTCGCTTGGTGCTGGAAAAGGATAATAAAAGAGGGATTTTTCTGGTAATACATTTTAAACACAAAAATCTTATACACAAATGGAAAAAGTTAATTTAAATTTAATGTACACAATCGAGATGAAAACACTTCTTTTTATATATTTTATTGTCCTTTGTGTCTGAATGTCAGAATTTTAATTTCCCTTAAGAGCTTCAAAATTGAGGCATTAATTTTTTTTTCGAAAAAAGGGATAAATTATGGTGAAACAAATTATTTGCATAGTTGACTGCCATCGTATATAACACCCCTGCAAGTATTACACACCGAATGAACTGTGAGGTGATGAACCCTTTCCGAATGCTTTTTCGCATTTTCTTTTCTAAATTAATAATGAGGTCCTGATAATAAAAGAATGTTCTCTGTTGTAATTGAAGTAACATGAGAAACGTCGTGCCGGTAAACTGTACGACAAAGAGACACTGTCGCTCAAAAGTAATAAAAAACCGTTTTTTTTTCAATGCGACAAGAAAAAGTCTCTGGTAGATGTAAAAGTAGACTAGACGATTATTTTTCCTTTATGGTATCTTTAATTTTTATAGACTTACTCGATTTAACTCTTAACTCAATTTTGACACTCACCCGAACATGTCATCAACATGCTCATTATCACCTATTCATTGTGGGAAGAAGGCAATGAAACGTTTCAGATAGACTGGGCCGCAAGTCAAATGGGCGATGAAAAAGACTGCTATTAATTGAACGAAAATTGTTGGGTATTTAAGTGCCACCCTTCACATCCATTACTTTGACCTACTCAGATTTTTGGGATGAGGACATGAGGAGGGTGTCATTGTTGAAAATGTATGGCTTCTTCGCTTGGAACGATTTTACTGACAGACCATCCACCAAGCACCAATTTTGTGATGTGCTCAATTTATGTTCCGACCTACTTATCTATATTGTGCCATCATCAAACGAAATCGCTTCGAAAAAATGAAATATTGTTAACGCAGTCAGACATGGACGTCAATGTACCGCACAAATGTGAAAGTCATAGAGCATAAACACCAGTGTAAGTCATACCAAAGGTAGATTTTTCCTGCTGTTGCGTTTATTTACTTGACTATTTAGGGTGGGGAGGTAGATTTTCCATACTTACGTCCGACATTTTCTTTTATGCAGAGAAATGCTAAGTTGGCTACCCTGTGTCTGTATGGAATACGCAGATTGAATGTTGATGGCTTTGCCACAGTCGTCTACACCAAATTGATTTTTTCCAATGTTTTCGGGTCATGTGATCATGATCATACTGCGACATTGGTTGGTTCGGAAAAATTCTGTTTTTTTTTCCTAGTGTTGTCTTATTAAGATCAACTTGGTGTGACAATAGAGTGACTATACAAAAAAGAGAGAATTTCTCCTGACCAGCTAATCAGGTCTTCACGCCCGGTGATCATGAACCACTCTTCTCCATACCCTCTCATACTGTGCTGTAGACGGTTTGTTCGCACAGTAACTTCTAAATCTGATACTTAATTGAGTCTAGAAACCTTGGCCTTCCCCTAGAGCGGACATCGGGGAACTGTGCATTCAATATGCCTCTGTGGGAGCCTGGCTATTGCCCATCCACTGAACGTACCCGTACCATCGCAGAGGACTATCCCTTGCCGCTTCCTTCACTGACGTAACCCCTAAATTTTCCCTGATGTTGTCGTTCCTGATATGATTGTCACACTGTTCCCTCGAATTCACCTTTGCTATTCTCCTAAGAACCCTCATATCATAAATCTCCTGGTCATGAACAAGATCTGCGCGGTCCACCCAACTCTCACTATCATATAAAATCGTTCACCTTAAGATTAATCTGTCTCGTTGAACACATGTGACCACAATTGACTGGCCACCGCGTTTCCCATTTTCCTCCTTTCCTCAAATTCCCTTTAAACTCAGAAACCTGTTCCAACTGCTCCCCTTTTAAACTGCAAACTACATTTTTCCGGGATTTACCGATATGCATAAGCATAACCCTAGCTTTGCTGACACTTATTTTCATCCCGTACTCCTCACATGCGACACTTAAGCAGTGGATATTCCTCTGCAAGTCACTGGCATTTTCTGCTGAACTCCTTCATTAACCTCGAAATATTCGTTATTCACTAAGCACCTCGAAGAGCTTTTACCTCGGTACCCGATCAAATGCCTTTTCTAAGTCTATGATCACAAATCCTTAAATAAATCAAAAAAAAGAAAATTTTTTAGATATTTCGGGCGACTTTATCAGAAATAGATCAAAATTTAGCGTTAATTTAGAAATGTGAACCCACTTCAAGCTTTCGTCCTGAATAGAACCTAACAATTGGAATATTCAAATTGTAATTGACACAATTTTTCAGTAACAACGTGCAACGTTCAGAAAGTTTTGTGGAATTGAAAGTCGAAAAACCAACTCTGGAGAAGTAATGGTGAAGTTTTCCCTAACACTCGTGCCAGGTAGTGGTGTAGAATTTTTAATCGAGCTTCTGCTAGATAATAACTGTCTAAGAATTACAAATTAATGTATGTGTCAATCATGGCGTGTAACAATTACAGACGAAAGAAATTTGTTTCGAGACTTTTCTTCTTCGGTAAAATTGTTTCTTTTAAATCATTACGGACAAGGTCAAAGAACTTCTTTGTAATGGAATTTGTTTTCGAGAGCATTTTTTTGGACGTAAGCTCAACTCAATTATCACTTACGATTACCAGGCAAAATTTCGCTGGAAAAAGGAACACCTTAATGAATTATCATGATGATTTTTTACCTTCAGCATGACGCTACATACAGTATTCATACACTGGGCGAAGGTAAATCCATAAAATTTCTTTTCAAATTAATTTATTACAATTTACACAAAATTAATTTTCACTGACTTTTTGTCTGCGTTATAATGTCCTATCTTGATTATTCATTATTCAACACTAATTAAAATCTACTCAAAAATTTAATTTAAAATACCTAGGCCTTGTTGAAAAGTATGTAAAAAATGTACATGAGTATTCTTTTTGATGGACATATCACGCTACCGTTACGTAGTTATGTAGTGATGAAATTCCACTTTTTATTCCGTTCAACTTTAGCGACTTGCGTATACTTTTTTTTACATATTCTACACATTTCCACAGCACATTTTTGCCATAATTAATTAAACAATGCTATTGCGCACAACCTTTTTTATTAAATTTTTTATATAAGGCTCATTGATTGCATTTGCAAAGTTTGCCACAGGTAAAATAGGCATCCAAAAACGCATTTCAATTAAGCGTGTGTAACCATTTTCCATTACAATAAAACATTTTCCTCTGCTCTCGAAAAGTTTTCCGATCAATTATGAACGAAAACAGAAAAAAGCTGTAAGGGATTCAAATTTTGTTCGATATTACCCCGCGTACACTTTATATGCCTTTTTTCTAACAGCCGCAAGTGTTAAATTGAAGTGGAATGCGAAAATATTTACCTGATATTCGAAAGTTGAATCTCTTTTGGACGGTTGTTTTGAGACCTGACTCGTTAAGTGCAGAGTGTCGGTTCGTTTAACTGGGTTTTGTTGACAAAACAATAAAAAAATTTAAATATTTACTATGCTCAAAATGCAGGTCTCGCGTTTTCTTCAAGTTTGTCTTATGCAATTTTTGTGAACAATAGGCATGGCAGAAAAAAAAAATATTTCCTTCAAATAGATAGACCCTCAAAATATTGTAAGACCTCAAAAACGCAATTTTTTTTCAGATTTTTCGTACACTCACGGAAATGTGAAAACCGAAACATTTTGTGTTTTGTGGTTTACTGACTTTATTGATTTCTCCATATAAAAATACATCCAAAAATTCACACACTCAAGTAAAACACAAAAGCAAAAATGTGTCTGTTTTCACTTTTCCGTGAGTGTAAGAAAATTCCGGGTGAGAAAAATCAAAAACTTCATATTCTCAAATTTTGTACTTTGAGGTGTTGCTAGCGCCACCTACTTTGTCCATAGCTTTCAGATTTATTTTTTTCGCAAGGGCTGTTTCATTACCTTTTCAACGATACCCTGAATATAATACAATGAATTTAATTGGGAAACTAGTTTTATACTAAACATTTTCCACAAGGATACAGGCATGAATTTTCTTCTGGGACTATTTGAAATGGAAAATTTCACATTGCATCCTTGACCAAAAACGATTGTATAAAATAGTTTCTCCATAGAAATAGATTTAGGAATGATTTTTCGCACTAGGCTACCTTATGAATTACTGTTTTTAAAATTAGAGTCACAGTACTGCCACTCATACTAAGACTACAAACTCACCCTCCATTTCGGTATTTTTAAATGAGAGTCACGAGTTCAGAAACTAGCCAAGAGATCAATCTAGTTTCTGAACTATTTACTTCACATGAAATTGGTGATAGGATACTTACGCTTGTTTCGCGTATGCTCAAGGATCTTCTGCTTGCGGCAAACTTATCGTTTTCGCTATACTTAGAATTATGCTGCATGGTAAATGTCAGGAGCGATTTTAAACCATCACACAAACGGGCAACTTCTGAAACCACGTTCAAAATTTTACCGAGTTCTATATTTCTACACAAAATCTATGTGAAGTAGTGTTCTTAAGGCAGACAGATAAATAATGTATATCGCATCATTACCAGATAACAATTGACCCCACGAAATGTACATAAAGTGCCATCGGAAAATGTGCTGATCCCATTTAATGTGTGTTACATCTTTTCTTTGGAACGTGAAGTGCATTTAATGTACATTAAATGTGAATTACATGTACATCTAATATACCTTTAATGTACTTTTTAGTGTGGTACATTCAATGTGATAGGAATAGTGTACACTTTTTATCACGCACATAAAATGTGCGAAAGATGTACTTGTGATCTAGTGCAATAATTTCGAGTTTTAATAGCGCAAAAGATGTGCTTTTTATGTACATCGAAATATGTATCACTTTACAGGCACATTTTATGTACATATTCTCAACAACATTGAATTTTGCACATTTAATGTACATTCAGTTGGCAACCACATTAAAACAAATCATTAAAACAAAAACATCTGTGTTATCTGGGATTGTTTCGTTTAATGAAAGTCAGTGAATCGCTTCTGAAGGCAAAGTCATAAAATTCTTGACGGGAATATTTTACCGATTGGTCATAAAGTAGAGCTAGTAGATAGCGTACGAATATAGTACATTACGGTGTTGTTTGTATAGTCAACTTAAGTGTTGAGGAATGAATTGTGTGTACCCTAAGAACAACATCTACAAGCAACATGTTACTAGAAAATAAACCTCGAAGGTTGTCATTAATGACGTGTTCACATTCTTCAAACATTTAATTAGTAAAGTACGGTAAATGTTTATTTTTATGGACGCAGCATTGTTTTAATCCGGGCAACGTCTCTTCCCGCAGTTCAAGGCAAAGTAGCGTCTGGCTTGCTGGGTTGCAAAAAGACTCGAACGTATATAAGCAAATGTAGCCTTGAAATTACGTCCACCATAAATTGGATTGGAAATTGCTGAACTCTAATCCATAAAAAGAGTCAAAAACTTAAAAATTTCACAAAAGTTTAGAAAAAATTAAAAAAAAAAATTCACTAAAACTATTTTTATGCTATCATAGAAGCGACCTAGAGCATCGGGAGAGGCCTCTGACCCGTACTTCCATGGACAAAAAGTTTGCGTTTTTTTCTCTACAACACTGCACACAAAACCTCATCATTAAAGGAATATTAACGAAAAACGACCTTTCGAACAAAGAAATATTTTTGAAAATGGGAAGAGATTCGCCCAAAAATGCCAATCTGCTATCCCAAAACATCTTTTGGTATGACCTTTTCGGAGAACTTTTTTTTAAATCGTTCAACATTGAGTTATCGTGTCTACAGACGGACATACGTATGGACACAATTTTTTTTGAATTCATACAATATTGAATATATGATCCATGCTCCCCTTTCCTCCTCTCCTCAAATCGACTGGTGACAAAATTAGATTTAAGCGCATTGGACTCGTTGCATGTACGGGTCCATAAAGGTAAGAAAAAGCCTGGCCGTACTTTGCAGTACGTACGTGCTTCAAAATATTTTGACGAGTGGGGACACAGCACTTCCGTATGGGATAATTTTAGACAAGCGTAAGTTGTATACAGAGTAAACAAACAGAGGAAGTAGCGCGGATCAGGTACGAGTATAACACCGTAAAAGTGGCGACGTTTCCACACAATTGAACGAATTTTTATTTACACACCCATAATTTGCATGCAAATTCTGAGCTTATTACAGAAATTACGGTGTCTACTCGCACCTGTTTAAATGGCGATCCGCGCTACCTCTCCTGTTTATATACTTTAAGTTGTATACGGTAAACTTACCTTCAGAATTTTCAGACGTAGAAATCGAGATGAATGTCGCTTTTTACATTACAGACCAATACTCTTTTGTGATCATAGGGGATCAACTTGAACAAAAAAAAAAAGAATTTCTTTTTCTACACTATTTATTATGAAAATATAATACAAAACTTGCTATTTTGTGTTTCTTGAATGGTTTTTCTCATTATCATAAATACAATTTTTTCTTTTACATTTTTCATCAGTTTTTTTTGTAACAAAAATTAATTAAATAAAATCTACTCTAATTGACAAGAAGAAAAATGTTAAATTTACTTACCGAATTCAGTGAAATATAAAATTACTCTGAAGCGAAATGAAAATGATTTACTCGGAATGGAAATAGTATTTATTTTTAACTTTATTTTTATCCAAAAATGAAAGGTTAATGGAATGGAATGGAATTTAGTGAAGTCAGTCAGTAAGTCATTTAAATGCAAAAATAATGATATTTTATCTCAAATTTATAAATAATTTTGTGCTTCACATTTTTTGATTTTATAAATCAACGGATTTTGAAAATATAATTAAAAATAATTATCCGTTCATACGCTTCAAATTGAACTATGAAATGACTATGCACACAAACAGCCGAGGGGTGACTCACATAAATCTAGAAAGAACTCTAACAATCTCATGGAATTGCTGAATTTTTCGATACTCAGATAAAAACCCTGACGACGAGTTGGGGGGTGAACCTCTCGAAAATTTTCGTTTAAGTCTTTGAACCTCTGAAGATATTGAATTCCAAATAGCATCCCAACGCTGTTTCATTAATCATCAATAAGAGCGATAAGAGGAATCCACAGTAAGCGATTCTCCACAGGCAACAAAAAATACACAAATTTCCGTATCTTTTCCATTTCTAAAATTTGTTGACATCATCATATTTTGCTCAGGTACAACTCGACTAGTTGAGCGAATGTACCTCCGTTCCGACTTAAATGATTTTGATCTTACGTAAAGATTAAAAGGACGAGTTTTCACACTGGTTAGCGTACTGGTCTTCAAGTGGAGGTTCAAATCCCGCGTGTCGGACAAATTCCATATGGAATTTTTCTATCTAGTGTAGCCCACTACGAACGTCCTAAAGTTCAGTCAAGCTTCAAAGGTTGTGTAGTTGTGATTTGTCTGATGACGAGGTATACACACTGAATGAATCGTATGACGTAACCCATATGACTCAAAACGCAGCAACAGAGAATTTTTTTTCTCTTTCACTCTAATACTTATTGCATATGGTCGTATCACTCACACACATGCATTTTACCTGTTGATTTTATTGAACAACAATAGTTTTTGTCTCATTTCCTTATGAATGTTGCGTGTGAGTGAAAATCTTGCAAGATCAAAAAAGTAGCGTGTGCAACAATAGTAGGTAAGATAATCGTCAAGTACCTAACAACTTTTCTGAGAAATTGCATAACAACAAAGACGCTACATTTGCATAACTCTGAGAAGTGGTTCGGAAGTCACGTTAAGCCGGTGGTCCAGACAGAACTTGCTATTGGCTATAGCAAGGTGTTAGTGGAATCTCTAAAATACAAATACAAAAACATTTGTAGCGCTAATATTTCATTGTGCAGCAACAATGAACAAAGCATCTCACAGCTACAGCGTGATTTTTTATTGCACGATATCAACAAATGAATAACTTGTAACTGTTTTTTCCTCAGAGTATATCTTCATGTTCATTCCGGTCTATAAAAAAGCTTATGATTCGCTAGAGATGTTTATGAAAAAAGATTTTCTTGTGTTTTCGCTACCTGACCGGATAAGGTATGACAACTTTTTAGATCGGAACAATGACAGAAATGGACGCTGATACGTCTCAAGTTTCCATCTGAAACTTCTGTGAAACTGTCTGCAACTTCTCATTCAAGTAGTCATAACTACTCTTTTTCCATGTCGGCTTGAAAAAAGTAGACAATAAAATTAATATCAATCAATCAATCAAGTGAATAACCCCTCGCAAAAGACTAACGAAATGAAAAATTAATTTAATTTCTCCAAAATTCCGTAATTATACAAGAAAATTAACAAATTAGCTAATAAAATAGAATAGTTTGAAAATCTTTAGTTCATTTTTAGGTAATTCGTTTTTCACTTTGTTGTATAATTGCTTTAGTTTACGATAAATTGACACAAAACATAGAATATTCAATTGAATGGGGGGGAATATACGTTAGGAATTTTTTTTATATTTAAATATATATATGTAGGTATATATATTTACTATATATAAGTATGTAAGGTATAAAGTGTATATTAGATAAATAATGAAACAATTCAAACGGATGTCTTTAATTGGATTTTTAATTTCTAATATATTTTACTTTCATACGGTTTTTTTTCTTAAAATGTTTATTAATATACTTGTAATATTAACATTGAAATACATTTTCATTAAATTTTCTTTTACCAATTCTTAAATGTGTTTATTTCACTAATTGCTCTTTTTTTGCAATAATCGCTGCCTAATTTCTTATATTCTCAATTAAATATTTATAAAATGTTTTTTTTTTTCATTAATATTACATTAAAATATTCATAAGAACCATTATTTATTATTAGGCAACGATTCATTTTCTTTTCTTTCGTTCGGTTCTCGTCTAAAATTAACAAAAAAGAAAAATTTTATTTTATTTCTTTACTGCGTTTTTAAAGCATTTTTTTCTTAAGCCTTGTCTATTATTTTTTCAATTTTTATTATTTTTTTTGTATTTTTGGTCTATGACAAATTGTTTTAACTAGTTATTTTATTGAATGCTCACCTATTTTTTGCAATTGATAGCAATTAGACGGCTTCGTTTCAAAATGACAAAAAATGTTGGAAAGATGGATAAAAGATTTCAAATTGATGTTTGATCGATGTATTAGTGATGTTTTATTGATATTTTGTTGTCGTATATGAGCTATGAATTGCATGAACGTTGCGCCACCATACATCAACAGAATCTACCAGTACATCACGAGTACATCACCAATAAGTCAGCAATATGTACATCAACAGAAATCAGCATAACGTCTTTTATTCGTACTGAAAGTTGAATCAATGATGGCACAATTTTCGTACATCGAACTTGGAATCACCGTTACAACATTTACATCAGTAATACATCAAAAATACATCGATCAAACATCAATCAGAAATCTCTTATACATCTTTCGAACAAACAATTTTAATAATTTTCAAAATTATCATTTTGAAACGGAGTCAATTGGACCTAAAATCTATTACTTCATTTTCGTCGCTGGATTTTGGGCGCTCGATTCGAATTGAAATTAATTGTTGTGACGATGTTTTAATAAAGTTTTTCTTTTAAATTTAATTCTAAATTTTATGATGAAAAAATGTTGTTGGAAATATTTTTGAGAATTTACTTTTCTTCTTTGGCGTCAATTTAGTGTTCAAGTCAATTTCGTATTATATTTACCATTTTTAATGAAATGAATAATTTTTTGTTTCTTTTTTTTCTTTTCGTTATAATTGGGACTTTATCGTAAAACATGCAACTTCAAAAATATATTCCTTTGGTTTTTAGTTATGAGTAAGTAGATTTTTTTCAAGAATTTTTAGTTAAATTTAGGAGATTTTTTTTTTCTTTAACATGGTTATACATAGCTTTTATAATTCTTGCACAATGCATTTATCGATTGCTTTTCAAATTGCTTCCACTTTTGCCATCGCATTAAATATCAAACAACGTTTTGCAACGGTTTAAAAAGGAAATCGGTTTAACATTTCGGAGCTTAAAATATTAGGTTGACAGTTAATTGACACGAAACGTTTTATTTGTTAAAAAAAACAATTGGAAAATTCTTAAATTCAGCGAAGTGTTTTGTTTCCTCGTAAATTAATAATTTAGCCAACAGCTACAACTCCTACCATTTCTAAATGTAATATAAATATCCTTCTTCGATCTTATGTATAATTTTTCGTTGGGGTGTAAATCTACGTCTGCAATGCATTGAATAGAATATTGCTTAAGTGTCTACTAATTGCTAAACATTTTCTTTTTTATTAGTTTAATTGCTTATTATGTTGTGAATTATGTGCCGAGTCCCGTGACTTCAGTAAAATATTGTACATGTCTGATTCGTTAAAATCACGGGCCACATAGTTATACTTACTTGTCTACATTTTATTGCTTTTGATACTCGGCTATTATTGAATGATTCGTGGAAACGAAATTGACTTTCAAATGAGAATAATTTTTGAACAAAAGTTAAGAAAAAACAAAATTTGACTGCAGTTTTACTTCGCTGCAGGGGTGGATCTGCTTGTCTTTCTTCTTCGTTGGATCACTCGTGCTTTAGCACGGCTTCCTCAGCTGGTTCAGCGTATATTTGCGTTAACTTACGTCCTGAATTAAAGCATTGACGCCATCGCCGTTGGACCTATTGCGCTGCATTTCCTTCTCAAAAGTTTTAGACACCCTCTATGGGTTCTATTAGCCGCTTGCTTCTCGTGATAAAAGAAAGCGCGTTAGTTATATTCTGCTTCAGCAGTTCCTCAGGGGTCAAATAGAAGGCTTCTAAAAGCTTCGTTCTGAGACCCATTCAAAGCCGGGCAAGTGCATATAAAATGCCTCGTGTTTCTGGTCCTAATCCTCAGCTCCTGCAAGTCAGGCTTGTAATCATTCCTATCTTGCTGAGGTGGTAGTTCAAACTGTTGTGACCCGTTAAGATTGTTAAGATTCCAACTGGTCTCTCAATTCTTTTCTGTTGAGACTTAACAGAAACTTCGTATATCGTCCGGTCAAAAATTCTTCCGATTGCCATTGCATCCGGTCAAACATTCTTTCGATTGCCTGCAGATTGAGAGCGTATCCCATCTATCGCCATTGCATCCGGTCAAACATTCTTTCGATTGCCTGCAGGTTGAGAGCGTATCCCATCTATCCTGGCGGCACCGATTCATTTTCGCCCTTACTAATGACTTAATCAACCCTACGTATCTACTAACCGCAGGTTCTGGTCCGGTGAAAGTAGAACTACTACCCTCTCTGGACAACTGGTCAGCCCTATCGCTCATATGCACTCGTGAGAGACTTGGTACCCATGTCAATGTGATTTTCTTGTCTCTTGACAGAGAGACTGATGGTAACGGGGAAGTTCGCGCCAGCGCGATTCACAATAGAACATTTTCCCTATACGAAATGTCATATTGTGAATGACGCTGGCGCGAAGTTCCACATCAAATGTAATTCCTAACAGACACACTGACGAACCAGCTTCGACGAAACCTTGACCGATGACAGTGCCTCTATAGACGATTCACTGTCTGAACAGATCAATATTTTCTTATTTCTGATGCCATCCTGCTGCATCATATTAGAACTCTTACAGATAGTGACTATTTCAGACTCAAAAACGTTGTTAGGAGAAAATGTTAATGCATTTTTTTAAAGGAAAATGACAGGATCCTCACCTATAACACACGACGATGCCGTGTAGAAAGGCCGTCCAAGACGATTAGTGTGTCAGCAGATCCGTACTGTGATCAGTGAGGGGACGTAGAAAGCACAAAACACTTTCTTCAAACTAAGATCAGTATATCTGGGCTCATGCAAGATTAATTTACAAATCAATTTGTAGTACTGCTCTGATATCATTAAATTCGTAATTTAAGTCAAGTAGAATTTAAGTAATTATGGGCACGCACAACAGGTCTATTTGAGGCCTATGTGCAGAATAAACTCCACCCACTTATTCTATCTAAGGTCGGCCTAATTTGGCGTATCGTAATTCTCGCCAGTAGGGGCCATGAGGTTTAACACTAACGTGCTAGGTGCGTTAAAATTTGTGTTTGCCCCCTAAGTGCTTTGAAAATTTGTATTTGTACGCATCCTAGTCCTATGCATACGGAGAAAAGAGATATCTAGATTAGGGAATGCAACCGGTAAATAAAAACCGATTACGGCGTATGAGGCGTATCGGTAATCGGTAATCGTACCGGTAAATAAAATTTTGTTTACCGGTTTTTACAGTAGAAGAGGATTGATTACTTAAATTGAAAATATAGATTTGGAAAGGATTACCCTGCTATTGGGAAGTGTAAAATGACCAATATTGAGTGCATTTAATAAATCTCATCTTTTGTATGAAATTCGTTTTTCCTTAAATATGGACCCAAGTAACATTTTGAAATCCAATAAGTTATTGGTTAAAATAACGTTATTATAACGTTGCCAGGATCGTTATTTAACAGTCATTGCCCAGTTATGAAAAGACCTACGTTTTTTAACCGTAAAATGACGGTTATTTAATAAAAAAGTTTTCCAAAGGAAACTTATTGGCCAAATAACGGTCAGTGGACGGTTAAATAATTTAGGTCATTTTAAAACTGGGCAATGACTGTTAAATAACGGCCCCAATAACGTTATTTTAACCAATAAGTTATTGGTTTTCAAAATGTTACTTGGGGACATCCAGCATGGTTAGGTACTTTTATTGTAAGTGGACAAATTGTGACAGGAAATGGCATTTGCACATAAAATTTTGTTCGTAAATTGGAGTGTCACAGCTTTCATGGAAACTTAACACGATATGTGTGGACGATCTGTGTAAATCATGAATCATTCTTTTTCAAATTGTTCATACGCTTCATTCAACGTTCATCGCGAATTATTTGTCGATTTGATTATCTAAAATTGAACATTTCGACCGATTCGCGTGTAATACAAATTACCGGTAAATTTACTCAAAAATTTCGGTATTACCGTTAACCGGTTTTTGAAAAATGTACGGTAATTGCATTCGCTAGTCTAGATGTCGTTTCCGACCACCGCTCGTTGTCGGTGCTTCGGAAATCTCATGAGTCGTCGATATAAAATGGAAACTTGAATTTGGAAAGAATTTTGGGGGTAAGGTTTAAAGTCTTACTTTTTATCATATTTACAGACCAAGTTGCTTTTCATTGCTTAAATGTAAATTAAAAAGTGCAATTCACACTTTCGTGAACGCAATAAAATAGCTAACAATTTGCTGTATTTTAAGCAAATTTTAATTGCCTATATTTGCCGCAAAATTATTTATTTTTTTTATAAACTAAACAGCGACAATTAATAATTAAAGCCCGAGAGAAATGAAAATATGAAAATTAGGATAATAAAACGTCAAAAAATTAAAATTAATTTCAAATGTCATAACAGCGAATTTATTTAACAATCAAAAACCATTTTCAATTTCCACTAATCAACAAATTTATTGCTTTGCCGACAATTGTTACACTTTTCTAAAAAAATAATAATCACACGATAGTTTGATTTATTTTTTATCGAATTTAATTTTGAATTGATTTAAAAAAAATTATTTTCATTAATATATTGCTAAAAATATTCTCTTACATTTTTAATTGTTAGAATTAGATTAATTAACAATGTTTTATCGCACCTGGGGGCTCATTCATTTTAATGAAAATCACATTCCGGTTTAATTCACCATTTACACATTTTCTTTTTTTTATCTAAAATATCACACTGCGTGACACTCATACCGAATAAAAAATATTTCAATATAAATAGGTGATACAATTTAGTACTAGAACGTTGATTATAGAAAATAATTCAAATATATTTTGCTTTTTAAACCACAACTGTTATTCATTGAGTTCATTGTTATGTTTAAGAATTAATATTAAAAATTGACATTATTGGGAAATTGCAGTTTTTCTTTCTAAAATTGCACGAGTAGAACTTAAATTAAATTAATTGACAATAGTTTCAGGATTTTCTTTTTGTTTATCATTTTTTTAAGGTAACGAGGTGATAATAATGGGATTCTTCGCAAGTATGATAGCTCAACGCATCGAACAAGATGATTGAAAAAGCTCGAGTTCCGGCAGAGTTACTATCCACCACGAAAGTATAATAACATGAAAAGAGATTTTCGTCATTTTCCGCTGATGAATGCAATTTAGAGTTTTAAAATAAAGATAGTCACAGCTCTCATTTAGTTATTTTTCAAATGATTGCTTCCTGTCATTAGAGTTGCCATTCTTTGTCTTTTTCTACGCGTTCTCTGTACTAAGAATTAAGGAGTAGTTATGTAAGCGTGCGATGCGAATAAATCGCGTAAGGTTTGTTTGAAAGCTCAACTTGAATGAAATAACAATAATTTTACGTGATTAATACAACTACTCCTTTAGTACCACTACTTCTATAAACACGAACCTTAATAATTATATTGTTATCACAACAAGAGCAGCACGCCTATCAAGCTGGCAAGTCAGTACACTCAGCTCTTCACCAAGTTGTTTTCAACGTGAAGAAGTCGTTCGAGCATGAGAAGAAAACCTTTGCAACGTTTCTGGACCTAGAGGTAGCTTTCAATAAAGTGACTTTCAGAGCCATTAATGCTGCAATGAGAAAGTTCGGTTTAGGCGTTCTTCCACCAATACTCTGGAATATGACCGTGGATGATTTACTCGACAAGCTGAATGAGGCGGGATATCAGGCGATAGGCTATGCCGACGATATCGCTATTCTGATCTCAGGAGACTTTGAGGAGGTTTTGTGCTCATTGAGGAGCAGAGCGATGCGAATAGTAGAAGAGTGGTGCAGTGAGTCAGGGCTGTCCGTGAATCCGGACAAAACCGGACTTATTATGTTCACTAGGAAGGGGAAGTGTATGCCTCTGCGGATGCCAGTACTTTTTGGCTTTTGCTCAGCTTTTGGCTCAGCTTGAAGGAAAAAGTCAAGTATCTCGGAGTCATTCCAGATAGTAAGCTAGAATGGCGAGAATACATTGAGGAAAGAACCAAAAAGGCGTTAAGAGTATTCTGGCAATGTCGCACCACGTGGGGCCTAAAACCAGTGGTTTTGTACTGGATGTATAGATCGATTATGAGACCTATACTAATATACGGCTTCATGGTTTGGGCACCACAGACCGAAATTGGTGTGGTACAGAAGAAAATAGGCAAAGTTCAGCGATTGGCGTGTTTGAGTGTGAGAGGAGTGATGATCTCGACGCCAACAGCGGCTCTAGAGGTGTTGCTGTCACTGCCGCCACTCGACCTGTTCATAAAACAAGAAGCTGAATTGACAGTGTACAGACTGTATAAGGGAGAGAACTGGCTCGCTCAAGACCGAAGTTTTGGCCATGCAAGAATTCTGTCGGACTTGAAGCGGAAGTTCAGGTAAGTAGAGATGCCTGAAGACAAGGTGCAGGCGACCTTTTGTTTTGTGAGAAATTTTGAGACTAGTCTACCAACCAGGTCTGAATGTGTGAATAGAGTGCCGCTAATAGAGGCAGACGTAGTCATGTATGCAGAGGAATTGAATTACAGTATGTCTTTGCCTCTAAGGGAGTATGCTACCGTTTTCCAATCTGAAGTTATAGCCATATGTGAAGGCGCCCAAGAAATGATCCGACCTGGGATCGAAGACAAGAGAGTTTTGATTTGTACGGACAGTGAATCGTCGATAGAATCACTGTCGTCGGTAAAGTTTTCGTCAGGGTTAGTTCTCCAATGTTTCTCAATATTAGAGACCCTGTCAAGCAACAATAATGTTAAGCTTGGCTGGGTACCTGGACATTTTGGAATATTGGGGAACGAAAAAGCCGACGAACTAGCCAGGAGTGGAAGTAGTGCCAAATTCATTGGAGCCGAACCAGCCGTCGGAAGATACGCGGGTTTGATTAGAACTCTGGTGAGAAAATAAACGGAAAAAACCATCAGAATAGGTGGGAGGCCTTGACTAGTTGCAGACAATCCAAGGAATTCCCTGTGGGCTGTAATAAAAAGAACACCAAGTCAACCCAGTCTGTAGAGGGTGTGGCTTAAAGCCAGAGACAGCGAGACATTTTGCGTGCACATGTCCAGCACTGATGAGTCTCAGAACAAAGCACTTGGGAGATTTCTATATAACTCCCGAAGAGCAATTGGAGCTTAATTTAGCTAATTTGTTATCTTTGTTATCTAGAAAAAACAATAATTCTCCACTCTCTTCTGTTGGGAGCAAAACCAAATCTATTCCAACTGTCAAAGTGACGTTTTAAATGTCAAACAAAATTTTTTTTTTCGAAAAATCCAAAGGTTATTCATTTTTCGTCAATTCTATTAGGCTGAACACGCTCAAGACACTGAAACGTGTTTTGATAAAAAATTTTCATTGTTCTCATGTCAAAATTGTCTCGTGCGTGTTCAGGATTACAGAATTAAGGAAAAATAAACAGGTTTTGGATATTTCGAAAAAAGTTTTTTGTTTGACGTTTAAAACGTCACTTTGACAGTTGGAATAGACCAGGTTTTGCTCCCAACATACTCAACTATAAAATAACTCTCTTTGACGCTATGGCAACCCTAGTGTATTGACAAGTGCATTTCATCAGTAAATGACGATGAAAAACAAATATTTTGATTGAAACATAAATACAATTTTGTGGCATTTGAACGTATTAATGTTGACAAGTCGAAAACAATCCCGATTAGCAAGAAATTTGTCAAACCCACAAAATATAGAATTATGAAATGAATATTATCATCAAAAACAATTTTGAATAACGATCTTTCACACAAGAGTATATTATTCATCGTTTCGAGATAATAATATGCGACGAATGATACACATCCATACAAACCAAAATATTTGTGAGAATGTCTATAGAACATGACTGTTATATGTATAATTTTATTACACCAAAATGCCGAATGCCAAAATAGTTGTATTATTATAATGTTATTGCCTATATAAATCCAATTCGGATACAATCTGTAATTAAATCCAACAAGAAGTGTTTTGTTTGTACTGATTAATTAAACTGGCTGTTAGTGATTTATGTATGTGAAATGAAATGTAATGACGTATGAAGAGTGCCAGTGATCATGCAAAATAATAATTTCAGCACTTACAATAAGGATTGGAGTTGAATTTTAAGATATATTTCACGCAACGTTTGATGCTATTAGTCGGTAAGTGAATACTTTTGTAGTTGGTATTTTGTTTTGAATGTTCATGACGTGTTGAATCTCGTCACTAAGCATCAACATACAATCAAAAGAATAGCTTTGTGTTTAGCATACACGTGAGTAGAGTATATCTTCGTCACCTCTGTGACAGTTCATTTTTCAGATGCCCCTTAACTGTTTGGAAATGTTAAATTTTGCACTCAAGTTCAATTTTCATTCTTAAAATCGATTACATTTGCCGTGAAGTTAGCTGCAATCGTTAAATTTCATTCATGGAAGCAAACGTAAGCCAATGAAAATTGAACTTGCAAGCAACTTCATTCTGAGTTCAAAATTTGACACTTCTGAACAGCCAAGTGACACCCAAATGGCTCACACTTCCTTGCTGAGAAATGTCAAAACAGTCAAAACTCAGAGTGAAGTTGGTTGAAATTTCAGTTTTCATTCATAAGATCATTTACGTTTGCTTTGTAAGAATGGAATTGTACGATCGCAACCAACTTCACAGCAAACTTAACCGATTTTATGAATGAAAATTGAAATTGCAACCAACTTCACTCTGAGAGCCTCGTGCAGACATCATATCGTCAACACCAGCCGGCTGACAGTTCTTTTGCAAGTATTCAATATTTGCGATTTAACATGAAGTTGGTTGCAATTTTGACATTTCATTCTGAAATTTGCTTACGTCTGCTTTGAAGTTAATTGCAATGAAAAGTTAACAAATTTATGACTGACATTTCAACATTGAAGCAACCTTCATATTGAAAAGCAAATATTGAATATTTAACAAAGAACTGTCACCCGGGTGGTCAACATTCACATTTCGAATCAATGAAATGAAAATTGTCCTCAGAGAAATGAATTCAAATGTCAAAATGTAGCTAACTTCATTGCGAATATCGTTTTATTTAAAGTGAAGTTAGCCACGAATATGAGAGTTCTTTAGTTATGAAACTAAGAAACAATTTAATTCATTTAGCGTGAAGTTGACGTCGAATCGAAAAGTCAATGTAGACAAGCAAAAGTATCTGACAGGCGAGGATCGAGACTAGTCAGGTAACGACCTAATCGGATTAGGCCTGCACTTTTTATTAACCTCAACCTAGTAGCTTTCAGCTCCGTTCTAGAATATACAATTTTGACTCAGTGTCACATTGACCGCGATGACCCGATGTTCTTAAAGGTACTTTCCCCTCTGCTCACAACACCATATCACAGCTCATCGGCCAATTTATAGGCGATGCTTGCATAAATAATTTCGAGAAAATTTATTCAGTACATTTTCCATCATAAATCAGATAAAAATTGTCTGAATGCATCAGCTAATTGAAAATGTCTTCTCTATTCTTTTCCATTCGTCTAAATAGAATGTTTAAAAATAAAATCAATATTTCCAATCAATTCATCAATTCCATTAACAGTGAATCTGAATCGTTTAATTATATTCGATTATATCATTTCAAACAGATTATCTGCCAGAAAATTGCGAATCGATTTCCTTATTTCATTCTTTCTTTGTTTCTACCATTACAATTTACATTAAATTATCAAATTCATTTCGAGAATTTAATTCACTTTTTTCATTAAATATGTACAGCTCCAATGTATATATGGAACTCGCGACGTCTCTGTGCAATGTACATACTCACATAATCATTGCATTTTACAGTTCTCTTCAATATTGCCATTTAATAAAATATATTTTATATCCGTTGGAACCGTATTTCAGGTTCAACGAAGTGAAAAACTTGCGTTAGAAATTGAAAAGGAAACGGGAAAGATCTTTACCGATAATAAAACTGCAAAAAAAGCAAGAAATAATAGAAATTTCGCTGACATTTTTTTAAAACTAACTGCATACATCCATACGATAGCTATGTCCTACGATTCGATAAATGCACCAAAGTTAATTTATATGAGACGAGATAAAAAGAAATTCTTTATCTTCTGTTCTTGTGCCAGAAATACGATTGAGATCTCGAATCTAATTTAAATCTAAAAACTTCACAAACAGCTCTTTTGTAATATGCTTTATTCGACGCTGGATGTTATTGGCAAAGATAATGGATTGATGACTATCATTTGTGAAACTATTGAATTCTTATGAGATTTGTGAAGATTTATAGCTGCTGGCTGTCTTGATGCCCACATTTCTTTTAATTCTCCAACAATGCGACAGTAGGTCAAAGATAGCGCTGAGAAGACAGTCATCTTACAAGGCTTTGGAACATCTCGATCCCGGATCAAGATCGATCTAACCGAGTCATCTCTTGTAGATTTTTGCCAACTCGTTTGAGACAAATACTGGAATATTTTAAGCCGTCCACATTTATTACAGTTCGAGGAACGTTGCATCTCTCCTTGAAGAGATTCCTTTCGTTATATTTTTTAATTAGGTCTCTGCACAGAGCGTGTTGACCAATTCTCGATTTCTAAAGTCAACGCTATTAGTGCAATTTCTATCAAAATATCTATACCGAATTTCCTGCAAAATGCATAGATTTCATGCGAGTACAGTGGGAACTGCTACGAAATAGGCTATTCTTCTAAAGCCTTTATTATATCCACTACTGCATGTAGGCTTCCCCATAGAGTGTATTTCACCATTGAAAACCCACGCTGGCCAGTGCGGGTTGGTGAGTAGACCAAATACTTAACGAGAATTCCAAACCACGCCCACTTTTCGTGGTTTTTCTCTAATTTTCATAAACATTTTTTTTTTTGCTGGATTCAATGAAATTCCATAATTTTGGTAAAATTCGCTAAATATTTAAAAAAAAAATAGCGAAAAAAGATCTAAATAATGGGCTGGTGATAATTATATCTCCGCCTAAAGTTAGACTCAGATATTTTGTACAAACAATTCATTATGGATGGGTCGCGTCATTTATGTCCTCAAGGCCAAGGGCATCAAGCCTCAACTACTCACTTTAGGTACGCTTGGGAACGTTATTTTTGTGCTATATATTGAAGAAAATACAGAATTTTTCTCATCGGGATCGAATTCGGATTTTATTGGTAGAAGGCTACCACTCAGCCAGCTCGTTCCAAAATGGCAATATTTTGACAGAAGCCGATGGCGCATTAAAATTTCTTATATCCACTGGATGATCGAGTCATATCTTTGACCACTGCTTTGCAATAGACTCTTTTAGTCCGCTCAACATTTTAAATTTTGGATGAAGTTATCGCAAAATTCTACTGTTTTACTAACGCATGTATGGCACGAGAATATGAATATACCAGCGTCTCTTAATTTTTCAATTTTTATGCTAATTTTTATGTCGGAATCACCCCTCGCAGGACACACAATATCATGCCAACTCAGACGTTTAAAGCAACCATCCTTTACATTTCCCTGCAAACCGCTTCATATTTCTACTACCCAAACCTTGGTGTGACTCAAATTGCTTCTAATCGAATTTCATTTGCCAGTAAAATGGCATTAATTTCATTTCACCTCATCTTCGATAGCTTTTGATAAATTGCAATCCCTCCAGATACATACTAGTCATAGAAAGGTATTTATTCTTTTTTGCAGCATCATCGCCCGAATCTACTCAATTCAAATGGCAAATTAAAAGTTAGTTGCCGGCGAAAATAGCTATGTAATTACAGTTGACAGAAATGCTGTTTTTTTCTTCTTTTTTTTATTTTTCGCTTTTTACGAAAAACGGGAGAAGAAGTTTTTATTTATCAAGTAGAGGAGTTGTGCAGGTAATGTGGTATGTTTAATTTAGCGCACGAAAAGGATTTATTGATGCACATTTTGAATTAATCTCTTAGATAATGTGGAATGAAACATGAAATTACCTTATAATTGTGTAATTCATTTCACATAAAATGAGGTGAAGATCAACAGGCAGTAATACTATAGACTTTAAAGCTAAAAAAAGCTTACACATTGAGAGCTTAAACTTGAATCAGTATTGCCATCTCATAAAGCAAAGCTGTGACATTGAAAGTATTTTCATTGCAACTGCACAATGAAAACGACTGAAAAAGACATGCATCCCATGATTCTAGTTCAAAGATGAGCAAAACCGGTCATGTAAAGTGTCCCAAAACATAGAATTAACTTTTTCACAAATATCTCCTTCTGTTCTCAAATGGATCTCAAGAAACTTGAGACAAAATTTTTGTGGGTTGAGTGATTCGGCCACTGCTACCCATGGAGTGGACGTGGTGGTTCATCATCAATATTTACTTCCAAGCACAAAAGTCGTGGAGAACAAGTGTTTCAGGATTTTTTGGAAAATGTGCCACATCGGGGATACAACTAATTTTTTGAATTTGGAGAGATGACTTCAAATCTCTAGAATTATGGCAGTTAGAAAGTTGTAGAGAGTAAAATTTTATAGAACGCTTGCTTCAGGGTTTTAGAGAAAAATGGCCCAATCCTGGGATATCACCACTTCTAGAATTGGGTGGGATGACTCATATCTCTAGAACTACGGCAGTTAAAAAGTTGCTTCCAAAGGCAAAGTTGTAGAGAATAAAATTTTATAGAACGCTTGCTTCCGGGTTTTAGAGAAAAATTGCCCAATCCTGGGATATCACCACTTCTAGAATTGGGTGGGATGACTCATATCTCTAAAACTACGGCAGTTAAAAAGTTGCTTCCAAAGGCAAAGTTGTAGAGAATAAAATTTTATAGAACGCTTGCTTTAGGGTTTTAGAGAAAAATGGCCCAATCCTGGGATATCACCACTTCTAGAATTGGGTGGGATGACTCATATCTCTAGAACTACGGCAGTTAAAAAGTTGCTTCCAAAGGCAAAGTTATAGAGAATAAAATTTTATAGAACGCTTGCTTCAGGGTTTTAGAGAAAAATGGCCCAATCCTGGGATATCACCACTTCTAAAATTGGGTGGGATGACTCATATCTCTAGAACTACGGCAGTTAAAAAGTTGCTTCCAAAGGCAAAGTTGCAGAGAATAAATTTTTAGGGAACGCGTTGAATTTCTCGTTACTTTAAAAACTTTGAAATATGTGTTCTGATACACACACATTTTCAATTTACATTGTCTATTCCGATCTTAAAATGTATCTTGCCGACAACAAAACAAACTGAAGTCTTGCTCGTATTTTCTTTGTGATCAAAGCAAACAATAGGAAACAAAATGTATCAACTACTAGCGATGCGACGCCTACCCCCTCTTGCGTGACATTGTTTAAGGAAATGATTGTGAGGTTATGTAAAGTAAGTGTAAGCCTTTACTTCTTGTTTTTATGTAGTAATGAAAACGATGATGATCTCGATGACCGTAAAAGGTTTCAAAAAAAAATTTTTTAAATAAAACAAAATAAAAATCTTGTTGGATAAACAGATGAGTTTTAATAAATTAATAAATGATAAATTCGTTGTATGCTTCACATATTTACAGACTAATTTCTTCACTTTTCTTTCAATACTTAATATCAATTGTAATTAACAACTTTTTTCTTTAAATTAGGTTTTTTTGTAATAAATATTGCTTACAAATTATTGCTTATTTACATGTTGCTACGAAAAGAGTTATAGATTTCAACACATTCATAGCACCTAAAACGAAAGATTGTTTTAGTAATTTTGCTAGATTTGTTGAAATTTCGATTTTTTATTTACAATTTTGAAAGTCGTAACACAAAACATAATTTTGGTGCACCATTGCGACGATAAATTGTTCGTTGTATTTCTCTAACTCTAATTTTTTACAAATTACTTTTAACTTCTAAATTTTGTAATTGAGTATTTCATTTCGGTACTTTTCAAGTTACAAAATGGTATCGAACTTACTTAATTTTTGGTTTTGTTCTGTACTGTATGAATAATGACAACAACAATATTATTTACAAATTCATTGTTGTTGTACGTTAAATCTAATTTTAAAATTATTGAGAAATAAAAAATCATACGAAACATGAGATCAATTTGTAAGCCTTGGCAACGTTCAAGATCTTTATGGTGACTAGATAACTCGTTTACATATTTCCTTGCAAAAAAAAAGTGTTGAAACAATAAACAAATACGTGCGTCACAAAAGAAAATCTCTAACGTCTTTCTTCTAGGTAAATTGCTAAATAAATTTAAATTACTTATGAAAATCAAAACCCAAATCCATCATTATTGCACCCAATTCCCAATCCTTTTTCACTTATTCGAATTCAATTCAAGTGAAATTCAAACAATTCACTGATTTAGTGCGCCGTGATAAGCTTGGAGACAATTCCTTATCGATTTATTACCATTTGACAGCGTTGTCAATTACTGGTTAAAGAACCGTGAATCACTGTGTAACCACTTCATTGCAGACTTTCTTTGATGAAATGAACGAGTTGAGGTTTATCAGTGTATCGTTGAAACTTTCTATGTTTTGAAATCGACGCTAACTTCACTCGGAAACAATACCATTGTTTTCAATGGAACGTTTGCATTTTGACAACTTTGACGCAAAACATTATTCTAAACAAAAAATTGTTCTGCAGTATGTACAGAAATTTTTATAAAAATTATTTTGTTTACCAAGTACGACCAGCACTTGGAAAGCCGCCAAAAATTTGGCTGAGGCCATTGTAACCACAATGAATTTACTTATGTTTAAGATAGTTTTTGGCTAGAAATGTAAATCCCTAGACAATTGCAATCAAAAAAATATTTCGGACAACTCAAAAGTCAGAAATATTCGGTCGGCCAGTTTACAAATTTATGTAGGCGGCTGCACAACTTGACGTTTGGGTAAGATTACAAAAACATCATTTTCGAGTCATACCGTAGAACAACTTTTTACTCAGAAGAATGTTTCACATCTTTTTAAAAAAAACGTGCCATTCTCAAAACAAAAGAAATGAATGAACTTTTAGAACTGTAGCTAACTTCAATGAGAATGGCATTGCATTCAACGTGAAGTTGGCTGTAGATTAGACAGTTGCATCCATTTCTTTTGTTATAAAGCTGGAAGAAAATTATATTGGTCCAGCATGAAGTTAGCGTCGATTCTAAAAGCGAATCACTCGGCTGCCCTGTCGTCCAAAGTGTAATAACCTTGCAAACCGGTTTTAACAAAACGTTAACAAACGGTTTGTAATGTTTTTATACTTTGTACGGCAATCGGGTGGTTCAGACAGTTCAGAGCTTTTTGAAATCAGTGCCAACGGTGTCGATATCAATAAAATTTCAAATTTGTTGCCGCACTAAATGTGTCAAATCCTAAAACTATTTGAATTGAATCGATAATTGTGAATGAAACACACGACAAACATCAGAACTTAATTAGGCACAATTAACAAACGTCTACACACATACGTCTACAAATGCGTTTTTTTTTATTTTGTAATATCTGGGTTTCATTTTCATTGACTTTTACGATCTACGGGAAAGGAGTTGTGGAGAATTCGCAAATATCAAAATATTAAGGCAGTTTTTCATTTCACTTAATTTTCCGTAAAATCACTTTTATTTTCCTTTCGTCGATAAATATTCATGCAAACTCATCCCAATTAACTTTTTTTTTCATCAAATTATCGCCTTTTATGCGATACTCATTTTAAGCGCAACAAACTTTCCATCATATTTTGCATACATACCTTTTATTATTCAGTGGAAAGAATACCATCGATTTTTCAACTTATATCTCATTCTATTCCACCGTTTAAATGCGAAAATCTTTTAAATTATCCCATAAATATTTACAAAAATTGTATTATACCAAGGAGGGAAAAGGTTTTATACAATAAAAAAAACTGTTAGCGAAAAAAAATCACTTTCGAAAAGAAACACAATTTCCTTAAGTTGAGAGTAAAACGAACAACGAATGAAAATACTTGCGTGCGAAATATTCTATAGTGAAAAAAAAATATTTAAAAAAAAGAAAAATATATAATCTCTGTACACATAATTACGACAATTTTTTACTCAAACATTTGGAATGTATTATTAGATACAGAAGTAGGGATTTTTCTTCATATAAACTTTTTTTCCGTTTTCCACAATATTTTTGTATATAATTTTCTCTCTAAGGATGTAATACTTACAGAATACACGATTTTTCATTTGTTTTTCGTTTTATCATTTGCACACCATTCGCACTGTACAAACATATTTTTTTATATTTAATTCACTTATTTACATTTTCGTATATTATTTAAATTAAATTACACCAAACTATATAGAAATGTGAGTAGTTTTTTTTTTGGTGAAAAGTTATAAACAAATGATGGAAATAAATAGGAAATTAAACAGAAATATCGATTTTGAGCTTTTATCATCATTTTCTCTTGTAACAACAGAGACATGCACCGGGAAATTTATCATTTAAAAATTTTAGTTCACATATTGGCCACTTGGCAGTAACTTCAATGTGAAAGTATCATATTCTTCTAATTTCGATTCAACAAATGGATTCTTATGTTCTCATTCACTTCATTTAAGATTTTGACGTGATTTCAATCCAACACACACATTTTGGTTTGGATATTACGGTTGAAATAATATGTGGAATGAAGTGGATTGAAATCCGCGGCAAAATATGTCTATGATGGCAGGATTGCAACTGTTCTAGAATAGCCACGTGAATTAATATTTTCTTAGGAACTATTTCTCATTGATTTTTACGTTATCCAAGTAGCTGTACTTTACAAAGAAAGATTAGGAACTAGTCTTCAATTTCTAAAAAAACACCATTGCTCTCTGAGAAATTTCAGACAAAGTGTCAAACCAGCGACGGTTGAGCGACTTCCATACATACCCGAAGTCTTTAGAACATATATTCAGGTTTAGAACACTCTTTCCACGCCTTTAGTGCGCCAACGGCTTATGTCAAACTATAGTGATTTTCACGACGCGATGCTTAAGTTGTCAAGCAGGTTTTATCATTAGATTGACTTAAGGATCGGAGTGGATTGAACCACACCTGACCAACAGTTTTAGCGGGTCGTGGTGGCTCAGTGGTGACGCGCTGGCATTCCACCAAGAATATCCGGGTTCGATCCCCGGTAACGAATGGGTTTTTTCCATCAAAAAAAAAATTTTAATTCAGGAACGTCCACAAGTTCACCCAAGCTTCGATGCTTCGTTTAAATTGGGTAGTTACAGGATTCGATTGCCTGTAACGAAACGCGTGCATTCAGTGACGTCACTCACACTAGCAATGCACAATGAATTGGT
>CM055404.1:8215616-8230621 GCA_029228625.1 Pseudolycoriella hygida
ATTGAATGAATCGTTACACTTTCGTACGGTGCATCAAAGTAACTTCAATCCAAGAGCAAATAAGTTGTTAATTAAATTTGAAAAACATTCTAACGACGAGTGGCTGTACAGTAATAACGTTTAAGTGCACTACCGTCATAAGGAAAAAAAAACTTAGAGAAATTTTTTTAAGAATTTCGTCGAAAAAAAATCAAATTAGCGACAAAATTAAACAAAAGATTCACGGCGACCGCTTTATTCAATTTTGTCGCTAATTTGATTTTTTCGGCGAAATTCGTTGAAAATCTTCGCTGAATTTCTTTAAGTGGTTTTTCGTTATGACGGCATGTGAAGTTAGCTGCAGTTGCGATCGTAGCTAACTTCATTACAAACAAATCAGCTGATTTTTTGAATTTATCAATGAAGTCAGCTGATTTTGGTAAATTTGTGAATGAGATCAGCAGATTTGTTCGTAATGAAGTTAGCTACGATCCCAACTGCAGCTAACTTCACTCTGAATAGCATTTGCACGGTTCAGAACAAAGGACTGTCTACCCCCTGTACTCGACGTAAAGTTAGCTGCAATTGCGTCTGACGCTTACTTCATTGCATAAAGATCAGCTGATTTCATTAATAAACCAAAATCAGCTGACTTCATTGAAAAGTTCAAAAATCCGCTGGTTTTTTGCAACTGCAGCTAACTTCACGTTGAATATTACTTCCAAAGATCAAAACAAAAGTCTGTCACGCCCCTGACTTGCAACCAACTTCACTTTAAGTGTAGAATTTTACATTTCTCAACGACCAAGTGTCGTTCTCGGTGTTCGCCATAGTTCATAACCAGAACGCGCTGCAGTTATGTCGTACGCAAAACATCACTGAGTTCACGATAAGAACAAGATTATCACATTGCGTAAATTCCCCAAAAAAGAACAATAGAATCTCTAAATGAAAAAAAAAAAACAAATTTCCTAAAGCCAAGTGAAAGAATCTGACATTTGTGCAACAATTTCTGGTTTTAAGTAAAAAGCTTTTCAAGAGTTGCAAGAGTAGATTGCGAAATTCTCCAACATATTTCCTCCATTAAGTTGAAAATACAATTTCAACTTGATGGATTTTCCAATTAAGATGAGCACTTTGATGCATCACGTAATAACACGGATACCTTAAATTAAGCATTCCACACCGAGCAACAAGTATGCTGGCCAGAACTGATGGTTTAGAGATAAGTTGCCTTCAAATACTTCATCTACCTCAATAAAAGTTTCTAAAATTAATTCAACTTCATCGCTATACCTGAAGTAATTATATGCATTTAAAAAGCTTGCATAGGGTGACGGGGTGGGGGTAAAGACTACATTGCCACGTTTTAAATGCAGCCAACGATATGAACTTTATCGTATATGCCATCGTAACGGATAAATTAATTTGTTGCATGTGCTATACGAATAAAATATGAAAAAAAAACTAAATCCCTGTAACCGCGTGACAGCATGTCAACTTTATAATGTTTAACCACTTTTACGTAACGATAGAATATGAGATTTGGTAAAACGCTAATTTCAGTTCTATGCAACTGCTAGTTGTTACTCTACGAACAATGGGTTGGTAAGGCCGATGTTTTTTATTTCCTAATGAGTCCGAATGAAAGTTGCATGTGCATTTGGAAAATTGCTGTAACAACTCAATTAAAATTTTTAAACATTACAACAAGAGCGGAATAATGACGAATGTGCGTTTCGTTTCCTAGAAAAAAAAAATTGTAAAAACCAATTTAGAATTTACAAAGGGAAAGTGAAGTGGAACTTTTAACATGTAGCATCATTTTGAGAGAGAATGTTTTTTTAATGTGCTGTTTGGCATATCATGCCCATTTTCTAGTAGAATTGTCAATTGTAGCTGACGCTAAGCGTATGCACTTACGCTACAGATGATGGTGACTATTGACCTCCCTCATATAAAGGTCAGAATTTGGTCATTTTAGTATGACGATAGGGCTATTCAAATAGTGCGCAAGCTTTGTTATGGGGAAGGGGTTTGAGAAAACCGTTCACTCTATACATTTGGAATATATTTACATGAATTTTTGCGTGCCAGGGAGCGCAGAGTCTAAAATCCGTCTTCTTTAGTGTGAGCACTATTTGTCTACGACAGACATCTCTTTTTCCGAAGGGTGGGTAATCACTTCAGTAAATCACTAGTAAACCACAGTAAATTCACATTCTGTTTTCTGCTAAATAGCTGTAGTTTGGGTTAGTTTGTGAGTTTTACCAGACCCGTAGCTACGGAGGTTAATGGGGGCGGAGCACACCCTAGAGATCTTTTCCGCTCCCTCTGAAAATTTAAATTTTCTCTAATTTTTTTCCTTTTTCCCATACGTAATTTTGTAAAAAAAAACTTCGGACCCCCAGTTATGCTGAACTAGCTACGGGCCTGAGTTTTGCGTTAGATGTGAAAGCCAAAGTGCTTTGTAATGCAACTTTCAGCTTTTTGAGTCTTCTACGGCCAGACGTTTTTTATTGTTAGTCTATAGTAGAGCTCGGAACGGATCAGATATATCTGTTTTGTTTCAGATAATCTGAAAAATTTTCAATCTGAATCTGAAATCGATCTGATCTGAATTTAACAGATCTCAATTTGATCTGAAATCTGAGAGATATTTGAACTAAAGCAATTTTTGGTGCTTGAAATTATAATAAAGGTATTAAGACTATATTAACACGTATTAAGACTCAAGACCCAAAAGTGAGTACCCCAGGGTGTGGAATGAAGTGGGAAACGTGTATGATGAAGTGGGAAATGTGTGGAATGAAGTGGGAAGTGTGTGTGATGAGGTGGGAAGTGTGTGGGATGAGGTGGGAAGTGTGTGGGATGAGGTGGTAAGTGTGTGGGATGAGGTGGTAAGTGTGTGGGATGAGTGCGATGAGGTGGGAAGTGTGTGGGGTGAGGTGGGAAGGGTGTCAGATGAGATGGGAAGTGTGTGGGATGCGGTGGGAAGTGTGTCGGATAAGGTGGGAAGTGTGTGTGCTGAGATGAGAAGAGTGTGAGATGAAGTGGGAAGTGTGTGGGATGAAGTTAGGAGTGTGTGGGATGAAGTGAAAGTTGTATGAAATGAGTGGAAAGTGTGTGCAATGAAGTGAAAATACATCCCACAGAATTCCAACTTTATCCCGCACACTTCCCGCTTCATCCCACACACTTCTCACTTTCGATGTCATCTAACTGACTGTCGACATCATTTCAATGATGAAATGATGTCGACATTCAACCACACATACGAATTAATGGACATGCAGTTATGAGAATAAACAGACACACGCATCTGTTGGTGACACAAAGCGCGCATAAAGTTCCTCGAACATTACAAGTACATTACACAGATACATGTGTTAGTGTATTAGATCTGAAATGGGAATGACTACGGTGGCTCAATGGTTAAAGCAGTGCCCCGGAAAGGTGAAGATTCTGGGTTCAGGTCCCCGTCGTGGCACAAGTATTTCCTTTCAGTTTTAATTTCAGAAATTACATTTCTCTCATTTTCTCTTCAAAATAAATAAATGCCTCGTTAGATTTATTGCGCTAGTTAGAGTAAGTCTTTATAATATTTGCATCAACTCTTACGAAATTTCCGCTAAGTTGCATTGCAGACACGTGCGCCGATATTTTTAGCAGAGAGATTTCAAAACCGTCCAAAAGGTAACAGTTCACCTTCCACTCATTTACAATGTTCTATGAAATTGTTCTCACTGATATTTTTGAGCACACCGGCCTACGGCGCTCCGGTTATTCAATTGTTAGGACAGACTTTTCATTGTCTCGAGCGTAATGTCGTTTTTTCACTATTCACACTACTGCTTGGAGTCACTGCAGATGCAATTGAATTAAGGAAAGCAATACGTGGCAAAAAACCGGGTGAATCCGAAGAAAAGATGTCGAAATCCAAACCGAAAACACCAACGCACGCCTTTATTGTATTGGACAGCACAAACATCAAGTGATTTTTTTTTTCTTGAATTTTCTCGTTTACGGAATGAACATATTTACGTTATTCAATCACAATTTAAATCTTCCGTGCACTTACATTACACCATTCGAGGAAATTTTCCAATACATCAAATGATAAAAAATGTACATAAAATCCTTCCACACCAATCGATATATATTTTTTATTAAGTGATACACTCACTCCTGATCTATAAAGCAGTGAAATATAGTAGCAGATAGAATCCACTTCAGTATTTCGGTAAATAATATATATGCGTGTGTATACATATATGACACAACGACGAAGGTTTTATCAAGGGCAGATTTCGTACAAAGTTGTACAGTACATAGCAATGGTTAGACACAAAACGAGACGAAGGGTAAGTTCTCCGTTTGATACACATATAAATCATAAAAAAAAGGAAAAAGCACTAGTTGCGACTCCGATTGTCATGTTTTTCTATTAACTGAGCCGTAAAACCTATTTTCTGGGAAAAATGAAAGAAACAAAAATGATAAATAAATCTGATTTTCTTGAAAATCGTTTTTATGTTCGCTGAGCACATAAGAAGATATTTGTAACGAGAGAAAGAAATGAAAATTGTATAAAAGATTTGATCACTGATGTTAACTTTAATAGGATGAAATTAAATTTTAAAATGATTTAATATTTTTATAATGTAATAAACTTGTCGTAGTTAAGGGTGGAAATTGACATAAAGGAAAAGGGAATATCTTTTGTCTTTGACAACAAAGTGAATATATAGATTTGTTTTGTATTTCTGTTCTTTCCGAAGGAACTGACATATTTCGCAAACACTAGAGAAAAAAAAATTTCCAGCAAAACTTATCGATCTATTTCCGGGAATCGTAAAGTTTTCTAACTATGTTGCATTCAAGACTCTTGTTCCACATTATACAAGAGTTTTTTTTTTCTTCTTCAACAAGACAAGAGCATCTTAAGGTTCATTAATTCAATTTAATCACGTTGTCGTAATGACTGAGTTTATCGAAGGAAAACGGTACATCTTTTTGGTACATTGCCAAAATGTGCTTTTCGCAAGAAAAAAAAAACTTATCATTACGATACGATGGAAATAAAGGGCGATAAGTTGATATTCTTGTAAGCTTTATGTATGCCGCACTGCAGTAGATTTAAGTGACTTTAAGTGGAAATCATAAACAATTTTGAAGTATCGTCCCACTTATGTTCATTGCATTGCTGTGACGGGATTGAGAAAAATTCAATTTGACTTTTATGATAAAAATGTTGGAATTTTTAATCTCACAAGTTATTGTTGGGCGTCAGTTAAATTAATTGAGTTGGAAGATTTTTAATAGATGCATCAAAATGAATAACGGTTGATTCGCAAGATGTTATATTGAATATCTAACCAGATAGTCTGAGTGTAAGGAACCCTGATCAGTATAAATGGGTCCAACCGATCGCTTTTTTTTACATGCCATTTCCATAGAAGGCCAATATTTTATACTGTAACTGCAACTTTTAGGATCTGTGTCGATTTAATATGGTGACACCATCACCGATTTTTAATATTTTAATTTTCTTGGGCGGACCGTTTATGAGAGAAATTCCCAGCAAATAAAACTAAGTTTGTTGTGGGCACTGTCAAGTTTTCGTATGGAAATTTAGACGTTGCATGATCAGTTCAAACCCTGATCAGTATAAAATATTGGCCTTCTATGGAAATGTCATGCAAAAAGCGTAGCGATCTGTTGGACCCATTTATAGTGACCATTATAATGTTCATAAAAAAGAACTAGTGGCTCGACCGGAGTATACGGCGGGTATTTTTTCGTCTATCATGTCAATCGCCGAAAAAAAGAAGCCTGAATTTTCGATCCCCTTTCGTGTTCCATGTTGTCCTACTTTCTAAAGAAACCTCTCGCTCTCCCTGAATAAACAACGTCTCAACAGAAGTTAAACAGAAAAAGTTGTTAGGGACAATATATTTCGCACACTGCCGTACGACCAGCGCCCGAGCTAGGACAATACTTTGTGGGAGGTTCTCTCCAATATATTTATTTTGTTGAAGAACTTTTTATTCGGCAGATGTCGTCGCCCTTTTCCATCGCTAGGGTTCATACTAGGCGCCCTAGGGTCGAAATTATTTTCAAATAGTATGAAATAAGCGAAATGACGGATTGGTGTAAGAAAAGGATCGGAGTGGGTCGACCCACACCTGACACACAATTTTGGCGAGCCGACCCACACCTGATCCACAGTTGCAGAAGTTAGATAAATCGTTTTTCCGTATTCTAAAACTGTGGGTCAGGTGTGGGTCGACCCACTCCGATCCTTTTCTTACACCAATCCGTCATTTCGCTTATTTCATACTATTCGAAAATAATTTCAACCCTAGGGCGTCTAGTATGAACCCTAACGATGGAAAAGGGCGACATCTGCCAAATAAAAAGTTTTTCATCAAAATAAATATTTTGGAGAGAACCTCCCACAAAGCATTGTCCTAGCTCGGGCCCTGGTCGTAAGGCAGTGTGTAAAAAATATTGTCCCTAACAACTTTTCCTGTTTAACTTCTGTTGAGACGTTGTTTATTCAGGGAGACGTAGAAAATAGGACAACGTGGAACACGAAAGGAGGGGGATCAAAAATTCGTAGAACAATTTCTTGGTGCAATGCAACGGAAATTCAATCCAAATTCCTGACGATTTCTCAAGAAAGTCCCGACAGCCAACTTTGCAGATTTTCGCATTATTTCGACGCTTCAATCCCATGAATTTGGAGAAAACTACTAAGCATTTTAGACTGACAACTTCTTGCCAAGAATATAATTTTTCTCCTCAAAAAATCTTCTAACCTAATTGTATTGTAACTTTTATTATTCGTCATCAACAACTGTCTTTGACATATCAAAAAACAACGTCAAGATATTTAATTTATTATTTTTATACTTCATCCCCAAGTAGCAAAGGGACAATATTGCTATCCATAAATTTATTTCCCTTTATTTCTTCCTGCACATAAACCGATCTTAGCAAATTTTATGTCCTAAATTCCAATTTCAATTTAATTTTATTAAAACAAGGAATATTTAATGTCTTCTCATATAATTTATACGCGGAAAAAAATACTATCATTTTCATGCGCCAAAACTTTGAACCTGTGATCTACATTTGCATAGCAAAAAATATTTTCCATTTCTTTTTCACAACTTCACATAAAAATTATCAGCATCACCAGTCGCATAGTTTTTTTTCAACTGAAAATAATTTCCCGTCTTTTTCGCCTTCCCAGAGGATTATATTTTCTTCTGTCTCAGGGTATTTATATGTGCATCGTTTCCGTTAAAATGAATTTAATTTTGAAAGAATTATTTTCCAGATATAATGAGAATAGTGTTGGAATAGAGGATGCAGATGAGTAGCAACAGTCTGCTTCAATATTAAAATTTTAAATTAATGTGATACGGTCCTATGTTGGGCGATGCGGAAAGTGATATTTTAATATAACTTACTACAGCTCCATGTCGAAATTGACGAATGATGATGGGTTTTATAAAGCGTTGAGGATGGTGACGAACACAAAAATTATAACTTTAAATTAACCCCAAACCGAACACTTTCTCTTTTCCGGTTAATTTTATGCTAAAAAACCTCATTTTCCATTATTACTCATGTTTTAAAATGTGTCACAAAAGTGAAATTTTTTTAAACTTTTCCATTGCACACATTCAAATGAGAAGTGAAACAACAGAAAAATAGCAGACTGCCATTCGAAGCACTTTAATTTATCCGTAGTGTATGTAGTGGGAAAGCTTCACAATTTCTATTCTGTACTTTCTATCATTGGGTTGTGTGCTCAGATAAATTGTGTGGTTTGGTTATATCAATCCATCCTTATGTGCATTTTGTGTTCGCATTTATATGTCCCCTTACAGCTAAACATAAAACAATTGTGAATGGAAAATTGTGTGGTGCTTGCTTTTCGGTTTTAAATTATACCAATGAGCATACATGTACTGCAATGTACTTCATATATGGTTGTCTACTTAATGAAGAGTATATTCTCGTTCTGGTTGTCGTTTGCGTCTTCCATACACGGTTTGTTTTATATCAAATGTTCTGGCAAACGACATGGCTCTATGGAAACGAAAAGTGCTTAGGAATGCTATCAGCTAGTCTTTAATTAAACTCGGCCACATTACAAATTTTGCATTTAACATAATAAATGGGATTCAACTGTGAATGGATTGTAGTTGATTTTTCACAATAATTCATTTCATTTCACACAAATCGAAATCGTGTTTTATGTTAAGCAATTGGAAATTTTGAACTCTTTTAATTGGAGGTGTGTGCAAATTCAATTCATAGATATTTCCTCCACTCTCGGAATGAAATAGTTATTTACACAACTAGGGAGTAAGAAATTCGATCCATCAATACATAATTTTTGTAGTCTGAGCCGAAGGTGATGCAATCACATTAGTATAAAATGTGGCTTGTCCTTCGATGCGTTCTTAAGACCGTGTCAGATATTTTGACAGTTCTATGTTTTGCGATGTTTTTTCATTGCATATTTCTAAGACAGTGATCATCAATTTTAAATTCCAAAACATCTGCTGTTGGCATAACACATCCCTTTATAGATTCTATGAATCAGAATGTATAATTGTTGAGTCTTAGTATCAAAATTTGATCAGAAAAAACATCGCATTCGCCGAGTCTTTGAGATGTTTTTTCAGATCAAATTTTAACACTAAGACTCAATAATTATATATTCTGATTCAGAGAATCTATAAAGGGATGTGTTATGCAAACAGTAGATGTTTCGGAATTTAAAATTGTTGATCACTGCCTTAGAAATATGCAATGAAAAAACATCGCAAAACATTGAACTGTCAAAATACCTGACACGCATTACTTTCAGTCATTAGTGGGAAGAAAACCGAGTGTTTCGTAGAATGATGAAAGTTTGTTGTCTGAGTGTTGTAAAGTTGGTGTTTTTTTTTGTCGATGTAAGTTCAAGTCTAGATGTTGTATAGGTGATGTTCGTTCATCACTACATACGCATCTCTGATTATACAATTCTTCCTTTAGTAAAAGTTATTTTGTATTTACATACAGCATACAGCACGTGAAAGGTGGTTAGAGTTGTGTGAGTTGTACAAGTTCCAATTGATCAGGCGCCTTCGATGATTTTCAATTTATTTCGATAAAATACGTGATTTTAAGACCAACATTTTTCTGCGACATATCTTGAAAATGTTTATATTTTTTTTAAATTCAATTTCAGTTTTATACATTCAAAAATTTCGCGTGAATATTCACTACTTACAGCGGTACCATTGATACCAACCTAACACGATAAATTTCATACATTTCTGGACCATTCCATCGGTATTTCTAATTTGTAAATTATGTAAACGCTATAGAATTTGAGTGTACACCAAACCTAGTTTCACTCACTCGACATGAAAAATATACCATTTTGCATAAAATAATGGTAACTCAAGCAAATTCGTAATGGTAACGCAGGGAATGTGTTGTTAAAAGGGAACGCTGTGTCTTATCTCAATTTATTATGGATAGTGTACTAACAGTGAATGAAATGAAAATAACGTTCCCTCTTAACATACCCATTACCATGAAATTGGTCTTCTATAGACGGCTAATTCACTCGGTAACCCATACATTTTCGCTACCATGTCACCTGGGGAGCGAATGTGTTTTGTCTCATGTTAATCTAAATCACATTGAAAGAGTGAAAGAGATGAAATTCGTTACCCAGGTGACGGTACCGATGGAATTAGCCAGCATACCAGACAACATCCACAGATATGAGCGGGAAAAAATTTGTATTTTTGAAAACGTATATTTTCAATTAAACAATAAAGGTTCATATTATCAGCACATGTGGCATACAGATTCATATGAAAGTATAAAAGAAAACTACAAGCGTGTGATCAACTGAAATGAGAAGAACGCACAACACTTTCACAATATCAACACTAAAAGTATTGTTGCAACAATTTTACGTGTTTGCGGGAAAATATGAATTTACGAGTTCTATTGATAAAGGGTTTGACCTGGTGGGCTTTTCTCCCAAAAGTGCATATCCTCCCGAAATTTCGTATGAATCTGGTAGGGGAGAAAGCTTTTTGTTTACCTTAAGCAGAAAAATAAAATTAAATATTAGGTGAAGTTGAAACGAACACATTCAGATGAGGGTCATTTTCCATGAGGGGTAGCGAGGAAAAGTTTTTTTAATGTTTCTTTCGAAAAAAAACTCAATTTGATTAAACATATTAAACGAAGACATGGAAACGAGTTTATTTTTTGTCTTATCGTAAGTAGCAATTACCTTCACTCCATGTAAAATTCCATTCATAATTAGCTTCAGTATTAAAACATTTTTAACAACTTGGATTTATAAGGGGAAAAAAATTTAATTTAAACAAAAAACTCTGCGTCTAAAGATATCAATCAAGAACTTCAAACAATTAATTAGCTGTAACATTCCTCCCTTGATGTTCGCTTATTTTACTTTTTTCCTATTTCAACTTTTTCTAAATCAACATGTACCTGTTTACAAAAAAAACAAGCCATGGATAAGCGTATATAGAAGCGCAACAGTTATTCATTTGTTTACGTATACATAAGCCGAGAATACAAATTCTGTACGTTAGGTATAATAAAACTAATAAAAAAAAACAATTTTCAACAGACTTCTATAGGAAAAGCGATATATGAAAAGGTATCAAAATAAATTTCACTTTGTGTATTACAAAAGCAAGAAAAAACGTCCCTTTCGAACCAAAGGTAAAGTTAGAATGTATAACCGGATATGAGAAAAGTATCATAACCTTGTTTTTAAAACATTTATGCATAAAACATAGTACTTTGCACAAGAGAATATATTGTTTCGGTCTCATCATACATGACATTACAACAAGATAAGAATGAGCAACAAGCTCACCGAAACCAAATACGATCGAAAAAAAAGAGGAAATTCTGTCAGAAGCAAGCTTGTCATTTGACGTAATCTCATTCATATTGAAAAAAGCAAATTGTAACTATTGGAAGAAAACGAGTCGGTGGATATCGAGGAAAAGTGTTGTGATAAAATGCCTTTCACATTCTAGGCGTGAAAAATCGTATTTTCGTAGCTAGTAACGATTTTGAGATTATTGTGATTATATGATGAGATGCGAACATTAGATTATGCATTTCTTAAGAACACGTCGCAAAAATATAGGCTGTCAAGTTTGCGATGTTTTTTTACCTGCGCAAAAAACAAATTTTTCAAAATTATAGCTCATGTACTGTGAGAGGATGACTCTTACCCAAATAATAGATGAACCAGAATTCAAAAAATTTAAGTATGAAGGTACAAATTTGTTCTGAAATAACATCGCAAATGAACTTGGAATGCGATGATTTTCCAAAGCAACTTTCGACTTTCATACTCAAACTTTTTGAATTCTGGCTCATCTATTATTATTGTAAGAGTCATCCTCTCACAGTACATGGCTATAATTTTGAAAAATTTGCTACTTACGAAAAACATCGCAGATTTGACAGTTCACATTTTTGCATAAAGAAATACACTTTCCTTCGATATAAGCCGATTTCGCTCTAAGCGCGAGAATCGAAAAATTCATTGTTCAGCAAAGAAGAAAAAGTTCAATCTCGAGTCAGACATGAACGCCGCCGATCAAGACGCACCCGGTGTTTTTTTCGGGAAATTATACTCGAGGGATTTTTTTTTCTGGGATGACCACTGAAATTCTTCCTTTTTGCATGATCGAAATATTTTTGCGAAAAAATATTTAACGTTATAAACAATCCTACCCGACGAAAACGTTGTTTTTTGAGCTTCCAATTAAATGTTTCGTTGTGAAAAATATTATGTTGTAAATCAACATGAACGTCAAAATGAATGAAGATGAAATCGAATGCAGTGAAAATCTTCTTGTCAAAACCAAGCCCGATCTTGAATATTCGCAAGAGTGGTCATAAGGGTCGTTCATAAATTACGTAGAGAAGGGTATGAGACTAGCGTAACAGCTGTACAACATTGGGCCTCATTGCGTGACAGGGGAGAGGAGGGCTCGCGATTTTGCGTTACGCAATTTATGAATGGCCACATATGACTACTACACAGAAGTGCATTCAAAAAATTGACCTCGTGTACGGCTTCAATTGACGATAAACTTAAAGTTTTAAAGAAATTTGCTTCAGTATTAAGTAATTTGCTATCTTTTCAATAAACTTTCTAGTTAAAGACAATGTGTAAAGAACATGATTTATTTCGCAGAAGACTGGAAAGCCAAAAAAATAATATTTCCTCCCACTTTTCGATTTCTTCGTTTTGACAATACAAATTTTTCGGAATAAGAAATGAATTTCTCGCGTCGAAAAAATCGGTTTGAGCCGCCGATTTTCGAGCAGTGTGTCATTTCTGATCTGCTAGCCGCCGATGACGATTTTTGTTCGGCTGTCATGTCTGTCTCGAGTGAAGTATGTGGCTCTTAAAACTCTTTTTCCAGGAAAACTACATTTTCATTCTTTTCATTCAACTTCCCTTGACATAAAAATAACTATTTTTGGTTTACCCTAAATTGGCTTTGAGACATGGCCTATTTTTTCGATATTTAAATATAAATGACAATCAGAAAACATTATAACAACATAATCGTATTGTAATGGTTCTGAGCATAAGACCAAAGAAAAATATTGAAAGGAAAATAAGATAATTCAAACAAAAAACAGGATTAGACGCTTCAGTATTATAGGTATTTTAATGCCAGTCTTTGTATATGAGATCAAGAAAGCTTACAACCGGATTTATGTCAATTTTACTAATATACTGATGCATATATGGGAGCATACGTAATGAAATGGTAAAACAGCTTTGAGGAGCGCCTATAAAATTTTCTTTTTTATGTTATTTTTTTGTGCGACATCGGCTTCTGTCAAAATGCCATTATCATTAAAAAATAAACTGCATAAAGCATTTCATCACGAAATTCGCTATACTTTGACACAAGCCGATGTCACACTAAACGCGCCGATTGAGATTTTTCGCCTTCAACATCGTTCTTTTTGTATAGTGATCTATTCAGAGAAATACTAAGTTGGCGCACATGCATCTGGATATAATGTGCATGTTGAATGACGTTTTGGTTTACATGGAACCAAGATGTCAATTCACATGTATTCTCTCCCATGAAAAATATATCTGCCGACACGCGCACGCGTATTCTATCCACGACAGTGGTGCCAACTTAGCAATTCTCTGGATCTCTATCCCAAATAATTTTATAATTCTAACAGTTCACAAAAGTTTTTCACCACCATCCTATGAAAATTCACCGTCAAGGTGACAACCTAAGCCAAAGTTAATGTAGTTCAAAGAAAATCGAGTCTTTGAAATTGTTCGGGTTATTCATAACAAATAGAATTGAGTTAAGAGTGCTTTATGCGAGACTTTATGAGAGCGGCGTGCGGAAAATATTGAGAAGTCAGAGTTTGGGTGTCACTCGGGAGTTGTAAATATTGCCCTCTTCACTATACCATACCATACCAAGAATTTGGTATTCTGTCAAGCAATCTCACGTAACGCTGCCGATCTCGTCACAAAAAAACTTACTTACTTAACCGGCCCTACAACCCATTAAGGGTCTTGGCCTTGAATTCAACAAAAAAACTTACACCAGAACGAAAAATCTTGTGCAAACAAAACCATGATGTAACGGTGTAACGTAGACAACTTTGCAATGATTTACGGTTTTTACATCTCACTCTTGTTTGTACTATAAATCCTGCGAAAATATACAAAACTGAATACATAAGAAAACTCTTATTAAATGTCTATGTTTCTGCATATGACACGAAGGCTTTCGTTGTTTCAGTTTTGATTTTTTAACATTCGCGTAACAAAAACATGCAAACGAACGACAATATTGGTTTCGCTTCTTAACGTGTTTGTATCACAGGGAACAGATATAAAGCATTCGTCGGTGTCGGCAGTAAAAAAAAAAAAGAAAGCGCAACAACAACAAAGTGTAGAGGGAAATCAATTTGGAAAAGCTTCGAAACAAACAAAAGAAAATCCTTAAGCGCGAAATGCTCGTCTTATTATGATTATTTTGTCTTTTCGTTTCGTATTTTTACAATTTTTCGTTTGTAACTTGAATGTGTATAAGTGTAGATGTAACTTCCCTTTTGACAAACAGTCTCTTATTTATACCGCACCGAACAACAGTCAAAAGTGTGTCGAATCAGGGTATTGTTGTTGGTAATGAGATTACACATTAAATACTTGATGGTATTTAAAGAATTTATTTGGTTTTTGATTATTTAAGGGATTTTCTTTTGTTTTTCTTCGAAAACGAATGTAATTTACTGGAAATGATTTGTTTTATTTGTAAAGTAATTTTTAGCGGGAATTCGGTTTCATAATCACGACCTGAAAAATATAATTAAATGGAAGACGAAATAAATAAGTTGGGAATTTGGTCGGTCAGATTTGGCAACTAATTGGATTTTCGGTTTCACAAGTACAAATTTTCGTAAGGGAAACATATTGTTAACGTTTTTAACAGTTTTTTCAAATAATTCTCCTCTTGTAAAACGTACACTTTCAAACCCGTTCTCACTAAGTAAGTAGCTTGTCCGCTTTTTTCTCATTGGGCAGAGAAAGTAATAGTGAGAGTCTCAAGTCTACTGTCTACTCCCTCACAGTTAGAAGTTTTTTTAGATCGAATGCACTTTCAAGGAACTGCGCATGAAAAATGTATTGGGGTCAACATTGTAAGAGTCGAAGGGCAATTTAAGATCAATTTAGTACATTTGTTAATTTCCTAGGAACGCTAGATGCAATTTTAATCTGTAGATCTAAGCATACAAAAACCTCTTAAAAGGAAAAGTGTGATGCAGTCCGTAAGTCCGCTTTTGAAATTAATAACACCGCTTCCGGTTTTCTCAAAAAAAAACTTTTCTCGAGAAAAAACTTTTCTCCAAAAAAAATTTTTCTCCGGAAAAAAATTTTCTCCGGA
>CM055404.1:8231121-8284989 GCA_029228625.1 Pseudolycoriella hygida
CCTCATCCATCGTGCCTTGTCCCAAAGGTTGTTGTATGGCGTTTTTTGAGTTTGTGGACTTCTTTTTTGGGGTGTGGGGACTTCGTCACACCCCCCGCTACCACTGCGGGCACCACACTTAACAGGCACAATTGAATTCAGATATAACAAACTGAAGATTACTCCCTAGAATTGTCAGTGTCCATTTCCATTGATGAATATTTTAAGGAATTTCGTTGCATAAAAAATGCTTTAAAAAAACGCGTATTAAAAGAAGACCAGTACTTTGCCATTAAGATTGGTCTCATTCCTACCTCAAAACCTAAATAAAACATGAAGTTCATTCACCTCTCCTACAACTCATATTCGAAGTTAAGACTGCAAAAACATATTATGTAAATGGGTGAAGAAGATATAACGTAAATCTTGAAAACCTTCGATCAATAACTTGTAGAAAACGTGATAACTCTTTCAATTTGAACTCGGCAACAGTCTGAAAGGATTTCAATGTTTTCAATGTTACATGAAGATATATTTATATGCCGAATTAGAAAACATAAATTTTTTTGTTTATTTCGTTAAAGTTTTCCGCTCCACCATTTGGCATTGGGAAATAGGTGCAGAAAATCAAAAATTCGATATAAATATCCATTTCTCTCCGGTTAAAACCTCGTTTTACATAAAACTGGTGATGATATGTGACTCTAACCGTATCTAAATGCATATGCTTTGGATTTTATCGGCTCCCACAGTACCAATACGAAAATGTTTAATACATAAAAACATACATAATATCAACATCAACTTTATGCTCAGGTTTTTCCGACATAACAGAAGTTTACCGGGTGCAGAACGCTAGAGTTATTTGTATAGGAAATTTGCATTTCTCGTTTCTGACTACTAAACCATCCATAGAGATAACATGCAAGCTGAAATTGATTTCTTTTTCTGAAATATACATAAACATGTGAATGCAATGCAAGAGAAAGCTGCAGCTGCTGCATCAATTCCTGTACACTATCGTCTCTAAAGCGTCATATATTATAGCATTCACCACTTTGAATTTGAATTTGAAAAAAAATGTATATCTAAAGCAAGTCTTAATTTCTATGGAATGTGATGTGGCTTCATTATACACAGTCACTGCTGCAGTCAGACGAAACTCCACTTTCTCACTCATCCTATGAATCGAAATCTGACAGGTGTGAAATGTGTGACTATAATAAAGTACTATACGTAGCATATTGCGGTGTAGTATAGAGTTGGGTACACTCTCACTTCACTCTAAAATGGTTTTTAGTACTTTAGATTCTAATCTGTATTGTTTATGCTGTGCCGTGCACTAATTAAATGTCGGGAGGATTTTCATTATTGTTATTATTTAATGTCATGTTAGTTATATATAGCAATACGCGTCTAACGAAAGACATTATAACAAACATGAACCAAAATCACTTCTTCATTCCATCCCACCGTGTGTACGAAGCTTATATTTTATAAAGCTCATCATCATCATTATGTAGGTGAGCTTTACAATATAACCATGGAGCTATAATCTATGGTTGTAGATGATACCAAATCGCATATTGTGTGACGACATATGCATTTTATGGTGAATAATTTAGAATTTTGTGTGTATTCCGCATTCAATTTTTATGGGGAAAAGTAGTGTGGAAAATACGAAAGAGTAAATTTCACTTGATGATGTCAGCTTTCTTTTGTTTCACTATATGGATATACATTTTTGATGATAAATTTTTGTTAAGCTTGTAACTTTTATACAAAAATTGTTGCTTTCATTTAAGGTAAAGTGATAGCTTTTCGTTTAAGTGTGCGACAGAAAAAAAATGTAATATGGGAGTGTTGCTGCACCACTGGATTCATACATAAAATATGGAACTATAAGTTTTAGCGACGGTAAAGTTATTGCGAGGAAAAAATTTATTTAAAATTTCTCTGGGTAAGTTTTTCAAGTTGGTAATTTTTTATGTCATTTAAAAGAGATAGTTGAATGTGACTAAATGAAATGAAGAATTGTGCTAACTGAAAGACGTATAACTTTTCAGAAATTGTGCAGCTTTTTTTTAATATACAGCCTTTCAATCAACTTTCACAAAAAATGTCGTCAAGGCAGGTTCTTTCCTACAGTCAGGCAAACTTTAGGTGCTTTAAGTAACTTCATCCCACCTCTCCTTCTGATTTGTAGAGGATTTTACAAAGAAAAGGCGAACAAACTACCACTACGCATTAAATGGGTGTAAGGTTTGTGTGAAAACTCAACTTGACAGAACAAAAATTTTTTTTGTCAAGTTGAACTTTCACACAAACGTTACGCAATGCTATTCGCATCGCGCTCAATAAAACGACCCCGCAATAACAGCACACTTTCTATCGAGGGGATATCCAATTCATTTTTTTTTTTTGTACAGGCTGGTGGAATTTTTGGAATTAAAATCGAATTTTAGTGGAATTTTTGGAATTCCGATGGGTTTTTTTGGAATTTCTGAACTCCGGAATTTCGATGAAATTTTTGGAATTTCTGTGGAATTTTTCGAATTTTTGTGGAATTTCTGTGGAATTTATTGAATTTCTGGAATTTTCGGGACTTTTGAAAATTTCGATGGACTTTTTTTTATGGAATTGAAATTTTTGGTACAAATTTTTGACCAGTGGATAACACACCCCTCGCTTTCTATGCAAAATCTTATATTTTTTGTCGCTACGCATCACACTTTTTATAGCAAATAGTGCGGGCTCGAATAGAGGCTGCAGCGGGTTCAAATAGAGAAAAAGTATGAGTGTTCTAATAGATCGTGGTCGTTTTACCTCATTTATTTTTGGTATACAGATAATGTTGAAAAAATAGCGTACACAAAGAGAAACGGTTAAAAATCCTTTTTTTTATTTTTAAACTACAAATTAAACTACCGAAATTTTTTTTAAACTTTCGCGCTCGGAGAAATGTACCAGGAAATGTACTAATCCTAACAATTACCAACTTAATAAAAATGAAATTTCACAGAAATTTAAAGGATGAACTGTCAATGGTGATTGACTCGGGATTGAGAACAAATTCCTTAAATTGTCGATAAAAATAAATTTAAGAAGACTTTTCGGTAAGGTCTTAAGCAAATCTCATTTGTTCATAGTGAACTTTCATTTAAAAAAATAATTGAAAAAGGTCCACGGTCTATTGTCTGTTTTTTGTTGAAGAAATGGACACTGCTGATTGAACAACTTTGACCTATTCCAGCAAGACTATTGGGTGCATCGCAGTACCCTTCCCCTTAACAGGACCCATAAATTATAAGGGACTCCACCAAGGGTCTGTTCATGGATAACGTCAAGTTTGTTTCGGGATTTCTGACCAACCCCCTTGAGGTGCCTATTAGCGCTGCAACACTGGCGCCGCGCCGTGGTACTCGTACGCAAGGTCCGACGCTCATCATTAACATCGCAAGTCCATTAATCGCAGCGAGTACTGTCAAAGTCTCGGAACCAAGCTAGGATGAAAGGCGGTACTTATATATATATCAGACTTCAATATGTGAGGCGCACGTTAGTTGGGCGGGATCCCAACTTCTCGTATATGACGACTCTGCTTCATATAGTAGACAAATTTGAACAACTTTGGTTGAAATGGCTTTTTATTAGCCACGGAGGAGATGCTTACATGGATTTTGTCGGTAGAATTTTCTATTTTTGGTGATGAGAGGAAGAAGGTCAAAAAACTCTAAAACAGTGTTAAGACATTACTGAACGAATACCTTTGTACCTTCTAGAGAAAAGCCAATAGAAATGTCTATTTTCCTGCTAATTGGTTAAAATAACTTTCGATTGCTTCCTCATAAAAAGGTGCGAATTTCATTCTCCATTTCCCACTTTGAACTTAATCTCTTCGAATTATATGTTGTTTAAGTGAAGCGTAAAGTGTATGTAAATTAAATACAGTGCGATAAAAACAAGTACTTGATGTGTTTTCTTTAGATTAAAAATGTCTGCACATATGTAACATTACACCATAAAGTACACGTTACTGCAAACTTAATTTGTAAATAAAACAACCCTCATTCGTACCTACATCTGTCTACCTTGTTAAAAATATATTAGCGATAGTAAATGAATACCGAACACATACAATATTTATAAACACACTCAACACTCAGATATGCCGGTGCTAATGTATAAGTCAGAAATCATCAAACGTATAAAGAACCCTAGCATGAAAGGGTGTTGATAAATGTGTGTTGTGCACCGTTTTTGACATATACACATCTGTTGCACACTTTTTCATATAAAAATACATCCAAAATCCAAAACTCCCCCTAAGGGATGGAAAAAATAAATATAGAAGAAACCAGTACTTGTTTCATGTCTCGCACGCTGGATATTCTTGTAACATGCGACTTGTTGAAAATTCAAAAAAAAAGAAAAAAGTTTCAGTGAAATTTATTCGTTTAAAGAAATGTTGTCAGTAAAATTTTGCACAATGTGTTGCTTCTCAAAGGTGAAATGTTGATAAGGCAAAAGAAAATACAACTTTTATTCAAATGGAAATTGTTTAGACAGTCAAGAATTTTCTGTAACTGAAAAAATACACCGACAACATTTCGTTAGGCAGTAGAAATGATTTTATTCTTTTATAGCTTTCATTCAACCCGACAAATAAAAAGATAAGTTCTTTAGTAGGTTAATTAAGTCAATTAAATGGAATTATAACAAAACTATAAATCACTAAAAATTAACTTAGACAACCAACAATAGCAACAGTTTCACTGTCTATGTCTAATGTCTATGAATGTCTTCATCTAAAATTGGCACATTCAACTAAGTGGTTGACATTATAAATTTCAGATGAATCAATAATGTTCAACACTCTCTTAATGGTAGGATGAAGGAAGATAAAATTATGTGTTGCAAAGGTGGATTAATTTTAGACAATACTGGGGAATTGATAAAATATTCATCAAAAAGCCCTTCCCAATTTAGCTTAGTAAACGTTCGATATTTGCTCATAAATGCGAGAAAGGTCTAAGATTCGATGTAATTGCTCTTGATATTTCCGTTAAAAGGGGTTTCATGTCAAATTTACTTGTTCTTAATGTTACATAACAGAAATTAAGTAAAATAAATTTACATAAAAATGTTTGTGACGTTGAGGGGGGAGGGGAGGAGGGTGTATAGAAGGTGGCAGCACGAAATGTAAAAATGCGTAAAACATTGTCAACATAAAGTCACACTAAATGAGATGGATCATCAATCTAAATATTTAAAATTTGAAATGTTTTTTTTTGTGGAAATGGGGCTGGGGACTTCTTTTTCCTTTTGACATTTGATTAAGACTTAAAAGCTTAAAAAGCAAAAATGGGTTTTTAAGACAATGTAAAATATAAAACCCACATATTGAGAACCACCTTTACCGTCAATTCTCCATTGCGTCGTAGCAATCAAAATGGGTATCATATTTACACAAACTGAATTTGAAATATGCCCAAAACAGTAAAAGGGTACAGTTGATAGCCGAAGAAGTTGGAGGTGACGTGTGCGATAACATGCTGTTCATAAATGACGTCACGATTGCTATAAAATTCACCCAAAAAGTCTATAACTCCAAACTGGTAACAGGTTCTGTTTGTAGTACTCCGGCTACCCGCCAAACACACACCCTATTTGGGTGTGTAGCCAGAGTTCTCGAAACGGAATTTGCTGTCCTGACCTTTTATAGATACATTTTGTATAGTAGGGTGACGTCATTTTTTAATGGTCCCTAAGTTGAGTATGCAACTTAGAGCGGTCGTCCTCAACTGTCGGGTAAAACGTCATAAACATCACCTAGTCAAACTCACAGTTAGAAGTTCATCACTCAGTTATTTCGGCGACTTCCTTTGACCTCCTCTCCCCCGCTAAAATACAAGCAAAAAAGTATTGAAACCAACGTTCTCACCACTCACTGACGACAAAACTTCACATGTAAACAGCTACACTGAGGAATTGTGTTTATAATATACGCCGCCGACGTATTATATACGCCTGGAATGTATTATCAACTTTATTTAAGGATTGTGCAGTATGCCATATGTAACGAACGTGTTATGAGCTCACATAATACGTGCACGACGTTCGTAATACGCGCACGGTGGATAAAATACTTCGGCGGCGTATATTACAGACACAATTCCTACGTCGCTTGTAGATATTTTCCTCAGTGTAGAGACCGGCGGCTCCATTGTAGAAGCTCCTTCACCCCATTTCCCACGCTAAAGTACAGGTAAATGTTATGAAACTCTACGTTGTCACGTTCTTCCCGACCGACGGACGTAACGAGACTTCTCTTGTGAACAGCTCCTAACTATTTTATAGCTAGCCAGATTTTTTTATCGACAGTACGAGCAAAGGTATAAGGTCCAAGTAGTATTTTGGTTAATAGAGACAATTTTTCCGCAATTTCATTGGAGTTATTAAGGCAATAAACGAAAATTATAAAATTAAATGAAACGATCAAATTTCACAATTTCATTATATACTTTTCTACAACTGTTACGATAAAGTGAGCCGAAAAAAAGGCATTTAAGACCACCGAACATGTTTTACGCGAATTGCTGTACACAAAAGTTGTTATTATAAATCATCTTATTTGCAATAAACTGTGATTCCATCTACTTGGAAGACTGGTAGACGGTTTCACGTTCGAGCTTTATTAAGGGTAAAAGCGATGGTGGTATTTCGTTGTACTAACAACGTAAAAGGGTTTTGAATTTCCCGTTTATGATTATTGCGTATGAGTGAGGCGAAAACATATTTAATGGCACTCTCAGCTTACCAGGAATGGTAAACAATTTGTCGAAACAATTGCAAGCTGACTTTGGTGTAGTTTATCATGTTTATACCTCAATTAGCGTCGGGAGTATAGTTTGTGTTATTTTAATAACATTGAAATTACTCAATCCATTTTGCTTTCCACAAACTTGAATCGTGGGAGTAAAGACAAATAAAAAAAAAAAAAAGCTTGAGGTAATAAAACAAGAATCGCAAACAATAAAGACTTTAATTTTTTGACATTGCAGTTTAAATGGAACATTATTTCCCTTTGATCTACAGTCCTCTTGAAGCATAGTTTTACACTATGAGCTCTATTGCAACGCCGAATGCCGTCCATACAAAAATGTAATGCAACGTATATAGTGTTTTACCACATAAGTGGTGTTTTGTCAGATTTAAAAAAAACACAATGAAGAAAAGTTCTTTGCTACTAAGTTCTGCCTGTGATGTTTTAACATAAAAGGTCTTTGACCACAAAATGTTGCGTCTTTTAGTTTTGGTTGCGTTTGATGTTGAACACATTTTTTCTTCGTTTTATCCCAACCGTTGAGTTAGTGCTTATTAAATTTTAATTAATAATTTTGGTTAATCCACTTCTATTACGTATTTGCCAAACACCAAATATGTCAAGAAATTTACCGCATCAACAAGCTAACGAAGTGAAGGATTTGCCTTCACACACGACACATTCGTTCGTCGAAAAAAGGTTTTACTATTTGAACGATAAGACAAAGGCAAAATGTTTTTCAATGTTGATGAAACAATACAAAAATGAAGAATCCATGATATTAGGTTTCTGTTTCTGAAAGGGACGTTCGGAGGGTAGGTGGAGAGAATTAGAGATGAGTGGGCATAGCAAATTTTTGTGCCCACATGCCAACTATGCCCACCGTTTGAGAAAAGAAGCCCAATGCCCGCAAGTAAAAGCCCAAACTATGTGTACAAAAATCGCCGAATTGTAAAGTTTTAAACGTTTAATTTCATCAAATCTTTTCTGTTATGAGAGAAACTGGAACTACCCAGCTAAAATTTCTAGTAAAGTATGGTTTGAGCTTTATGTTGAACTTACCTTATTGTCGTCAGCTTATAAAAAAGACGAATACGTATCTAACTAGATCCACCAAAACAAAACTCAATCTCAAAGAACACTAAAATTCAACTAGATACCGATTAGCTACACGCTTCTTCATATTACACTTGCACGCACGTTGTCGTTGAAAAATACGAACATGAACAATGAGTTTCAGAGTGTGGGGATGTTGTCGGAAGAACAATGTACATATTGCGCTTCGCGCTCACTTTCACTCAGTGCTCCTACTCCCTATGAAATTTCACGCGTACTATAAACGATACATTCACAATGGTTAGAATTTGATGAATCGCAATCGCTGTAAGTGATGCTCGTTGAAAAAGAAAATTCATTAATTTTGAATTGAAGGAAGTACGATGAAAAGCTCTAGTGTGGGCGCCCACGTTTTATGAAAGTGCCCATGCCCTGCGAATTTTGAAGACCATAATGCCCATGCCCATGTGCATGAGGCATGGGCTGCGCGGCCCCCTCATCTCTAGAGAGAATCTTTAGGGGTAGAACAAGCAAAGAAATCAGCGGTCCGACTATTTTTTAGATTTATCAGGTTGAGATCCATCGATATTTTGCTTCAGGTTATCATTGAAATCATTCCGTTAGAAATCCGTCCAAAGTGAGAAATCCCCAAATTGAAGAAACATAAGGCAATCGCATATTAAGTTCCTCTTCCAATTCACATGTGGAACATCAGGGAGTCACCGAAAGCCTCAACTTATGTAGGTGCCGATTCAGCGTCCGTTAATCGCTCCTACTACCCTTTTGATGCGATTCCGGTCCATCCAGAGAAATTGTTTGGTCCTCTTCTCGTATGAACGCTCCTTCATATATTTGGTAAATGATAAAATTGCTTCGGCAGGGAAAGGCTGGGGCTCAGAAATATTCACAAAAAGAGAACTATTTTGTGATGTATTGTGCGTCGATATAATTGTGAAATTGCCCGAAAGTGTAGCTGACACTTTATTAGTCTACAATTAACATAATTTGCTTCAATGGAATTTGTCCAAAACTTTTATACCAAAGTCTATGCATATGTAAATTACTTTTTTTACATATTCACCATTCACATCGGCTTCTTCATGAATTCGTCTGTTGCACTTTCTCAAAATCATAAAATGGGAATGAATGGATTTTCAACACCTTCCCATCGTTAAATGTTTAAAAAAAATGTAGGAAAAAAAGTGTTGGAAGCATTTTCGATGAGGATAAGGCACTTGAAAATGGCTCAATTGGCTTGAATTAATTATTCGGCAAATCATTAAATTAACATGCAACGTAATGGTATTTTTTTTAATAAAATTGTTGTTGATGAGAATGCAATTACTTTTGTTGTGAAAGTAGAAATAGAATTTGTGATCATTCCATGTTAAAGGCACTGTAACAACATTTTACAACAAAGAGGAGTTAATAAAGCTCATAATGTAATATCAATGCGAACACAACAATATTTTCAAAATGAAAATTTTCTCATCACAAAATATTCCAACTAAACGAACAACAACAATGGGGGAATAGCAAATAATAAAAGGAAAAACCAAAATAGTCAGAAAATCTATTTGTTGAAAATAGCTTTGACTAGCAACGTATAGAATGGAAAACCTTCTATTCCACATCCAAAAACTCTGAAGTCATCTAAAAACACAATACAAAGTTATGTTCAATAGATGTTACATATGCCAGATCCCAATGCACATCCTATTCTCTTCTACAACAACACTTTGCTACATAGTTCGGAAGAATAACGAAAATCCTTGATTCTATAGAAGTATTTCTTTATTATTGCGCTATCTTTCTTTCTATGTGTATGCAAAGTCGAGTATATGACTTTAAAGCTCTATTGTGACAATCTTGACACTGACTGTAACAAAGTATATCGTAAGCTTTTTAATAAGAAGATCCTCAACTATATGAAATGTATTTTTATACATTTTTACTGGAGCTGTGAACGAATATACTGTTGTGATAATAGAATGTGTTTGTGGATGAGCGCTTGAGTTTCCTTTTTTTTCCTTATATCTTCTGGTATTGTTCGTGTAAAATCATTTACATAACTCATAAGTATGCACACAAACAAAAACGATTTACATGAAAAATATCACTAAAGGCTATGAGATCATTGTCTGGAAAATAGAAGGGCACGAGATTTATATAGATACGTATCCGTACAATGTTCATTAATATTTATAAGGGAATGCAACAAGAAAGAATATACAAAATGCAAGTGCAGACGATGCACTGAATGGAGAGGTGACTATATCAATTATGACAATACTTTTCAGAGCGCCAATGGTTGAAAAAATCAAGAATTCAGTTTCCTTAAGTTTCTATAATTAGACGAGAAGATTTTTTGAAAAATAATTTCAGATATCTCACGGTATAAAATGCTTTGTTATTTACGAATTTAGTTAAAATTTATGAATATGAAGTGGATTTGGGTCTGTTGGGAGCTAAACTCGGTCTATTCCAACTGTCAAAGTGACGTTTTAAACGTCAAACAAAAATTTTCTTTTTCGAAATATCCGAAACTTGTTTATTTTTCCTCAATTCTATCAGTGTTATAGAATTCTATCGTTGTTATACATACTATATATACTTATATACATACTATATATACTACAGGTTTTGCATATTTCGAAAGAAAAATTTTTGTTTGACGTTTAAAACGTCACTTTGACAGTTGGAATAGACTGGGTTTCGCTCCCAACAGACTCATTTATACGCATTTAAAATACTTAGGAGAAGTACAACGATTCTAGTTAAATTTGACGTCATAATGGATGGTTTTTTTGAAATGTACTTAGAAACCATATGCAAAAATGTATTATGTCCATGGAAGTAAAAAAAAATTTTTGAGGTGAAGATTAGTGTAGGGAAAAATCAAAAACCTTATCTCTCCGCCTTTTTTCAAATTTGAAACAATCGCAGCGCCATCTTGTACACCGATTTTGACAAAAAAAAAACTAATATTACAGCGGACTTAATTTGTAAATGTTACGCTTTGATTTATGTCAATGTAAATTTACATTTAGAAACGTCAAAGTGTAACATTTAGAAATTAAGTCCACTGTAGCTAACATAACGGATAACAAAATTTTTTGGTTGAAAAATTTTTCCTGCAGATTGATTTTCCAACCAAAAAGTGGAAAAGTAAGTTCGAGATTGATCCTGTATAACAGGCTACTTCGCGGAATGAAACGCTTTCACTTACTGGAGGACTCTGAGTGATTCATTTGTTTGTATTTGTGAGTTTTCCTTGCAACCGTCACTAACACACACAAAATAATTCAAGGAGAGTCCCTCAATAAGTGTGTTTTCCGCGAAGAAGCCAATTCTGCCGTAATTTGCATAAGAAACTTAGTGACGTCATTTTGAGAGAGAAAATGTATCAAATTCTCTCTGAAAATGTCATCACAAAGTTTCTTATGCAAATTACGGCAGAATTGCGGCCAGATAGAAAGAACATAAAGAATGAAAGGTATACGAGAGAGAATTTTTGGGCATTTTTGAGAGAATGACGACTGTCACTAAAAAGTTCTTTCTATCTGGATGCACGCGCAGCACCTTATCATGTGTCTGGAGAACAGTAACAATCTTGAAACAAATTCCGAAGCAAAACAAATAGAAAATTTTATTGACAGTCACAGGCAAAAAAAAAAAACTTCTGTGCTAATTGTAGAAACAAAGTCATTGCAACATATCTATCGCGACAGTGTACACGGGTATATGAAAGATGAAACTATGATAATAAGAAACATGGAAATCTTCAGGATCTCCTTGATGCGGTTATACAGCTTTTTATAACAAGACCGTTTTGTTATATACTTTATTGTTGTCGTTTTCAGCTTATCATAACTAATTAGCTTGCTTTTTCCATATTTTTTTTTTTTGCTTCTCGTTCGCATAATGGAAATATTTTCACTCTGAATAGAAATAAGATATTTCCTGTCCGTTTTAGTCGTTGACGTTCGCTCAGAATGAGGAAAGAAAACTTTTAGTTTTATTAGAAAAAAAAGTAAAATCCTTTTTTTCGGTAAGAAAAATTGTCTTTGCAAAATATTATTTGTTATGTAAATTATTATGAGACAGGAACACGAAACTTAGCATTTTTATAGTCGTGTTTTATTACGGTTAAAGTGATATTGTTGCTGCTGTGTTTTATGCTTCGCTACAGGTATAATCAACACTAAAATATATGTAGAAATTTACAAATTTATAAGTACAAACTTCTGTTACAGTTCCATGTTATATGGGAAACAACAATGTGTCCTTTTTGTGTGTAGTCAAAGTACTTAAAATTTGTGCACTTGGAAAGTTTATCGTGACACTTTTTACAGTAAACCTGAGCCCAAATTTAATACATTGAGGAATATACTTATGAACGCAAATAGCACCAACTCCCTGACGAATAATTTCAGTGAAACATCCGACTTTTAGTTTTAAAGTTATGTTTCACCTCATATCTTTTCGAATTTTCAGTTTCTGCAAATTCTGCCCTTTAGCAACTCCACTATTCGTGAAGATCAAATATTATGAACGTTTTTTGTTCAATCTCTGTGACCGCAGTACTCATTCAAATTAAAAAAAAAACTGCTACCGAAAAGTCCATCAAAGAATACAATAGAAAATAGCTTTCAGTTTTACAAAAAAAAATATTTTTCGCGTAGCTTTTCCACGCTTATGAACGCGGCGAGACCGACTCTTGTTCACAGTCATGGTAACAACTTTTGGTCGGAACAACTACTTTCCATTGTCGAGAAGAAAATCAATTTTATTCTACTAACTTTATAAGCATAAGAACTGACCCAGGGATGCTTTTTTTAAGTTGTATACGTTATATGGGTCGCTCGTCTAGATCTTCCTTTTTTTAACGACTTTCTTAATCATAAACGCCTTTAAGAGTGCACACTGCTTATAAAAGAGCCATCTGTCGGAATCTTTTCAACTAATGAAAATTTCTATGGAATTTCTTGCAATTTTCTTTAACGTTTTTCTTTTAAAGCCTCAAATGAAAACGAATGCTTATGTCGTCATTACATACTTGACCTATTCCCAAACAAAATTGCGAAAACAGTTTTGTAGAAAACATTTACATTTGCTGGAAATGTGAATTCCAATATTTCACTGCAAAAGTCAGTCGTTTAACTTTTCCGCTTAATAAACACTTGAAAACGCATAATTTTTTCGACCAATGTGTTTTCTCACTTAATCTTTACCTGAATAATAAATTTAAATGACAGAAAACATTTTCTATGAGTCAGAAATGGATAAAAACTTTTTGAGTTGATACATTTGCAAATATTTGTAAACGTCAAAAGCCAACAAAGATGGCGGTCATTTTTATTTGCAATCATCAACTCAAAATTTTTTGTATCAATTTCTGACCTTTAGAAAATGTTTTCTGTCATTTAAATTGATTATTCAGTTAAAGATTGAGTGAGCAAACACATTGGTCGAAAAAATTATGCGTTTTGAAGTGTTTATTAAGCGGAACGTTACAGAAAATTGCGAATTTTTCCATACAAATTTTCGTTAGTTGAAAAGATTCCGACAGATGTCTCTTTTGTAAGCAGTGTGTACTCTTAAATGCTTTGGTCAAATTTATTTCTTCGACTATATCCTTATAAGATCGTTTTCGCAGGTAATTTAACTGAAAGTTACGAAACATTGACTAATTCAGTTAATGTTAATTTGGTGGTTCACATTGTGAGAGTTTCTACGTTACACAAGTTTTCGAGTAATGGTTTCCCTTTAAAATTGTTGTAGTTATTGAATCGATGAAAATTTAATGGAAATAACAAAATAAAAAGCATCGAAGCAACAGCTTCGTTTGAAAAGTAAAATGCCAATTTGCTCGTCTCAGTTTTTTGATGCAAGTGCACAAAATCTAAGCGAAAACTATATTTCTGTTGCATTTGGATTCTGGTTTAAAATATTAAGTCCCTTTGTAAAATGTTACACAAACTTTATATACAAGTTTTCCTTTCTGAAGTATTTTGTAACTTTTGCTCGACTAAAAAAAACATGAATTTGTTGTTATATACATCCTACACCACTCTGGATACTTAAATGGTGTACATAAGTGAAAAAAATGAGCAACAAGCACATTATTTACTTTGGTAAGTTATCAAAATCGTAGTAGCAAGAATCATGAGTGAAATAAGTTTGGGATACGATTTAAAGGTTCTCCAAACTTAGTTTAGCATTTTATAATAAATTCTCATCGTCAACCACAATCTACACAGTTTTCTTTTCCACACAGAAAGCATGTGTGTGCATACATAAGTCGAGTACATGATCTGAGAAAATATTTGCCAAGTTCCGTTGTATGTACATAGCTTTTTTTCAAAGGTTTTCCTCCATTTATTCAATTCGTATATCGACCGGCTTTTTTAGGTTTACATATTTTCGGATTATATGAAATTTCAATCGAGTCGCGGTTTGTCTGATGTGTTTTGTAGAGTGGAAAAAAATGTGCAACTACCGGTTCTTTGGTCAGCCATACATTGCCCCTAACTGTGTAACCTCATTATGCTTGTTTTTGCAGACTATTGACAGAATTCATGTGCATTGTACGGTGGGCATTTTTTTTCGTCCCTTTTCTCCTTTCGTTCTCGATGTTACGGATATTCAAATTTTAAATTGTGAAGATAAACGTTGATATCTGTGTTTCAGACTGAACTATTTTCGGTCGAAATTGTTATTGGAAATTCAGGTAAGGGTTTGTTTACTATCTTCGAAATTAGAAAAATAAGGATACTGAAAGTTTTAATAGAAATCTGCCCACACTCCTACGACTCATATCGATTTCGAGTTAAATTTTTGTAGCTTCAAATAAAAGCTTCACATTTACCTACCTACCAGATCTTGATTTTATTATAATATTAGGTGTCGGACAGGTGATGAAACGGATGATGTAATAAAAATAAATTGGTAACATAACGATGTATAAGATGGCGCTGCGAGCGCTTCGAATATGAAAAATTATCAGTTATACCAACACTAGTTTTCACGACACAATTAAAAAAATATAAATTTGCCTTTTGTGGACCAGATACGAGAGCTGCCGAGCTCCAGCCGCCGCTTGAATTCGCTTGGAAATTCCACTATTTTGTCAATTTTGAAATTGTAATTTGTTCGTCGCAACCGGCTAAGCCGCGTTTTAGCCGCCACCGACTGTCTAGCCTATTTTAGCCGATATTTTGTCACATATCTGCTCTGACATAATATATTTTATACAATTTCGTTGCGAAATGGGGTACTTTTGGTAACTAAAAAACCAGTTACAAAAACAATTTTTATGCAACGCATACTTGAGGGTGAATCGCTACGCTCGTATGATAAATCCACATCTCTTGACGAACAATTGTTACTTTTCGCAACTTGTTGCATAAATATATATTTTTTAATATTTGTCGTGAAAAATAGTGTTGGTATTACCGTTAATTTTTATATTCGAAGCGCTTGCAGCACCATCTTGTGCATCGTTATATGACCAATTTTTTTCCAACAGGAACGGAAAGGTGAAAACCGACAAGTTTCTGATTTATCATACAAATCAGAAACTTGTAGGTTTTCTGTTCCCGTCCATCATCCGTTTTATTACACGGCTTAACCGGTTGGAAAATCGTAGCTTTATGTTGAATTGCGACGAACAAATAACAATTTCAAAATTGACTAAACAGTGAAATTTCCCAAGGTATATAAAGAGAAAAGGTAACGCAATGAAGAGTTTATCGCGGCACATGACTTTGAGGTGAATATATTACCGTTATGTTACATACTTGGTGAGTTAGTTCTATCAAGATGTAACCCATGACAGAATTGTACATGAACAAGGCAATTGCAACAACATTATCATACTAAAATGTCACCGATACAACCTAACAATAGTAGATTACAGTGGGGTGCGGAAGTAAGTCATTACATGAGGGATCAATTTTGTGACGAGTGTTTATCCCGAGCCGAAGGCGAGTTATACAACTGTATGAGTCAAAAAAACAGTTTTTAAAGCGAGTTGCTTAAAAATACACGAATGAGTTTGAGTGTCACGAAATGATCCTGAATGGATAACTTACTAACCACTCCCCACTGTATGCTATTTTAATCGATGTCCCATCCGAAAACGCGTCATTACATGCAGATATACAGAAGTTTCCTTAACATACATGTAATGAACAATTTCCGTGGGGTGCACATATACATGAAATGACAAGTTTTCGGTGGGACATCGATTAAATATTTATATATTCACCTCAAACTGGTGTGTCGTAATAACTCTGATCCGCTAACGATTTGCGCGTTACCTTCTTCGTTTATATACTTTGAAATTTCCAACCGATTTCAAGCGGCGGCTCTCATATCTGGTCCCGGGAAGACAAATTACTTTTTTGTCACTATTTTTGAGTTGTGAAAAACGAAATTGCGTAAAACGTATTATGAAAAACGTTACGAAAAGAGGGCGTTTTCGTTACACGATGTTATTTCCAAACTCGTTACATTCGTTTGAAAATTCCACGTCTAGTGACAAAAACATCTTCTTTTCGCAACTTGTTGTATAAATAACTATTTTATATCAAGTTGTGAACCAATTTTTAAAAACGATTTTTAAAAAAACTTGCTCTACAAATAAGAAATTCGAATACGGAATTAATTTTATGCTATAAAGACTGCTGGGAACTCCTAAACTAACTGCTCGACTTTACAAATAATGTTCTAGAAAAAGTTTGGATCGCAAATGTTGGTTTAATCCGAAGAGTGACAAGTGAGAAAAACTAACTACCGATGTACGACGAGGTACAGCCAAAGAAATTCGACTTTGCAGACGAACAACGTTTTCTCCGTTTTTCTTATTTCTCTCATTCTCAATTCATCTAATTTGACATTCGTGACAGTTTGGAGAGTGAGAGAAATAAGAGAAACGAAGAAAACGTTTGTACGGGTGGAAAGATAAATTTCTTTGACTGTAACCTGTAACAGTAAGAAAAATTTCTGATTGATTCAGAGGACGATTTTTTCAATCAACTTTTGAGCGCGGGGTTAAAATGAAAGATCGATTCGTCAGCTGGGCATATCATTTGTATCCATTTTTATCGCCTTGGAAGGTAAAATGATGGTAGTGACTAATACCCTAATAATTGCATTCAAAGAGTTTAAAACTTTGCAAGCAAGAAACTTTAGGGATTATCAATTAAAGACTTTGTAAGTTAACCTTCGTAGAGCTTCTACATCTACTTCGATTAGCCCTAACTATACAAGAAATTCTGAATGAAATCGTCAACACTTTTTGCATTTCCCTAAAGCGGCATAAATTGTACAATCTATCAAATATATCACTCACAAAAGATTAAGGAAGAAGAAACCATAATTCGCTTGGTTTAATTATCACCACCTACTGGGCCCACCCTCATAATCTCATGATCCACATTCCTATAGACCGGAGGAAGTAAAAAAAACCAAAACAACTTAAAACAAACAAAACAAATAAATTTATTTTCTGTTTTAATAACAAAAATAAGATTATTTGCCATCTCCCACAAGATTTATATATTGTTCACTTTATCGCGCATTCATTTCACAATTTTCTTTCTTGTTTTTTTTTCTTTTCCTTTATTTTCCCTGTATAGATCCTGCCCGAATATTACACTTTTCGTCTCAAATTTTGTACAAACTTTGACTTCGCACAGAGAGATAAAAATACGAGAAAAAAAAACTTCTTTCTGATGGTGAATATAAATGTAAATATTATTCGTTGTGAATATTAATTATGTTTTATTTTGTGCAAGTTTTATGTCGGAGGTTTTTAAGGAATTGTTTATTTTTAAGATAAAAAAAATTGTTAGAAGTGTCAAGGTTTTCTGATTTCTTTAAATGTTTACTTATGGACTTTATACAATTATTCAATGTCGCTTTGTTGATTTTACAGCCAATTTATCAGTCAATAAGGCAGAGTTCGTTAACTAGTTTGTTCCTTTAGTGGGAATATCCGAGCAATTCTTTCATTATCGTCAGATTCTACTCTGTTCCGAGTCTCGTGAAAGGATGCCACGACAAAATGCTACAAACAAAAGTTTCTGTCGCAAGATTGGAGCGATGAAGAGGAATTTAGCGGAACTCTAAAAGCTTTATCGAGAATGGGGGCCTTATCGGGTTTATTAAGATTTTGAAATCAGCTCCCAATTGAGAAAGACGAGATTCTTGGGGAAAGGATTTTGACAGCCAAATTGAGGGAGGATTCCAATATTGTGAAGTTAGTCTGGACAGAACCAAAAGATCAATCAAAGTACCTGGGCTTTAACGTACGTGTTCCTTTTCCATTTTACAGTAAAACTCTAACAATCTGTGGATCTATGACTCTAACGATATTATATGGATTGTGGAATCTGCGAAACGAATAATTTCGGCTTGTAGAGCGTTTCGTATACCAAAAGTACAAGTATTGCAAGTGTGTGAGTGAACCATAAAAAGAGTTCTTTTCCAATCAATAATTCGGAAAACAAACAACGAAAACAATAAGTTTATAATGTGTTTAGTTAATAGTTAAATAAAAATAGCCATTCGCTACGTTACATCAAATAAAAACTTCCATCTAACCAATAACCAATTCAACTTTATTATTTTCTGTGTACATTGTACATTTCTAAGTTATAGGAGAATCGTACATAGCGTCAATCAATTTGTTCAATATGGGCACTAAACTCATAATAGAAAACTGAATAATTGATAAACTATTTGCTAATGGCCACGATATTAAATGATAATTGTTTATTCGTGAACTTCTTTAATAAGTATATGCCTCTGGTGGATAGATTGATACGGACTAGACAAGGGTTATAAATATTCCAAAAAATTATGAATGGCATTTCTCGACGATATTCACATATCGTGAAATTGGAAATTGTTATTTCAATTTCATTTCCCGATCATTACACCAGAGAGATAATAAGCCGATACACGTTGGCTCGAAATTGTTATTATTTTACCGACGATATTTTTATCGTTTATTTGAGCGACACAGTAAATTAATTAGATTATGAGGATAAATAAGTTAAACTGTTGTAATGGACTTACCATTGTATAATATTGTAGAACCACGTGTTGCTTCAGGCGAATGGGGTGGTGGTGATGGAGCTGTTTGTCCAGCTGTAGGTGATGATGGACCCCAACACGATGCTGTCACAACTGTCTTACCGGTGGCTACTGCAGCTGCTGGTGAATCGCCTACCACATCGATTTCTTCTTCATCATCCAAATCAAGATTTGGTTCTTCAGCACGATCCGGCCATGGATATGCCTTCCATTTCTTTGCCATCAAACATCGGGGCATTGTCACACAATGAAATCAAATCAAAAGCAATTTATATATTCGACACTAAAAATCGGTTCCGATATAAACCAAACGGAACGAATTTTGTGTTATTTTCAATAAATTCGTTTTTCCTATTTGGAAATTCGTAATCGGCGCCTACTTGACTTTCGATGCTTTTTCGATACGAAAACAATGCTAAAGTTCGTCAAGAAATGGTTTTTATGGATTAACGCCGGTTTCGTCATCCGAAAACACCAAATAAGAGTTTCTCAATGTTAGTTTTCCACACAAAAAAAATCAATTTGTTTTTAGAAATCAGTTCGTCAAGTCCATCGATTATAGATACTTAATTCGATATTAATATCAAATGTTCCTTCTATTTTCTTCGTTTTTTTTATTTTGTTTGTCGGCAATCAATCACAAAGTGCACAATCAGCAATTTAAATTTCCTCGATCCACATAATCAATCATAAACCGCTTTTACAATATTTTTCATTCATTCACTTGTTATGTAGATTCGCATTCGTTGTTGTTTATATCCTTCTTTTATACAGTTTTCGCTGTGTGCAACAATCAGTTCAACACCAAAAAAAAAGTAAATTAATGAAAGAAAATTATATTTCAGCAATCAACACGAACCAATGTCTTCTTCACACAACATACAATCAATGTCCTCACACAAAAATATCAACAAAAAAAAAGAAATCGTCACTTCAAGTCTTTATGAATACAATTCGTTGAATCGAGAAATAAAAAAGTGTTGCGTTTTGTGTGGTTGTTTTTTTTTGTAACAATTTATATTAAAAATATCAAACGAAAAATTGAAAGACGTTTTGGTTTTATGCAGAGTATGGTCTTGGGTATATAGATTTTAAGTTTAAAATGTTTTGAATAATAATTATACAGAGAAAAAGTGCGAACCGAACGCTTACAACCCTTACAGGCTTTTGATTCATCCCCGACTGTGTATCGGCTTTATAAACCGATTCAACTAGTCGAATTGCGTCTACAGTGGGGATGAAATATCATCGCACATGTCACATGCGCCCCTCGATTTTTATATTTTCTATTATATCCTTCGTAATATTGTGATATTCTCATGTGCTTCGCTTGTATATATGCTGCACAGAAAATGTTTATATATCGCTGCTTTGTTGAATGTTTCGAAATTAAATGTTCCTTTTTTTCTCTGCTCCTTCAAAAAGTTTTTAATACCAAAGCACATTTTACCCCAGTTTCACCAGTTTCACCGATTACTCCTTCAGATTTCATTCATTTTCTCCTTCAATGCTGCCACTTGTGTACTGTTATATCTGTTGCGAAAAGATATGTTGGTATTTGAACGTTCGTTTTGGTTGAAATTTGGTTTAAAATTGTGTTTTTATGCTGTGTTGTTATACTTTTTTTCGCTCCTCCGTTTGTTGATGAAGAAATCGGTTTGGTTGTTACTTTCTCGTTCGTAGCCTGCAACATATCGTAAATGAAACTTATATTTTCATTGAGACTACGGGCTTTTACAATGTCAAATAACTGCTATTGTCAACATTAGAATATGAGCTGACCAGTGAATCAATGGAAGACTCAATATTATAGCGAAATTCGCCAATAATGAATTTTAGCTCCCATACGAAATTCAAGAAAAATAGAATGTATGTTATGAAGGTCTCATTCGTTTAGTATAATCTCATATCGTTTAGATGTTTGATCTGGAATTATGAAGGAAATACTCGTAATCTTTTAATCTTGTAGCTGTCTTTCCGTGTGTCTTTCTGTCTGCTTGTTTATCTCCACTTTTTTTGGAACCGATTTTGTGTCTACTTTTTTCTACAAATACAACTTGAGTTGAAAAAAAAAAAGAAATCGGTCAAGATCCCGAGAAATGAATGAGGTAATGTTTCTTCTAGATTTCGTTAAGCGAAAATGAATATCTCGGTAAAACTCGGAAAATCAGGCCTCCCACTACTTTTCGCCGTGTCCGAAATTCGGACATTTTATCTCAAAATTTCGGACATTTTATCAAAAAATTGCAAAAATTTTGGACAATTCGGACATTCGTTCTTTGAAGTTGAAAGCAATTTTTCGACCCACCGTCAGGCGAAAAGGGTCAAAATTTGTTTAGACCGTCACGTTATGCTGTACCTTTCAACGGCTGAAATGAATGAAAACCCACCAGCGAAATAACTCCTCAGTTTTTACGCTCAAAAATTTAAATTTTGCAGCGCAAAAAATTAACGTACAGAAAAAGTATTTCGTCGCTCGGTCCGACATTTGTGAAGCAATTTTTTAACACAACGTAATTTTGTTTGGAAAAAACTTCTGTAATTTAAGCACAAGATTCCATTCAAACAAACTTTTGCGTATTTTCAGCGATAGTGTCACCTCAAACGATATCATTAATTTTGGAAGCGGACTTACGGACTGCGACACATTTTGCTTTTTAAGAGGTTTTTGTATGCGATATCGTTAATTTTGGATGTGGATATAAAGGTCAAAGTGTGAGGTTTTTGAATGCGATATCAGCCGTTTTGGAAGTTTGCAGTTGTTAAAACTAAATTTCGTGAAAAAAATTTCTGTTTTTTGAAAAAAAATTTCGCAGAAAAAAAAATTTTCTTAGAAAAAAAATTTCTCCGAAAAACCTTGTCTCCGAAAAAATAATCTACGAAAGAAAAATGTTCCCGAAACAAATTTTTCTCCAGAAATTCTACGAAAAAAAATTTTCTCCGAAAAAAATTTTTCAGAAAAAAAAGTTTTCTACGAAATGCTGTTACGGTTGGAATTTGTAATTTTGTGATAATTTCTACATTAGGACACAGCCATTGACAATGCTACTCGTTAAAGGTTTGCGAAATATTTGATTAATAAAACTTCCAAATTGAGCTTCATCGAGTTTTTCTTACATGGAAACAAAAGCAACCTTGAAAAAATTTTTCAGAAAAAAATTTTCTCCGAAAAAAATTTTTCAGAAAAAAATTTTCTCCGAAAAAATTTTATTCGAAAAAATTTTCTCCAAAATTTTTTTTCCGAAAAAAAATTTCTACGAAAAAATTTTCTGCGAAATTTTTTTTGAGGAATTTTTTTCGGAGAATTTTTTTTTCGAAAAAAATTTTTTTCCGAAAAAAAATATTAATACCGAAAAAAAATTTTCTTTGAAAATAATTTTTCCCCAAAACAAAATTTCTCCGAAAAAAAATTTGCTCCAAAAAGAAAATTTCTCCGAAAATAAATTTACCAGCTCGAAGACGTTAGCTGCGAATAGGTCCATTTGAAGAAGCATGTTGGAGAAGGCCAAGATGGTCAATGGATTTCATTGACAGAAATCGAAGTGTAACATTTAGAAATCAAATCCTCTGTATATTGAAAAAACAATTTTTTGGTGCCAAACGTTCGAAAATAGTACTCCGCACCAATTGGTTAACTACACTACTAAAAAAAGTAGGAGAGACTTTTATGTTTCATATTTTATGTTCCAAAACCATCCCACTTCCTACTCCTACTACAAAATCGATGATAAGCGGTGAATTTGTGGGTTTCAGAACATAACGATCTCAAAAAATAATATTAATTTGTGTACCGAATTACACAAAGTGGAATTTTGCCAGCCTCTCTATAAATTGGTATTAACGAGGCGAAGGCGAGTAGGACCAATTTATAACAAGGCCAGGCAAAATTCTACTTGTGTATCGAGGTTCACACAACGTTTTGTGTGCTTGTATAACACAATAGAAAAAACATAAACAAAAATCACTCCACAAAAATGCACCTTTTTCTAATGCATACTTGATTGCGGACTACAAAATATATATGAAAATCCATTGTAGGCAAAATAGCACTTTGTGGTACTCCTTCGCGGACTACAAAGTGTCGTATTGTGTTATGGAAACACACAAAAGAGTTTTGTGTTTTAACCACATTGGCTGTCAGTATCGGCCACGGCAACATCATCATACAAAATTATAAAGTAAACAAAATTTTACTAAAATTTTTTAAGGCCCTAAGCGTACCAATTTTGATTGTTTATTCCAAATTAACCAATTATTTTGGTTGATTTCATTTTCAGGATAAAGCTGTTAAAAAGTAGCTTGCAATTACGTTACAACTCAAAAATCAGTCGTAGTCTGACAAATAATGTTATTCATGATTCTTAGATTTCATTAACAAAGTTGCCAAGCTATGCTGTTGGTGTACGGAAGCACAATTTCATTGCTAAAAGATTGATGTAAATTCTCCACATTTTTTGTGACTAATTTGTCCCAAACTTGGGATTTCCTGAATGAAAAGTACATTGTTATGGGTTGTGTGAGTTCCCAGAATTATCTCGATTGAATGTCACAACAACTCTAAATGTTCCTCTAGGGTTCATCTTAATGAACGAAAAACAATGACAATGCGTCACGCTGGCTATAAATAATTTACCTGAATGTTTATAAAAAATAAGTTCATAATTCTGCACGAAAACCATGTTTTATTAGCCCAATATGTCAAAATAAGGAAAAAAAACTGCTAACTACATAATCACAATGTTCTTTATTATACATAACGTGTAATGTAATGCGAGTTTTGCACATAAAAGGATTATCTTAATATGTAAGCATACCCATCTTTCAAGGTATAATGTGCGACACTACAACCCATAGTGAAACTTGACATCACCTTTACAAAAACCGTAACATGCAACATATAATGTTTGTAGTAGAAATATGTGGACATATTCCATGGACGATTCAAAATTCTTCTGACGCTCGATATGTACATCTTTACACATGTTTGTATTAGATGTGTGTTGCTTCGCTTTATTGAAAAGGTTATAACTAGGAAACCCATAGTATACATACTTCTTCCTATTACGATATTAGTGACAGCCATCTGACATAAAGTCTGAGGTATTTAGCTTTAGATGGATATTTAATATAGTGAATTACTGTGCGTTTATGATATCGACACTCCGCTTATGTCCAAAGCTTATGTCACATTTTATTTGTTGCATATGGATCCCAACACCTTGTAAGGAATTGATTGTAAATTATTATGGATATTAGTGACACACCAAATGTTTTCATCCACAAATCCCGTCAGCACTTTTTACGTTTTTTCCTCCCCCCATGTCAGCTCATGTCCCTTATTCTGATCCCTCCCCCTTGGGACGTCCACTTTTCAAACTGTTTTGTGAAAAGAAAATTTTGCAAAAAGTAGAAAAAGCTGTAATCTTTATCATAAAACATATGAAGAGACTCGTACCCATCAGAATCGATATTAGCAAAGAGACCCCAACGTATCAGAATAAACGTCTCAAACTGTTAATATGTGTTGAAGTGCCGAAATGGCAATATTCAAAAATCCATCCCGAAGTTCACTTCTGGTTTATTTCCGGTCACTTCTGGTTTATTTTCGGTCACTTCCGGTTCATTTCCGGTCACTTCCCACTACTTCATTGAGCAAAAATGCTGCCCTTCCCTACAACAACGCAAAAACAATTTTTTTGGAATGATGCCAACCCCAGGACCGACGACCTGAGATCCTAAGTGTAGACCTAGGACCCAAATTTCCATAAGGAAAAATATTTTCTGCATACGTGAGAGTGTATTGGTTGTGACGGAAAATATTTTCTCATCACTTGGGATGAAAAGTTGCTTTCCGCGGTATGTGCACTAACACACTCTTACTGTTACAGAGAAATTTCTTTCAAAATACCCTAATACACAGTCGATCTGTACTTTTCGCTAGGGCTTCGTCCGCGTGCGTACACATCTCGTGTGTATTGGGGTATGTTGGAATATACTATTCCGTCAATTTTATTTAAAAGTGACTAAAAAGTGGGAAAGAAGATTTTGAAAAGCGGTTAAGGTTAAGAGATAGATGTTCGGTGTCAAAGGAAAAGTTATTATGTTGAGTGTGTTTGGTGTCAGGGTGATCAACAAAATGGCCGACGGTAGTATGGGACGCCCTTAGTGCGAAAATTAATTTTTTTTTTGAGTTGGAGATAAAGTTGCTGGGTTTTGGGGCTGTTCATAAATGACGTGACGCTTGCTATAAAATCCACAAAGTTCATAACTCCAAACTGGTGAGACATTTCGTTTATAGTACTCCGGCTACCCCCCCCCCAAACGCACCCCCTGTTTGGGGGGGGGGGTAGCCAGAGTCCTATAAACATAATTTGCTGTCCTGCATGAGTTATGACCTTTTTATGGATACCCATTTTTTATAGCAAGCGTGACGTCATTTGTGAATGGCCCCTTTGTTTGTAGTGTGTCAAGGTGACCAACAAAATAGCCGACGATGATATGAGACGAATTTAGGGGGAAAACTGATTTTTTTTTGTTGAAGATAGATGTTTCGTATCAAAAGAAATTTTTTTCGACGAAATTTTTTTTCGCCGGAAAAATTTTTCGCCGGAAAACTTTTTTCGGCGAAAATTTTTTTCGGTGAAAAATGTTTTTCGCTGAAATTTTTTTTTTCGCTGCAATTTTTTTTTTCGCTGAAATTTTTTTTCACTGAAAAATTTTCTTCGCCGAATTTTTTTTTCTCTTTTCTTCCAAAACTACTGATATCACAACAAAAACCCTTCTTAAAAGGGAAATGCGACGCAAGTGTTCGTCTCTTCTTCCAAAACAACTGATATCAATTTGGGTGACGCTTACAGCTTCTGAACTCAAAAAATTCTTTTGAAATGTTTTCATTTTTGATTAAAGAAATGCGTCACAAATGCCGGACGTTTCCCTTTCAAAAAGGGTTTTTGTTGTGATTCTGACTACATGTCTTCCATAGTTCTTAAATTGGTAAAAATTGTAAAAAAATTTCTCAAAGAAAAAATAGCTACCTGCAATTTACGTTCATACCCCCTTCCTCCCGTCCTCTTTCCTCCCCCTGACACTTGTCTTCTAACAGTTATCTGGGTGTTAAGTGAATGAAAATTACATTAAAAGTATACTCCTAACCAGGTTTTCGAAACACATGATTGAGATGGATAGTAGCTAATCTGATATGTTTCATTCTAACACAAATTCTACGAATTGTAACGGAAGTTCTTATGACTTCTAATTTTTGATACCTTTCAGTACATCGGATAGGTTCAGTGAAACATTTAATCACATTGATATCATTACATAGCATTGTCCTTAGCAAAACTTTTTACTGCCAATGAATGCATTATGTAAATCACTATTTGCACATCCACATTTCCTAAACTATGGATAAGTTAATGAATGGATTATGGTAGTTGCAAAGTTTCTGTTTTATCGAAGAATGTTCTTCTCGATTGAGTTTGAGTTATTATTAATGTATGCATCGAAACTATGACGAGATATTTGATAACATTTACACATGTGAAGGGATTTTCGACGTAAAATGACCTCGAATAAAACCTCACACAAAACTTTATACCACATCTGTGCTATCTTCTTACACATCTGAAACTTAATTTATCCAAAGAGATGATGGAACACGCGTTCTCATATATATACTGGCAACAAAAATATTTGGGAATACGTGTGGTGGATAGGAGTTAATAGAACTGAAATCACCTTTTCCAGTAATCGCACATAATGCGATAAGGTGTGGCTGAAAATTCCTTTATTTTATACCTTTTTAGTCGATTGAATCACTCCATACAATTTTATCTTATTATATTTTCCAATAAATATCTATTTTCCTCTGCTTCACCACGAGTGTTACTGGTTGTATATGTAGGCAAGTCAATACATATAAATTTAGATGATGCAATGAGACCCGTACGCCCCACTAACTCAAGCCGTCAAACTCCATCATCACCGTCAAGCGATTAAAGCTTTCACAACAAGTTCATCGAAATACTTACCAGGTCTTTTCTATGAAAATCCACAAATTCGTTGTAGTTGCTTATAAAACACATGACAATGACTGTCTAAGCCTTTCACCTATGAGAGCAGGGGCAAGAAAATATTGACTTTTGCGTAGCAGTGCCATCTATTATGTACTAGGTGCGGAAACTATCTGGGCTTAGAATGCCGGTTCGCCCCATCAATGTGTTTTACCGGCAGGCATTTTTGGACCACATGCTTAACGTGAATTCCGAACCACGCCTGACGGTATCTAGCATTTTACCAGTAGGATTTCTTCTAGTGCTAATTATATCTCCGTCCAAAGTCACACTCAGATATTTGTACACAGAACTCATCGAATATGGGTGACGTCATATTTGTCATTCTTCTATGTACGATTTCACAACCAAATTCACAACTACCCATATTATGAAGCCTGGGTGTGCCTAGGAACGTTACTTTCATGCTATACATTGAAGAAAAATCCTATGCAGAATTTGTCTCCACCAGGATTGAACTCGAGTATCCGTGGTGGAAAGCCAGTACGTTGCCAATGAGCTAACCCGTTTTGCCTCATAACTTCCTTCATTTCCAAGTGCCCGCCAACTTTTTATTTATTTCAAATAACTTCTTTTTAGGCATGGATACATTATTGTGAGAAAAACCGCTAAGGTCAATCTTTTCTTGCTACGCCCCTGTATGAGAGCGAGACACAGCCAGTACTACTTTTGATGTAAGCGCTGTCAAGCTTTTGTGTGGAAATTTCGAGATAGCCCACGAATCATTTGTGTTTCGAATTTTCCAAAGTTTCATATTTTGTTGTAAATTGAATTTCTATAGTTCTGTGCCCGTGAAGATAAAAGTATTAGACCAATATTTCGTACGGGTCTCACAACCATAAAAAATCACTAAGGAAGCCCGTCATCCACAGGTTGTAGATATTGCTATCTTTACTACTGTGAGTGATACGTTAATCGGTGTATGCCATAGTTGTTATACTTATATGCCAAGCCACAGTATTTTATGGATTTTCACCAAGTTCAATGATTCGTTTATAATATCCTTTTTGACGTAGCCGGATACACATTAAGATATTTAATACGATTTATTATAGACTTAATTTATTTATTATTTTTTGTTTGTTTACTCTTTATATATACTTTTAATGCATATTTGATCGAGCTAAATGTAAGTTTATCGTGTTTATTTCATCGCCTAATGTTGTTTACAGTTTTCATTTTTTTTCCTTTCTCTTTTTCCGCACATAGTTTCCAGAAGGTGATTAAAAAAATCAACCGAAACTGGTGTGGTCGTATACGAGGTGGAGGGTGTTGGTTGTTATAAAATTATAATTTATTTATATTGCGATTTCAATCGACTCAAAAGATTGAGCAAATCATCGTAAGACGCACGACCAATCTGACTTTAATGTACTGTAAAGGCTGATATCGCTGAAGCGTATTTTATTTTTGAACAAAATATATAACATCGAGTACATAAATTAAATACACATGATACTAATACGCATACACATCTAGGCGATTTTCACCCGAATATTGGAATCTGTTTGGCAGTCAATAATAACATTACATAACATAACATTACGTTACACAACATTATTCACACTAAATTCATAGTGTTTTAAGAGCGAAAAAATCGAAGTTGTAATATAGCGAGCTCACTGAAAAATTAGCCATTACTTTCATCGCATTCATACGAAAACAAATACCGTACAATATGGTAACTTTGACCTATTTTGATCTTTGTGAGCTAATGAAATTTTGATCACTCAATTCCCTTTTCCGATTTTTCGCACTCTATCACGTCACCCAAAAAAGTGTAAAAAAATATTTTTGTTGGTTTTCAACAAAGCAATATTTTGAGTGCAAAATCAAGCTATTCCGGAATACTCACCCCAAAAGTAACCAGCCCAATCGACCTACATCTGTCTGACTTTAGACGGAGATATAATTAGCACCAGAAGAAATACTACTGAAAAAGTCCAAGCTACCGTTAGGTGTGGTTCGGAATTCACGTTAAGCATGTGGTCCAAAAAATTTCCTTCCGGTAAAACACATTGATGGGGTGAACCGGCATTCTAAACCCTACTAGTTTCCGCACCTAGTACATCATAGATGGCACCAGGTTTCTGTGCAATTTACCACTGAGGCAGTAAAAACTTCGGTAACGAAAGGATTATTTTGATGTAATTATTACAAAAATTGTTCCATTTGTATTTCTGATGTATTTTTGATGTTTGAGTGTTATAACTGTTGAATTAGTGATACAGTCAGCAAAATTAACAGAACTGCACATTTTGTGTTTCGTTTGTTTCTCTTTTTCTCTCTTCAACCATAAGCAAATGCGTGGTAAATACTCACGAAACGTAAAAACTCAAAAAAAAAAAGAGTAAAAGAAAAATTTCGCAGTTCCGTTAATTTTGCTGACTGTATGTTGTTGTTGTTTTGGTGTCGTATATTTGATGTGTTCATGATGCATGGATTGCATTTGCAATTCCACTACATCCATATCACATCCACATCACTTGTACAACACTAATAGATCACCAGTACATCACGAGTACATCTATACATGATATATTTTATGTATATTTGATGTATGAGTGTTGTAAAGGATGCATTAGTGATGTGTTATTGCTGTTCTGGTGTTGTATGCTAAGTGTGTTAGTGGTGATGTGTTAATGATGTGCGAATCGCATGAGTAAAATTGTCAAAAAATCGCTACGAATCTCTTAAGGAGGAAGGTAGGACTCTAAGGGAAGTGTAAAAGTAAAAGGATAGCTGCTGAAAAAATAAAATAAAATAAAGGAAGATAAACGCGAAAATTAGGTATTGGACGATAAGGTGCTTGAAAACATTGTTTTGTTCATACCATTCCCTGCACTTGCCATCAACAGATGTCTGCTTAGTCGTCTAAGTGGGGTCTAAGAAAACATACACTTACACATACACATACATTTCTTTACAAAAATCTTAATTTATATGGAACATTGCAGACAAGAAAATTTGACAGAGGTATAAACGGTGTGGAAAAATTTTATTTTGGTACTGTTGGTAAGTAATACCATTTGAATAACCCTTACGTTAGTCATATGTTTGAAAATATCTATGTAATTTTTGTATTTAACGTGTAATTACAATACTATAAAGTATGTACCGAGTTAAGTAATACCTGATGGCTCGCCAGAGTGTTAATACATATCGAGCTATATGTTCATTTCATATCGTACAATGTTTTACTATACACGCGAGAGTGTTTGGTGCAGACGTGACGTTATATTTAATGAAGTTTATTAAACATGTTTGATATATACAAAAAGCGAATTGAACTATTCGACCACCGGACGCTTAAATAATATTTATATCATTCGGGCATATAATTAGCCATTTATACACTTGAAAGTAGGAGTACAATGGCCATATTATAGTCGAGTTTCATACAAGCTGGGAGGCATATAATAGGAATATTATGGTCGACTCGACTATAATTTTCGATTCGACTATAATTTTCATTATAGTCCGACTATAATATCATTACGTCAAATCTCAAAGGAAATAAAAAAAAAGCCACGAGTCAAATGGCGAATTATATGCCCAAATGATATGAACTGTCGCATTAACCAAGGGATAAATAGTTTGATTATAGCCTTGGTACGTGAATATTCAGAACATTCAGTTCACCTCGACTATAATCGCGTCATTAAATCCCCCGGTTGATAATATACTATTACATGTTTTTACTCCGTAAATGCGTCATTACCTCTTCGCAAGCATGTAAAATACATGCAAAATATTGTACGTAAGTGCTTCCAAATATTTGTTTTGACTCGTAGGATCACAGCATTTGCCTTCGGCTCATGCAAAAAACTTCCTTCGAGAGGAATTCGCTTCTGTAAGTAATGGCTCGCTGTTTTAGTACCGGTCAAATTATTGAGTTTTGAACCGATGACGTTGATAAAATCTTTGGCCCAACGACCGAGAGATTCCAATGCGCCTGGAACGAATATGTAATTTGAACCTACCTGCCCGAGTTGCGTCCCGGATGAGAACTTTACCCAGTGAATCAATGTTAGGCCGTCAGTGCGCTTTCCATCGGTTCTAGAAAAATCTTTGTCCTCAATTATATTGTTCATTACTTGACACCAAACACTCTCGCACAAAATGTTATTTTTTTAAAAAATGCGGTCATACCAATCCAAATTATCGTTGCGGCTTACCTACGCCAAATTACATTCAGATAAAAGTACTCCTATACATGCTTCATATTTTAGCAATTTGTTCCATACTTCCCCTCACATATTTATTTAAAATCATAATTGCGAAAATTTCAATTATTTCTGTTTAATTTAATTGCAAACAAAACAGTTCGTACATGCTTATTTCTATAACCCAATCATTCTTGATCCATTTTATATTATACACACAAAATCATACTGTTCCGAATCTATTATTTCAAAATGTAACGAGCAGAGCTACTGTTCAACAATAATACGTCTACGACTTGCATATGGATTATGAACCGTTTCGGAATCATCTGAAATTGTGAAATTAATCTCTCCAGTTGGAAAATGTCTGAAATTTAATAACATAACAAAACGTCTACATATATTTATTCCAATTTAATTAAATCCGTTATTAAACGAACGAAAAGTGGAACATATGTATTATGGATTATTTGTTATATTCGGGTGGGAGTATGGGTATGGGCATGGGTAATCATAAAAATTTCCTATCAAGATGATCGAATTCTGGCATAATAAATGAGATGAAATGTGATCATTTTTCAATTAAATGATGAAGACCATAAATGATGGAATGTGCCACCTCGTGTTCTACGGTTCTACGCTTTAAGAGCGACATCGGCTTCTGTCAAAGTATAGAAAATTTCACGAGGAAGTGCGTAAACTCTTATAGTATATTCATAACACAAGTGCTGTAATTTGAGATCTCGTATCTGGGAGGGGTTGAAGATCCGAGGGTGTCTGGGGCAACACTCCCAGATTCGAGATCTCAAATTACAGCCCGTATGTTGTACGATATTTTATTACACGAGGGCCTCAAACTTCAGTTTGAGGGCTACAATATGCATATTATAGCCCCGAGTGTTATAATAGTATATTATTAACCAAGGGATATAATGGCGCGATTATAATCGAGGTGAAGTGAATGTCCGAGTGGCATATTTCGGCATTTGGACATATAATTCGCCATTTGACTCGTGGCTTTTTTTTTATTTCCTTTGAGATTTGAGGTCATGATATTATAGTCGGACTATAATGAAAATTATAGTCGAATCGAAAATTATAATCGGATTATAATGAAAATTATAGTCGAGTCGACTATTATATACCTCCCAGTTTGTATGAAACTCAACTATAATATGGTTATTATAACCCTACTTTCAGGTATATAAATGGCTAATTATATGCCCGAATGATATAAAATAATTTATGTACGCATCTCATTATGAAATTTACTTTACTTTGATTGAAGTCGATGGATGTGTCACTCTTTTCATTTTACGCTCAGCAGCTTTAAAATCCTTACTGTTTGGGGGAAACGGAACAAATTGTTTCAAAATCTAAAACTCGCGCCAGAGCGCGAGTGACTGACATACTACGTTCGAATCGTTCAATAAAATATTTTTGAGGAAATATAAGAGCTGTATGACGGATGTACTTTCTTTCGACATGATCTTAACTTTTTTGACTGTCAGCCAGAGTTCGTTCGAGTGTGAAACGTTTTACAGCGACAGATTTATGGAAGAGTACAGCCGACCACATTGAACGCCATGGTCAGAAGACAAAATTATTCGCACTATGAGTCAATAACTATGGCTTAATATTCAAAACTAAAAAAATGGAAACAGATTGGAAGAATATTCCTACAGTAGCCGGTCTAATGATACAATCAAACAGGATGCATATCTGAAACGTATATCCACCAGACTCACAATCCTTGTTAATTAATTTTATTCATTTAAAAAAAAAATGCTCAATGGCAAACTCCAATTTTGTACAGCTCTAGCAGATGTTTATAACGAGAATCAAAAATAAGTGCAACAGACTTTTTAATCAATCGAGACCACGAACAGCGTAGAAAAAATCATAATTTTATAATGCTGCATTGTATGCAGTTCAATTCTCTTCACAAAAAAATCATCATCACCGCCTTCGAAAACCACAAAACCATCAAAAACAAAAACCCCAAATAACAATATAATGAAAAGCATAAATTATTTCCCATTAAACTGTTATCGATAAAATCTCTCATATTTCATTATATTCCAAAAGACCCATCAAAAGATTATATTTTTATAATATTCAAACATCCCTTTCGAGCGAACAAAGCAAAAGCCAAATAAGGACAACAACAACACGGAGAGTACACACATCACAGTTTAACAAAAAAAGGAATACATAAACTCGATGGAACAGCATAAACCCAAAGACCGAACAACAATGCTACAAAGAAAAAAAACTTCCTTTCAATAATTTTTTTTATTTGAACAAGAAGTCCATTTGGCTCGTGCCGCGCTCTTTATGAATGCTTAAAGGTATACGTGAAGGTTTATTTAAAAAAAATATTACTTGACCGAACAGAAAGCGACAGTGACCCCAATTTTGATTGGTTCCGCTTCTACTACCTGCGTCCATATGCTTAACATTTTGATGTTTGGTTTGCACAATATTTTTCTTAGAAAGAAGAATTCGCTGATTTGGATTATTTGGTAAGAAATTAATTCGTTTTTTTACAGTTATTGGTTTTTAGCATGCTTTGTATTTGAATGTGGTCGGTATGTTGAAATGGGGGATAGGTAAGACATGCAGCTACGAATTTATTTTAGTCAACTTACATGGCATGGTGAGAGAATGAATGAGAAGACGTTGCGAGAAAGTGAAATCAGGGGAGTTCACTCGGTAATCGCATACTTCTTTATTCTCCAATAAAGTTCAGACGCATCAACTATATCAGTAAATATTTTTTCATGCTCGCGAATGGAAAACCGGCCATTACCATCTCGTTTTGGATTTTGTGGGCACAAATATGAAAATATTTGTACTGTTTTCCTGGGAAATTTGTTGTTGAGACCTGTGGGAATTTTGCATTTCGAGCAAAAGGCGACAGTAAATAACTATTTTAGTAGGGTACTTAGTGAAATGAGAATTTGTTTTGTTATGCAGGGAAAAAGTATATCACTGACTAAGTGATATAATGGCGCGATTATAGTCGATATGAAGATGATTTATCTCTTTTTCTCTTTTTTAGATGTTTTGCTATTGTTAAATATAACAATGACAAAACAGCTGATAGTGATGAAAGGTGCTAATGTGTAGAATGTGCAAATTATAAAATTTTTCATTGTATGAAACTCGACTATAATCAACGCCTTTATGCACTAACCAACTTTTACCATTGTTCTTCAATGGGAAAAGGTGATTGCTGCATAAGGTCACCGATATGGTGTCATTCTACCCCTCCTTTCAGGCATATAAATGGCTTTACTATATATGTCTCTTTCTAACAAACGCTTTTCAATAGAAGAACGAAAGTCATCCGCGGCTGTCCAGACACCATTTTTTCGAAAAATGAGCTTCGTAAACGCTGATCTAGACTCTATTATCTACCAGAACAACAACTCCACAAGCCGAAATAAAGAACTTAATCTGATATGAGAAGGGCTAACTCAAAATCACTGAAAACAAGGCTGTAATATCATGAGCGGGCGGTAGCAATGCGCCACATCCAGGAACGGAAAATTGAAAACCGACAAGTTTCTGATTTGTATGGTACATTCGTATGATAAATCAGAAACTTGTCGTGTTTGAAATGTTAGAACTGTATTTTTTGTTTAAAATAAAAGTCGAAACTAAAGTTGTACAAAGTCGATTTTATTACAAGATATTCCTTTATAATCTTCTGATTGCACTTCTTGTGCGTTTGGAATACTACGAACGACTGACGATTATTGAAAGCGCGAGAGGAATGCAAAAGTTACACATACAAACCAGGAAACAATTAGGCAGTTTAGTTCATTTCCGAAGTAATTCGGTTGCATAAGTTTCAATTGTTCCAAACATGTCGGTTTTCACTTTTGCGTTTTGCGTTAGTTATTTATGCAACTAGTTGCGAAATGGAGTTGTTTTTGTCAGTAGATGTGAAGTTATCGAACGAGCGAAGCGAGTTGGAGACCACATCATGTGACAAAAACAACCAATTTCGCAACGTGTTCCATACAAGACTTTATGCAACAACTTGTGAAACGTGAAGTTTTGAATGAACTTTCTATCACCCAAAAAGCTACTTTTTATCACTAGTGACAAAAAGTTACTTTTTATCACTAAAATGAGTGACAAAAAGTAATTTTTTATTACTAGTGACAAAAAGTAACTTTTAATCACCCAGATGAGTGAAAAAATGATACTTTTTATCACTAGTGATAAAAAGTAAAACCAGTTATAAAAAGACATCTCTAACGTCACCGAAACGATGCATGAAAAAGTTCACTTTTCACATAATAGTTATTTATGCAACTAGTTATGAAATGGAATTGTTTTTGTTACTAGACGTGAAGTTATCAAACGAGCGAAGCGAGTTGGATAAACACATCGCGTGACAAAAACAACAAATTTCGCAACGTGTTTCATAGAAGACTTTATGTAACAACTCGTGAAACGTGAACTTTTTAATGAGTGACAAAAAGTAACTTCATATCACCCAAATGAGTGATAAAAAGTTACTTTTTGTCACTAGTGATAAAAAGTAAAACCAGTTATATGTTTCGACAGGAATTTTTGAAGCGAAAGTTCCCAGTAGGCAAGAATGGCTTAGTGGATGGTCAGCAAGCCTTCCTGGGAACTGCGTGGTTAGATTTACAGATGGATCGAAATCTCGTGAAGGAGTAGGTGCTGGTGTATACGGCATGGGCTCTAGAGAAGGAAATTGCTTCTATCTGGAGGCTCTTGCCAGTGTGCTCCAAGCGGAGATCTTCGCGGTGTTGTCAGCAGCTCGTGAGACTCTGCCTGTTGGAACGCACGGCAAGAGGGTGCTTATCTGTTCGGACAGTAAGGAAATGATCAAGGCGCTGCAGAGATTAGCTGAACGAAATGGGTCTGTGGAATCAGATCACTTTAGTTTGGGTACCTGGGCACTCTGACGTGGAGGGGAATGAAATAGCTGATGAGCTAGCCAAGGCGGGTGCCGAAGCTCTCGGTCACGGCCCTTAGCCGCTTTTACCGATTACTCGACCTGCGCATGTAGAAGCGCTGGGGAGCTGGGTGATGAGGAGGCATATGGAGCGCTGGGAAGGATACTATGGTGGTATCCACACCAAGTGCTTTTTCCCGAGACCTAATGTGAAATGGGCCAAATCTCTGCTAGGGATGGACAGGAATCGCATCAGGAGAGTGGTAGGTGCGATCACTGGACATTGCGGGCTGAATGGGCACATGAAAAAGCTTAGACTGTCGGCGGCCTCTATGTGTGCGGCTGTGAATGTCCCAGTTTCTTCCAACTGAGGCGCAGGGAGGGTATGTTGTGAGACCGCCCGAAGTTGCTAACCTAGAACCAGCTACTTTGAGCAAGTTCTTTGAGGCGACCGGGAGGTTAGTTAAACTTGAGTGGGGAAGCTGATTTAAATGATGAACGGAAAAGGAACAAAGGATCGTCAGATCTGTGTTTCAAGATTGGTAAAATTTTTCTACTTCCAAAAGAACTGATATCACGACAAAAACTCAAGTCATCGTTTCTTCTTCCAAATCAACTGATATAAATTTGGGTGACGCTTAAAGCTTCGCAACGCAAAAAATTCTTTTGAAATATTTTTGATTAAAAAAATGCGTCACAAATGCCCGACCCTCCCAACCTAATAATTTTTCTGTGCTTTAAGATTTCACACCCCAAAAATTTAGCTTTGCGCGATGTACAGAGTACGAGTAGCCAGATTTTTTGCACGTGAATTTAGGGGGGACTATAATCTAGTACTTTATTTTTGTGACCTTCGGGTATATTTTCTCTGAGGGGAGAGATGCCTATAAAAAATTCGGGAGGATTTCTGTTTTCAAAATAACCAAAAATTTATTGAACTTTATTAATTATGCCTAGTAGTCAAAAAATTAGTAAGGTAAATAATTTCTATCATGTAGCTGAATATGAAAACATTGACTCTTCGCCCGATGGTAAATATACTCATGACATCGTCACGGGCATGAAATTTATAGTTTTTTCCACTAACACTAATTCGGTAATGTATGGCTAAGTTCGCATAAACTTTTTATTATTTCGAGAACATAAATTCTCGTGAATTTTTTATCGACATTTCAAAATGGCGAATATCAGTTCATTACCATCTTCCAGGATTCATAATAATAACATTGCGTCTGTTGTTTGTGTATTTTACACCCCCTCAGGGGTGTTGAAAACTTTCCAGTGAAGCTGTAAGCTTCTTTTCGCTTCGCTAATGAATCCAGATTTCCATAATTCCCGACTGTGAACATTTCTCATTTCTTATGTGAATATTTCTCTAAGCTATAGCCTCGACTATAGCAGTAAATAATACAAAAATTAATTTTTTGTCGTCACGAAAATCCCACATCAAACATGTAGTCATTTTGGATTTGCTTAAACTTTCCATTATGTTGGCTAGTTATACGCTGAGAATAATCGAATCGGGCAATTGAAACATGAAAATCTGGATTATTTTTTATTTTATTTTGTGCAATGTTTGCCCGTTAAAACTGAGGATTATTATGTTTTCCATGAAAAAAAGTCCACCCTTTAAAAAGGATTAAATCCGATATCACGTTAAACAAAACAGAAAAAAAAGTATAATTCAGCATTAACACCACAACATTAATAATTTATTTACATAATTTTATCATGTGGCATACAACATATACAAATCATATTAATGAGATTACAGTAATCCAGTGTGCTCAACAAGTACTTCATACAAAACCCAATTGCCAGGGTGCCAGGTTGCCTGTTTTGTTCAATGTTTTTCCATCGTTTCTAACACTCTTTGCCATAGTGTTTTGTTGTGATGTTCTATATCATAACATGGTTTACATGAAATTTCCCTCAGCGTATTCTGTATTGTATATAATTTGATGGAACATTTCGAGGATGTACTTTATGCGGGTTGTTCAGACGGGGTATAGTTGTTAAAGATGAAACACAGCCACAATATTTTCTTCTTGCAGTCAGACCTTTAGTCATTTATGATGCTTTTGAAGATATGAACAAATTAATATGGCTGGGGTTCCTTCATAATAAATAATGCACGTACAACGTTCTCCATTTAATTAGCATAATTGTTTCACTTCCATTTCTTCTTAAGAATTATTGTTTTATTTTATCATTTTTTTTTTAAACCTACTAACAGCCCGAAGCCCAACATCCGCTCATTGCTCTACTTTTCTGACTCGTTTCATAACTATATTTGAGGAACTAGAGATGCGATTACCATTTGATATTTGGTTGATCTTTTTCCTTAAGCCTGTGATATGCTTCCAAGGGAAGATATTGACACAAGAAAAAATTCCTGCGCTGTAATGTCATCTAGTAATTTTCAATGAGTGGCATTGGATTTGTTAGGATAAGTTTTCTAGCTGCATTGTTTCTGAAGTGACACTTTTTTGTTTTGAACCGTACAAATGGTGTTCAAAGTGAAGTTTGCTGCAGTTGCGACTACTGTAGTAGAAATTATAGTCGCTACTGGTCATGGTGTCGTTTCCAGGCCATCTCGTTTTTTACACTGCGGTAATGTCAATTTTTGCCGCTCTTAGCGCACTTGTGAGAGATCTCAATTCTCCTGGCCGCAATAAAGATCTTCCATTCCATGTTCGTAGTTTTAAATTGTTGTCCTTTTTTCATTGCTTGAGTCGTTGCCGTTTGTCGTGTCCGATCCGAGGATGTGTTGCTGAGAACAAAACCGGTATCCATTTTTTTCGGTGTTTGGAGGTTACCCAAACGCCCAACCTACTTCCGTTTCCCCGATGACCCGTAGGAAAGTCATCAGATAGCACTCTGAAGTTAGGCACAAAACTCCGAAGAGAATTGAGGTCCCGGGGACTACGACGTGGACATAAAAAGAGCACTTGATAGACAGTTGCACGCCTGGCATATGACGCGGACTACCACACCAGGCCCGGACTGCCATATTGGCTGACCGGGCATTGCCCGGTTCGCCTTAGCTAGAGATGCGCCCCACAGCTAGAGATTGCACGTAGGGGTTTCCGTAAAAATGCCGTAAATGGCATCTGCATGACACAGCATGTAAATTATTGCACCATTTTAATACGACCATCTTCAGTTTAGTATAATACAATGATCAAAATTTAAATAAGAACTTTTAAGAAGTTTGCACTTCTGCGTAGGTTTTTGAAATAGTGAAAACCTGCGCAGAACTACAAAGCTGAAAAAGTTCTTATTTAAATTTTGATCATTGTATATCAGAAGAGTCATCGTCGTGAAGTATCCTGTCACGCTGGTCCCGATGGAATTAGTTTTATTGAGGAAATTCAATCATCCGTAAATTTCAACTAATTTTGACCACAAAAACTTATACCATTGGGACCAATGTGACAGAAAATTTCGTGACAATAACTCTTCCGACATATATTACTAAACTGAAGATGGTCGTATTAAAAATGGTGCAATAATTTACATTTCTGATGGCGACATTATCAAGCAACAAACAAATTAAACGCAATTTAGAAGTGGTGTTACATTTATGTAGTCATGGTGACCGAAAAATTTCTTGACCTGCCTAATATTATGTCCTCAATTTGTCCTTTGCGTCTTTTCAAATATAAAATTTTGTCCTAGCTACTAGTTGATTTTAACCGACTGCCGGTTGGTTTTAATCGACCGCCGGTTGGTGTTAATAGACTGCCGGTTGGTGTTAATAGACTGCCGGTTGGTGTTAATAGACCGCCGGTTGGTGTTAATAGACCGCCGGTTGGTGTTAATAGACCGCCGATTGGTTTTAATCGACCGCCGATTGGTTTTAATCGACCGCCGGTGGGTTTTAATCGACCGCCGGTGGGTTTTAATCGACCGCCGGTGGGTTTTAATCGACCGCCGGTTGGTTTAAGCCGACCGCCAGTTGGATAGGGCAGTCATCGAAAGAACTGCAGCCTCATTTGATTGAATAGTTTACTTTTTGTATCTTTTACTTACTGCCATAATAAAGCTTTTGTTACATGCAGAAGCACTCTTGTCTTTATATAGTTATTTTTATTTACTTGCCTGCTTGGACATTGTTGGTTACATGGGTACATAAGCCGACGACGAATACTGTAATTCTTCGAGTCTCAACAAACAGTTTCCAAGCAGACAAGCACTACGTAAATGTACATGCCGATGCAATCTGGGCACAATTACCACGAAAACTAAAACAGGATAGCGACACCCTTGCATGTAAAAAAATTCTTAGATTGGCGCCCCTCTGTCAGCTCGCCCGGTGCGCCCTTCGGTCTCCAGTCCGGGTCTGTACAACACTCCGCTCATACGCAATCAGGCGCTACCCTATCTAACTACCCAATCCCCATCATTTTATTACTCTCTACAAAAATGCTTTGGCAGCTCACACTTACACCTAACCCAATTCTACACAGTTTAGAGTCTAGAGTTATAAATCTGTGAGGCGTTCATCATGGGCATCATACTAATTTGGATTTCTCTCTATTGTGCACGAGAGATCCGAATAAATTCTGTTTTTTTTGTGAGAAACCCCCCCCCTCCTTTCACCCCTTGTCAATCGAATAAATGTCACAGATGAGTCAAAACTGACAATTAGGTTTTTTTGAAACTTGTGAAAAGACAAGTAGCTACAAGAATAAATAAAAAGTTCGTTCGTTTTTAATAGTTTACCATATTAATGTGTGAAACTTGTTGATCCATGACGAAGTCGAGGTCAAGAACTCTACGAAATTTTCCCTTGATAATAATACTTTCGAAAATACTTTGCATGTTAAGGACATTAAAAGTTTATGAAATCGATTAAATGAAATATTTTCGGTGACATACATGCAAAATATATTAAAATTCATGAACGAAAAAGAGGACAAGGAAGTACTAGGAAAAACCCACGTTTAATTTTCCTGGCCACGTCCACAAAACCCATTTTTTCCTCAAAATTTTCAAGTAATTCGTGTTCGAATGATAATGAATTCATATTTTATAGGCGGTTTAATATTTCCCACTTTTTTTAGGTAGCAAATACGTATCCTTCCGATTATATCTACAAAAAATTTGTCTGCTTCCTTTAAAACTGTGTATCGAAGTTAACAAAAAAAATCTGTTATATCCGTATAACTACCTGAGATTTATTTTTGTTCAAAATAAAACAGACAATAACTGTTATCCACCTTTAAAGGGTGCATAATAAACACAACAAACCCTCAGACTATATTTTATAATGTTTTTGATTCGATCTTTTCACGAAAAACAGACTTTTTTTACTTAGGTTCCTTTTCTGCATTGTTGAATGCACACCTAATAACATAAACTAGAAAAACTTTATGTAATAATGGTATTAATCCACACATGGTGCATATGTTTCGGCACGCGTTCAATGTCTTTCCAACAATCGGAAAGCGTGCGCGCAGTTCAATTTATACGGCTACCAATATGTGCGCGGTGAGCTGTTTCAATATACGCAACATATGACTACAAGTACTCTTGTTCTTTATAGTTGAGCGACTCTGAGGCATTTATTTTCGTACGGTACGGGGTGTACGGCATGATAAGGATATTTTCACAATCTACACATATTAATCATGAATAGTGAACAGAACGAAAAAAAATGTTCCATTTGGAATTTTTAAATTAGGTTACACTGGTTGAATTATTTTAATTTACGCAGTCAATGGAAACACAGCAACGTGGGTTTAGTAATGGCCAAAATTTAATTGGTTCGAAAGGAACGTGTACGCGTGTTCTAGTTGACTTCAATGGGTCTCTTACGTTCGTGTGTGGAATATATTTTGTACTCCAATTTTGAATTCAAATTTATGCAAAGTTCTAAATTATTTTTCAAATTTGAGTGCGAAAATTGGTTGGTTGAAAAATTAGAGAAATGCTGTAACAAAACCAATTTAACGTGAACTATGGAAGTAGCCCTCAATGCGAAACATTCGCAGAACAGGCATGAATAACATGACTTGACAGAGTTTTCTACCCATTAGACTAAAATAGATTAGTGGTATAAGTGGGCGCTTCAACAACAATGCTATTACCCGAAATAAGATCAATCCTTCATTGCAAAAAAATCAGTTGATTTCATTCATAAATTTACCTAAATCAGCTGACTTCATTGAAAAGTTCAAAGAACAGCTGATTTCGGTTGCAACTACAGCTATCTTCACGTTGAATATTACTTGCATATATCAAAAGCCCTCTTCAAAGTCGCATTCTCGAACAGGGTGAAATTGATTTGGGTACCTAGTCACCCTGGAATCAGAAGTAACAATACAGCTGACGTACTGGCGAAGAGAGGAGCCCGCTTGAAACTGCGAGGCGCAGAAATAGCTATGACTGTTTCATACATAAGGATAAGAAGCAGCATACTGCTGCACAGAGATAACAAAGCAAAATCCTACTGGAATAACAGTTAGGTTTGCCGTTATGCAAGGAATTCTATTAGAATAAACGGAAGAACATCCAAATGTCTCATCAATGTTAGTCGCACGAGGCTTATGCAATTTACTGGCATTATGACAGGACATTTCGGATTCAACAAACACTTAACGCAAATCGGAAAGCGTACGGGCCCCAGCTATGATCAATGTGGTGATCCCATAGACACAGACACGGCAGAACACTTTCTCTGTTCATCACCGCAAGGCAGAGACACTGCGGTAGATACCCAATAAGGTACAACCTAGTCAGTTATCTACACCCACAAAACGTCCTGAACTACATAGGGCAAAGAGAAAAATTGCACAGTGTATTATCTTCCATTTGATGATATTATCTTCCGTCGGACGATATTATCGTCACACTGGAAGATATTATCATCACACCGGAAGATATTATTATCTCACCGGAAGATATTATCGTCCAGTGGAAGATATTACCATGTTAGCGGATGATATTATAACACCATCGGAACATAATGTCGTCCAATGGAAGATATCATCCTTCGCTGGACGATAATATCGTCCGATGGGAGATATTATCATCACACTGGAAGATATCGTTATAACGCTGGAAGACAATATCTTCCACCCGCCGGACGATATTATCTTCCCGGAAGATAATACATTGGGTGATTTTTCCCCCGTTACTACATAGCTAGTTCAGGCAGATTAGACAGCATGGTAATAGAGCAGCCAGAGCTTCACCAATTTTCATCCAAAAGCCTCTATAGCGCTTTCCATCAGGAAATGGTTCGTAATTACCGAATGCATTAAGCCTAAAGCTTGCGTTTAAATGCGAAAGATGTTTGTACCGTCTCGGGCTATATAACACAAGAACAGTTGGGATCGATTGAGCCAACAATTATCATCAGCTTCGTCAAAGCCCCCGCTGGTCGTCTTAGTTCTCGAAGCTCTCGTTTTCAAGATTTCGAAACTGAAAAGTGTGGTGTGATTGGTCTTTTGGTGCTCTTCATTGGTATTTTTATTACAATTACAGATTCGCTAATTCCTAATTCGCTAAGTTTATCTTTCTTTGACTGTGCTTGAGTTAAGGTGAGCTTAGGCCTTTTATCGAGGATTTACTGCAAGTAAAACTGCAGATATCTGCTTGGTTGAGGCTGTTAATATCCTCTGCATTTACACAATCGATAACTACACGACAGTCACTAAGGGTGCGCCCAGAATTATTTAGCGGTATAGGCATAGATTGTTACTGTAAATACCACCCTTCGAGAAAGAATTGAATTGCTTCTAAGTCAGTTCTGTGACTTACGACTCTGAAAATTTGCCCATGTCCAGACCAACCGTTTCTGGTGACTACACAAAAAAAAAATATGAAGGGACCCGTACGTATCAGAATAGATGTGGCAAACATAGTTCATGTTACGAAAAGACTCGAAGACTCGAACGTATCTAAATAAATGTTTAATTAACTCTCAAGTGTATGAAATCACATCCACATTAAATTGTATTGGAGATTGCCGAGAGGGCAATATTGAAAAACCCGTCCGAAGAAACGGTGTAAAAACGGCCTTCCGAAAGTACATAATTAACCCCCAAACAGACAAAAATGTTCATCTCAATTTTTTCTACAACATAGGACAAAACCATTTTTTTGTCTAGTGCCGACCTTAGTACCGACCTAGGGTCCTCAGTAGAGGCCTCGGACAATAACTTACATAGACAAAAAATTTTCCTCCATTTTCTCTACAACATAGTGAAAAACCATTTTTTGTCTAGGGCAGACCTTATGACCGACCTAGGGCCATAAGGAAATGCCTCGGACATATACTCCATAGACAAAAATGTTTTCCTCAGTTTGCTCTGCAACATAGCAAAAAAAATTTTTTTGGTTAGGGCCGACCTTAGGACAGATCTGAGGCCCACTTCAGCCCTAAGCACAGGCAAAAGTTTCTTTTATAAATTGTCGGTCATGCCTAGATCTTTCAAACAAAAAAATTTTTGAAAATCGGAAAAGATTTACTCGAGTTATGTACAAAAAACACGTATGACCCTAACATAGACTCGTTCTTAGCGCCCTAGCCAAGTTCAAGAATTCAGATCCAAAAAAGTTTCTTCCATAAGTTCTCGGCCATGACCCGATCTTTCAAACAAAAAAATTTTGAAAATCGGAAAAGATTTACTCGATTTATGTACAAAAGACCAAAAACCACTTAAACGGCCCTAGCTCGGCGGCCCTTGGGCCAACATCGCCCAGATTCAATCCCATAAAAGATTACCTTTCAGAGAATTTTTTTTTTTTAAATCGGTTGAGTTTTACTCAAGTTATCGCGGTGGCGGATATTTATTTATTTTTATTTTTTTTTATTTTTTTTATTGTTTATTCGTCATCTAAGGACCATGATCAATGCTCCCCCCCTCTACTCCCGGGTCGAAATTGGGGTGGTTACAAACGTCGTAGTAAACGCATAAGACCCCTTTTCGAAGAACTTCGTTCTACGTACGGGTCTAAAAATGGAATTCGGCATGTACAACTCTCCATTACATTTTTACGACCATTTTACGTCTAAGACGTACTTCATGTACATCTGTAATGTATAATGTACACACAACACGTACTTGATGTACGATTCATTTGTACAATGTACGTCCAGCTAAACCAATGGTTTAAGCGACACCATGTACGGGGCAAGTATTTAATGTAGGACAAAAAGTAAAAAAGTGGAAGGTTTTGTAGGTTTAGTATCACTTTGAGAGTAGTTTTGAAGAAGTAGAATTGAAGTAGTTACTATTGCACCGGTAATGCATAGGCACGCAATTCTCTGTAACTTATAGATTGCTTGACTACTGGACCATTGGACCAATTATCGTCAAGCAAAAATTGCATTGGGATTAGGAACTATTCATTAGATTACGTAAGTGGCTTTGTGCAATTGCAGCCACCGATGTATTCACTACATCACTTCACACTCCAGTCGTACGGAAAATGAAATTATTTCATAGCTTTTTATAAAAAGCGATTTCAATATTTAAAGTACCCTTGATGAGAGAATTACGCTTGATTTAATGTTGTATTTAAAAAAAATTATACATGTGTGTACACCAAACCGTACTCAAAACACACTTTAAAGTTTCAACATTCACCATTTCCATGAATTCATTATCCTTTTTCTATCATTTTTAATTTTCAATATTTATTGATGATAGATTCGCATTCAGCGTGAAAAGCGCATTCAAAATAACTGTTGCGATAATTTATGTTCTTGTTTTTATTTTATTTGATAAATAAATTTATGTTTAAGCCAATAAATTATCTATTTATGAATTTAATTAATTTTGAGGTTTTTAGACTCAGTCCGTAAGGCATTGTGAAAAAATTTCCAGTTGTTGTACAGTTCTTTGCCACACCTTTCCTTCCCAATAAAAGATTGTGTTTTAACTTTTAATTGTTGCTGACTTAGTTGTGAATGAAGCAAGTTGGTGCAGAACTGATTTTTAGTTTCCAGTACATATGGTGACAACGGGTGACAACAGCTCAATATCTTATCCTACACTCAGACAGACAGTCTGATAAGCAAATGAAAAAAATTGCGTGTACTGACGGACACCACTCTGCACAATAATGAAAAGTACGCTTTGACCTTCCATTCGTTTCACTTCAACGTTTTTATAATAAATTTTAATCCGACTGAATAAATTAACAAAAAGAAAGCATAAAAGCAATTCGATTTTAAGCCGACCACATAGAACAAATGTGTGGCTTTGAATGATATCCATTTAGAATTTAGTTGAATTCGAATAGACTATGGAAAAAAAACTACCACAATGCGAAAATTAAAAATGATTGGCATTTCTAGACCATAAGCACACGCACCCGTTGCAAATGGGATTAAAACTAAACGTTTTTGAGACTCTTAATACAATTCAGTCACGTGCTCTGGATGCATGTTTATCTGACAAATTGGCGGTTTACAAATTTAAATTATTCAATTCTATATTTAAATAGTTTTCTCATGGCAATGACACACACACCAAAGTGAGGATTGTAGTCTCAATATAAAATCAGATAAACAAATAAGTTTGATGTGTGGAAAAGATATATTGGAATAGAATTTACAAAAATTTCTGTAACTTCATCAAAGCGACCACGTTAACTCCAACGTTGGAGCCTAGAGGTACTATTTTTTATGTGTTCTGGTCTCAGTCTGACGACTAGGCTTTTTCGTGGGCAAGCGGTTCGAGTCTGTCCAAGCGCATTTGTCGGAATGTGATCACGCGTCCTTTTTCAGTTCTTCTAGACACTAGGAACAAGAGAACCCCTTCAAACATGGTAATATTTTTGTTCTTCTCAAAAAACTCACCAAGTTCCGCCTGTCTATTTTTCACACAAATACTGCTATTCGCTCAAAACTAGCTGTGAAATACCAGCTGTTTGTTCAATGTATTTTAAATATGGAAAACAGCTGGTTTTTCAAAGCTAGTAATTTACGTTTACGCTGTTTCTAGTTTCTTCTTGTTTAATAAACATTTCCTTCTGATACAAAAATTATCCTACTCGCTTTACCTTTCTTGCGATTTTCTCTTTTCGTTTTCACTCTTCCTGTCCGTCCGTCCGTCTGTGCACTACACCTCACTGCACCTAGCTACACCTCACTGCACCTAACTACACCTCACTGCATCTAGCTACACCTCACTGCACCTAGCTACACCTTACTGCCCCTAGCTACACCTCACTGCACATAGCTACACCTCACTGCACCTAGCTACACCTCACTGCACCTAGCTGCAACCAGCTGCACCAAGGGAATCAACTTCTTTGACTTCACTCTATCGCTACTTTCCCATACCCATTTCAATGGTTTATTATCTTCAGTTGTTTTTCTGACATTATTTAATTGGATACCAGACGAGCCCTGGACATTGGCATGTAAAATCTTCTTCCACATGCGATTATTCTTCCCAGATGTTCTATTCGATGAGTCCTTAAAACTTCGTAACATCTTGAGAAGAATAATTTTTTCTTGCCTTCGTTCTGTAAAAAGAACATTATTCTCTGTGTTCGGAAATGCTCGCATGGCTTTTCTTTCCTTGTAAAACTTTTAGTTTACAATTCTCAATGCTTTATTCGAGTATCCAAACATTTCGCACTGAAAATCAAACCTCGCCGTATGGTATGGTGTAGTCTGTCCATTTCCATTAATTCAACCATCCAAGATTTCCGCTTGGTTTACTTTCGTTGTGTTCGTTGCGTTTAACGTGTGACACGTAATTATTTGAGTGAAACAAAAGCTGCAACCCAACATTTTAATGCAACTGCTGCCACACACAAATTATAATAAATGTGATTTTACAAATATGGAAAAATCTCTAAAAACCTTTTTAGTAGTTCGAAAAATGGTATCACAACTAATTTCCATAATTTGTTAGAATGTTAAATTCATCGACCTCATCGACTGCAACGTTTCAGTTAAATTCGTTTTCGGAATGGAAAGGACGACATGTGCGTTGTTTATTTTTATTTATTTTATTGTTGTTGCCTTTTTCTTGATTTAGTTGCTGTTGCTGAATCCTACGAACACTGGTTCGTATCACGTGGCCATGTTTTACTGTATATTAACAAGAACCACCTTTTAAAATGCATGACAGGCTATACCCCTGATGTCTGTGTAATGATAATTTTTTTTTCTCTTACGGTATACAACATAACGGGTGTATAATACGCCGTCTATACGACAGACATTCGTATCGAGGGGGAATCAAAGATGAGAAATTGTGTCCTCATTCCTAATGACTTGCTAATTTGATTTCCTCCATCATATGCTAAATTTGGTCTTCAATTCGCTCATTCCAATCCACGATTTTAGTGCGATGTCGGCTTACGTCAAAATATACAAAATCTATGGTAAAATCCATATATCAAGCGACGTAAGACATTGTGAAGTTTTGTATACTTTGACATAAGCCGACGCCGTATCAAATGCAGGTTGGTGAATAAAATGCCATGCAAACTAAGCAAACTAATTTGAAAGTACCAACATGTCCAAAATCTCTTAAAACATTTAGATGACGCTTTTGGCAGACCTGTTCCTATATTCATTCTAGCCTGATTTGAAAAAAAAAGAATGACCATAACCCTAAAACATTTTCAGTTGAGGAATTTTAGGTTATTCTACTAACAGTTTGTGTACCGAAAGGACAAATCCTTAATCTTGATTCTCGATAAATTGTACATGCTTCCTCCCTTTTTCGAATTCAAAGCCTCAACCTAGTAAAAAATTCACATTTTTTCAGAGAAATGATAAGTTGGTACACCTTTGCCGAGGTAGAACGCTTATGTGAATGACAGCTGGGTTCCATGGGAGAGAATTACGTACAAAATTGGGCTGGTTTTCTCCCATACAGTCAAGCTGTCTTTCACATAAGCGTTCTACCTTGGCACAGGTGTACCAACTTATCATTTCTCTGCACTTTTTACATCTAGAGTCGCCGCCATTTTAAGCCAACTCAATCCGTCGTCGCCGACACTATTTTGTTCTACATGTCGAGAAAAACTAGCACTCGCACTATTTGTACCACTTAGACCGTGGATACCATTTTCTTTCCTCAAAGTGTAGGTTCAACTTAAAATTAATCACTCAAATTTCATGAAAGTAGATTATGAAATGTAATTCTTTTTTCTTGTGAAAATATTGATCAAAGTAAAATACTAACTTTTGAGTTCGTAAAGTCATGAGAACCGTCAAAAAAACTTCGGTGGTTGGAACAAAGTTATTTGCTAAATTTTGTATAGGTTAGAAAGACAAAAGGAAAGTTGTCTTTATCGGCTTGAGTAATTTTACTTTTTCACTTTGGTCCTTCCAATATACAAAATTTAGCAAATAATTTTGTCAACCACCTATCAATAGTTAAAGAAAATGTTATCCACGATCTAAGTTGTACAAAAAGTACGAGTGCTCGCCTTCCTCGACATGCCGAAATCAACGACTTTTCTCACTCCGTTCTCTATCGTCAATCAGCGTTCCTTCAAAGCTTGAACCACCAAAGTTTTTTAACACAAAGAATCTAAAAATTTTTTTTGAAATTTCGCCAAATTTTAGCAAGGGGAAACACGCAGTGAAAAGCTCGTTTTTTTGTTGGTGAATTAGAGAAAACGTTGCTTGATACACGTTACGTATGCTGGTAGTTTAACGGACACGATGTGTTGCCGAGCTCTCCCTCGTCTTGTGTCGGCAATCTCACATCTAGTGAGTTAAACTACCTTCATACGTAACTTGTATCAAAAACTACTATTTCCGCACACTTTTGATTGAAGTACAATGGAATTTCATATATATTTTTCCGCACTGACTGGTGGTAGGCTAATTGATCATTCGTACAAATTTCAAGTGTTTATAAAGACGATCCTTCGATTTATTTCTTCTTCTTCTTAGCAGCCTTTGTTAACCCAAGCGAGTTTTGACTGACTCCACAACTTCTTTTCGGCATTTGTCGCGATTTTCGGCTACTACTTTCCAATTACTGACTCCCAGCTCCTTCAGGTTGTTTTCCACGCAATCAATCCTTCTCTTTCTCGGCATGCACCTTGCCGTTAATATCCGAGGCTGTTGTAGAGTTTCTTGAACAAAGATTTTTTTGCGAGGAAAAGTCGTTAGCCTTCCGCTCAAACTACTTCTCCGCCACGATTTCCCTTCAGACCCGTTGGCAAGTCCTCCGGTAGAGATTTATTTCGATGTTTGACTATTTCGATACATCTTTGCAAAAAGTGTACACCTCGTTGCAGAAGTGGATTCTTCATCACTCGAACTACGAAAATCGTAATTTTCACTTCCCAAATGGGAGCCGAAAATGACAAAATGCAGACCTCAGTAAGTCAAGAGATGCGAAAATATTTTCGGTTCTCTAAAGAGGGCCGAAAGTATTTTCGGCTCTTAAAAGAGAGCCGAAAGTAACTGATGTAAACAATATGATGATTGTATAAGCAATTTCGTTGTGTTGAAAATTTGAGTTTGGGAAGTGAAAAATTACGATTTCCGCGGTTCTCGTAATGAAAAATTACGTGAATCACAAGGGATGACGTATAAAATTCAACCTGTGCGATGCAGCCCTTGCCTTCGACGCGGGCAGCAACCCTCGCACAGGTTTATACTTTCATCCCTTGTGATCCAAATAACTATTGTAGCATCAGTCTTATAGTACTTGAGCAACACGGTGTTCAATATATTATTATTTAATTACTTAAAAACGCGGATAATATATCACATACCTTGACCTAATTCGCCCTATATGATTCAAATTTGCCAAACTCGTACTTCTCTTTGCCCTAATAATTTCCTTTGGTCAATTATTTACCATTTGTCTCCTATTTCACACTCATTTAAGCAAATCGACCATGTCCCACCATTTACTCTTGTTGTTTCCCCCTTGAATCATAAATTGAAGCTGGAAACATATCGTTATGTTGGATAGCACTAATAGGTAATCAATAACATGAAATAAAATACAAAGTTTGATACGCTGCGCTTTATAATGTGACCCATGCTAAGCAATTTCGCTGTAACGCATAAATAAAATGCTGAGCTATTCACAAAATAAGAAAATTGATTGTTCAATAAAAATTCGAATGAAAAAAAATTTTTTTTTCTGATAAAAAAACCATTTGTTGCTATTGAAATCAAGAGTAGTTGAACTGCAACATTTTCGAAATTTCAACCACCTGGTTCGGGTTTAATTCATTACATTGTTTACATGAAGTAAAGTAAAGGTAACCCAACTGAATGAAATTTGGTTGGTGTAGAGAGGAAAAAAAATCCCTATGTTCATTACACAGCATAAAAGCAACAGCAACAACAAAATCATTGGAAAGAAAGCGCCCTTTCTGATTGCGTGCAAAATTTTATGCTGATTTTTTTTATTGTATCATGTGTTCATGGGTTCTCAGCATAACGGGCACGTGCCAATAAGTCTCTGGTAATAAAACAAGAATTTTTATATTCAACTTAAAAGAATCAACTGCAGTAAAATGCAGTGTTTCCATACAATTTCATTAAATAAAAAGCATGATGGTAGAGGATTGGATCCTTTGACTTGGAGTTATAAAACTTTCAATCCAATTATTACAGTTCTAAGTATTGTTGATTTTTATTCCGTTGAACGTTGAAATAGTCGATATTGTCACTGAAGTCATACAGCTACTAAACTTTAAACTAAAATTTTATTCTCATTTTGTTTTCAAGCTGTAATTGAAGTGCCTATTCACCATAATGGTTCTGAAAAAGTCATAAAAACGGCCACGACAAATTTATTTAAATACGCCGCTAAATTTGCACCAGTCCTAATTTTTACACTTTTTAGATGAGAAGTTGCATGAAGCGACGCATTTTGAAAATATTTAGAATTGGAGTGCTGTAAAAACGCTCTGCTGACAAGTCGTTTCATCTTTCCCTAATTCGTTCACACATGCAGCTTCAAGGACTCAACTTTTGAGGAGCGAAGAGCAATACGCTGGCAACGGTGATTAACTTCGCATCTTTTCTGTCGAAATATTCCACAGCGACGTGTGATGGATCAGAACCTAAACAGAATACTTGTGAAGTGATATGCTCTTTTAAACACAAATACTTTGCTTGTATTGTACAATCTGTTCATAATGCTAACTAAACCACTCCTTCTAGTTTTTTAAACAACAAAAACCTCTTAAAAGGTAGAGTGTGACGCAGTCCGTAAGTCCGCTTCCAAAATTAATGGAATTTAATTTAATTAATGATGTTTAGGAAATTTTCAGTTGTTATAACTAAAAATCATGTGAAAAATTTTCTATTTATTGATAAAATTGTTCTCCGAAAAAACATTTTCTCAGAAAAGAAAATTGTCTTAACGGGGTGCAACTTGAAATTTTGACTGACTTTAAACGTCGATACTTCGGCCAAAATTCATCGAAAAATGATGCCGAAAACAAAGAAAGACTTTAGACAATGCCTTTTGTTAGGAATAAATGCAAACGCAACAAAAAAATTTTTAGTTTTGTTCAAAATGTCAAGCAAACAAGAAGCGTTACGTGAACGCATTGTAAATTTCTACGAAAAATTTCATGATGCTGGAAAAAAGTTTACTGTGGACCATTTCGTCCTGGAAGATGTTCCTAAAAGTACTGTTTATAACATTTTAAAATCTCAGCAAGTGATTCGGAAGTCGGGGTCTGGCAAAAAAGCAGCAATAATGACCGAAAAAGGCCTTAAACGCTTGGAGCGCCTTTTCCACAACAAAGATGGTATCAGCCAGAACCAAGCTGCTGAAATTTATATTGTACTCGTCAGAACATCTCAAAATCGCTGCACACCATTGGCATTTATGCCAGAAAGAAGCAAAGATCTCCAGCCTATATACGGAAGCCGAAATTCTTAAGGTGAAAACCAATGCACGTTGGATGGTTAGAAATTACGCTGAAAAAATTGTCATTTTGGACGATGAAAGTTATTTCCCACTCAGCAAGCCCCATGTGCCTGGAAATGATGTCTACTATACCAAGGACCTAAAGGCAGCTCCTGCAAATATCAAATTTAAGTTTAAAAAGAAATTTGAGCCGAAAGTGATGCTGTACATAGCAGTTTCCAAACAAGGAGTTTCCGAACCGTATTTCAAGCCAAATGGCCTCGCGATAAGCCAGGATGTCTATCAGAATGAGTGTTTGGCAAAGATTTTGATTCCGTTCATCCGAAAACACCACACCGATGACGATTATGTGTTCTGGCCGGATAAGGCATCGTTCCATTACGCCAAAAAGATCATCGAGTTCTTGAAGCACAAAAATATAAATCTCGTCCCGAAAGAACACAACCATACAAATCTGCCACAATGCCGCCCGATCAAAGATTTTTTCGGTGAATTAAGTTCTCTGGTATATAAAAAAGGATGGAAAGCCGAATCCGTCAAGCAATTGAAGACAAGGATGAAGAAATGCCTCAAAGAAATGGACACCAGCGGTGTCCAACGGGCATGTTCGCAGATACGAACGAAACTACGAGCTGTGGCTGACCATGGTCCATATGTCGAAAACCATTAAATAAGATTTAATCCTAATGTAATGACAAAGTCAAAATAAAAAAAAATAATTGAAAAATCGTAAACAGTTCCTGTGTGGTGGCTTCTCTTTCCAGTCCAAATTTCAAGTTGCACCCCGTTAGAAAAAAAATTTCCTTCGAAAAAAAATTTTCTTCGAAAAAAAATTTCTCCGAAAAAAAATTGTGTTCGGAAAAAATTTTCTCTG
>CM055404.1:8285489-8364878 GCA_029228625.1 Pseudolycoriella hygida
TTTCGCAGAAAAAATTTTTTCTCTAAAAAAAGTTGTTTCCAAAAAAATTTTTTCTCCGAAAAAAATTTATCTCCAAAAAAATTTCTCTCCAAAAAAAATTTTCTCATCATCATCATCATCATCAAACTTTATAGACCATTAAGTACCTTTCGGTGTGAGGTCTTTATGACACAACCCTAGGAAGGTGTACCACCCCCATGCCCTCCTATCGCCCGCCAAGGAGATGGTTTCTCCAAAAAAAATTTCTCCCAGAAAAAATTTTTTCTTCAACACCTTCGGCTACCATCGGAGCAAGTTGTACCTTCGACTACCTTCGGAATACTTTATGGCACCTCCCTTCGGAACACTTCCTGTCACCTTCGGCTACCTTGGGAACACTTCGTGTCACCTTCGGCTACCTTGGGAACACTTCGTATCACCTTCGGCTGCCTTCCGAACACTTCGTGTCACCTTCGGCTACCTTCGGAACACTTCGTGTCACCAATTCTTCTCACTGATTCATATAACTTTCCTGAAGAAACCAACTGTCTAGGTATTCTTATACAGAATTTAGCAAAAAATCCAAGATGGCGCCGCTATGACAGCTGGCAGCCATTCTCTTATGGTGTCAAAAAATTCTCCTGATGAAACTCCATTACTTCGAAAACCCAAAGAAGCATAATTTATACCTAACAAAAATCCAAGATCGCGTCACTTTGGCAGATTTCTGAAAATTCGAAAAAATTCACCTGATCAAACTCTATAACTTTCCCGAAGAAACCAACTCTCTACCGATTGTCACTCCGGAGCAGAAATTCGAAAACTCCGTGCATTACCTAAAAAACCCTCAAAATTGACCACTTTTCCACATAGTTTTGTTTAATAATTTGGAGGAGGAGCGGGGCGAGGGGAAAAAAATCAAAAGTTAGCGTATATATGGCTCCTTGTCCCAAAGGTTTTTGTATGGCGTTTTTTGAGTTTGTGGACTTGAACATGATCAACGGGGGTTCTTTGCTATTAAGCTATACGATTGGAGGATTTCGTCTCTGTAAAATTTTCTATGATGGATCCGGATCAAAAACCATAAAGTGAACCGTGTTCAAAGAATTGGTTCTTGGTACCGGGTACTGATTCTGCATCTGCATCGCCTAAAAAGGATCAATTCTAACCGCAATATCTCTCTTTTGACGTATTTACTTGTACTTCGCTCGTGTCAAATTTGTTTTTTTTTTTTGTGGAAAAAGGAAATCGCGGACGGTGGAACTCTTGTTGATTTCTCCACTTAAGGCCGAATACACACCGAGAACAATACAAGAGAAATAACGAATCACATGGTGAATAAAAAAGGGACGTTGTAACTGTGCAATATACCGCAATGATCCCTAGTAGAGAAAGTGAAGTTACCTTACACCACGAGAATAAATTGTACCCTTCGCTCAAGACACGATATTGCTCCTCATGTGCAGTCGATTTTTTTCTCAAATGTGCAATCTATTGTGACTGTTATAAGACGTACGTCTTTTCGACCTTACCATAAACCTCTTCATGTAGTTAATTTTCACCACTTTGTTCCTTGTTTCTATGTGAAGTACTATAAAATTGAAGTGCCTTAACCTGCATTGCCTTCCTACAAAGCCAAGAGTTAAACAAATTAGAAAATAATTAGCTTCATAAATATTTATTATTTTTTTTTGCAAACGTATACATGTAGGGAAATTGTATTGTATGCGAACGAGATCATCAAAGCATTAAAAGTTTAATGTTTATAGCTCGGTATATGTTCTAAACAGTTTTTATACTTTGAGCCACAATCCATACATTATTTAACATACGTGTGACGTATCCTTTATTGTCTGGTGTTGAATTTTTTTAACATTGAAGGAGCAAAAATGAATGAAATAACTCAAATAAAAATTCGTCAGTGTTAGTAGAAGTAAGCTATGGAGACTCATGAAGGAGTTTGGAATCCCTAACAAACTGATCTTGCTAACGAAGCTAACACTGAATGGAGCTAATAACCGAGTAAGGATCCGTAACCGAGTAAGGATCCGTAACCGACTCTCAGAGATTTTCGACATAGAGGAACATAGACGCTGCTTTTTAATGTGACACTTAAAGAAGCTGTGCGCAACACGTATACATAGACTCCAGCGGCACCATTTTCAATAAGTCCAGTCAATTGCTAGGTTTCGCAGATGACCTGGACATACTTGGACGAAATGTGGAAGTTGTTAAAGACAAGTTTATGGCCTTGGAGAGGAAAGGGACCGACCTTGGGTTGAAAGTTAATGACGCAAAAACGGAATACATGATCATTTCGCCTTAGAATCGCCAAAGCGTAACGATCGACACACACACACAAACACATTCAAAATGGTCAACAAATTCGTATACCTTGGATCGCGGACACTAATAACGACATCGCGGACGAATTTAAGAGACGAGTAGTTCTGGGTCTTCTGAAAATCTTAAAGTCCAAGTCAATAAGCCGAAATTCAAAATCTGCAACATACAAATCTGTGATCAGACCGTTGGTTACGCATGGCTCGGAGTCGTGGTGCTTGACACAAAAAGTTGAACGGTCGCTGCACACGTTCGAACCAGTATTGGACCAGTATTCAATCAAAGGCAGAACCGATGGCGCAGACGATTCAATCATGAGCTGAGTCAGCTTTATGGAGAGCCGGACATAGTCAGAAACACTAAAATAAACCGTCTACGTTGGCTCCGTCATGTACAACGAATGGAAGATTATCGTATTCCGAAAAATTCCTTTAAACCAGACCGGAGGGCAAAAGATGTGCAGGGCGTCCAAAATCCAGATGCTGTGATGCAGCTCTTGCTGACTTGAAAACTGTGGGAGTATCCAGCTGGGAGACGTTAGCTGCGGATAGGCCCGGTTGGAGTTGCATGTTGGAGAAGGTCACCCTTAAAGGGTTGTAGTGCCGGTTAAGTAAGTAAGTAAAAATTTGTAGATATTCCATGGTTAAAAGAAACCGGATTGCTCGTCTAAAAGTTCTAGAGGCGGTACTTGCGCTCTAATTCCCAATGTACTGTCATCCAGGGACGTCCCTTAACCTACTTCACTCGAAAAAACATCACCCGTTCCAATTCTTGTTGTTCTGTCATATAAGGATCACACCAGCCTACCCACGCCGACAAAGTCAAATGCGAATTAGTCCAATTTTCCTTCAGATATTTACGGGATTTTTAAAATTATAATGTTCTGATGATTTTCAATTAAATTCTGTTTTTGGATATCAATATTCGTTAAAAAAGTTTTTAAGGATTTTGAGAGAAAAAAGATATTTGTTCTCCTCGCGATTATCAACGTATCCTTAAGTCTTGGTGGGCACGGTCGATTGCTTAAAAATCTCCTTTGTAGACCATTATTGCAAGTGTTCTCAACGTACCTGGATGCATTCAAATCGTCTCGTCACAGATAAATGTTCAAAAAGTTAAACTGGAATGAATTCTAAATTTACAGTGCGTTCCCCTTATTTTACGTTTGCTCGTTTCCGATAAACTCTCAAAATACCTCCAACCGAGACAAACAGAATATTCAACAATTCGTTGTTCTCACCATGAGCATAGCAACTTGAAGACTTACCTGATGATTGGCACGATATGCCGAAATGTTGATCTCTTCTAACAATCTCCATAACGCAACTGTTCTAGCTGTGTTAATGTCTGAATGTCATGTCAATGCCAAAATAATTCAAAACAGTTTATCTCAAACGTACAAACGTAAAGTAAGAGGAACACGTTGTAAAGTTAGAATTGATTCCAAATTTGAGGATTTTGTTCGTAAAGCATCGTATTGTTTTTTACTCAATAAAAATACTGCGAATGAAATGGAATGCTAAGTAGAATAGTTGAAACTAAAGGCATTTTGTAGCTCCGGAGCAACGCGACGACGACTGACACGTTGGGTCAACTGGATTGACATTCACTTCTGGATTTATTTATTATATGTACGGTAATGAGAAACGGTTTCTCTAAGGGGTGCCACACTAACTTAGATTTAATGGATTTAAATCCAAGACGATTTGAAGGTTTAAATCCATTAAATCTCGGGAGTGCGGCACCCCTCGCTTTTCCCTTAATGTAATGTTTTTATCCATAGGGAGATTATGTCCAGCGACATTATTAACGGTGGGAAACAGCTTGAAACGTAGCCCCTGTTAGAATTTTGCCTGCTGTAGTTATAAACCTCTTGCTAAAAACTTTATATTTTCCTACTTTCTCTGCTTGTCATGAAAACATCTATTCCATCCATATCATTTTGCATTTGATAAAAAATTAAAATTATGCGAAAGAGTCAAGCAAGGTAAATGCATTAAATATTAAAATAAATATTACAATGAAAAGATTTTTTTTTCGCTCCTCTCCAACACATAAGGGCTGTTTGGTGTGGATGATGAAAAAGGGTTTTGTATTATTTATCATCGCATATTCATATTTATTAATACGAATTTTTATTACACAATTTTTTTCATTTTTATAATGTATCTTTTCGACGTCAACATCAACATTAATTTGAAATAAAAAAAATACTGCACAGCAGCAACTGTACAGCACAATGTATTTCCTCGAGTACACCAGTACACACAGAGAAAAACCGGAGATAGAATAAAATATAATTTTTGATCTTTTCGTATACGTGTTGGATGCTCGCTCGCTCTCTATCCCCTCATGCATAGGTTCTATCCAGATGAAGATTTTCAGCTGTCTACATTTAATATTGAAAAGACAACAAACTGTAAAATATTATAGTAAATCCCGAACGCGTGGAAAACGGGATTTTTATAATATTTTTTTTTGTGTCAATAATCATATTTTATTTACTATCGAAATTTTAATTTCTTTTGTGCATTAGGTTGAAGAGGAAAACAGGATTTACGGAAATCTGGTATTTGGATAGTTAATTTTTGATTATTTTTTTTTTGGGACAATATTTGCAGATGTTTTTGATGAACATGCTTCGTGAAACATGTAATATTTTCGGGTCAACGTTCTGCACGACATTTTCATATTCCTCTTATCTGATATATGCCAGACCAGACGATCATGTATGATGAAAATCAAAATCAAGTTCCCATACTTATAATGGCACTGCTTGTTACAACTGGTCTGGCATATTGTTCATAAAACAATATTTTTCCCAAGCTAGGTACTTCTTACTTTACTTACAAGTAAAATATTATTATTGCTCATACATATTGTGACAAAAGGGGAAACTTTTGGTCTCGTTCGAATTGAATTTTTTTATTTACGACGCGACGCTTACGGCACAACAAATTCACTGCGAAAAGGCACGATTAGATAGGATGGGAGAATAAGAAGGGGGTCTTTTCCCCTGGTCCGAGTTTTCTTTGGGGGCCCAGCCAATTTTTGAGGGTTCGTCAGAGAAGCATAAATCTTCCCCACATGAAAATCTTTTCAGGAAGGACGAGGATATTGAAGACCAGCAAGATCGAAAAATAAAAAAACGCCCTTTCTCTACACGCCCACTGTGGTTCTTTTTAGTTGTCTTTTTTTTCAATGATTTTTAGACCCCTACGAAGAACGTAGTTCTTCGAAAAAGCATCTTATGCGTCGAATTTCGACCCGGGAGTAGGGGGGAGCATCGATCATGGTTTTTAGATGACGAATCAACAATAAAAAAAATGTCCGTCCGTCCGTCTCTCAACACGATAACTCGACTAAAACTCAACCGATTTTCAAAATCCCTTTTCCCTGAAAGGTTATCGAAAAATCTTTTATGGGATCGAATCTGGGCACTGTCGGGCGAAGGGCCGCCGAGCTAGAGCCGTTTAATTGGTTTTTGGTCTTTTGTACATAACTCGAGTAAATCTTTTCCAATTTTCATAAATTTTTTTGTTTGAAAGACTGAATTTGAGTCCTTGGACTTAGCTAGGGCACTACAAACGAGTCTTCGTTAGGGCCCTAAGTTTTTTTTGTACATAACTCGAGTAAATCTCTTCCGATTTTCAAAACTTTTTTTTTGTTTGAAAGATCTCGGCACTGTCCACAATTTATGGAAGAACTTTTGCCTAAGCTTAGGGCTCTAGTGGGCCTCATGTCGGTCATAAGGTCGGCCCTAACCAAAAAAAATGTTTTTTGCTATGTTGATGAGCAAATTGAGGGAAACATTTTTGTCTATGGAAGTATGTGTCCGAGGCCTCTACTTAGGGTCAGTACTTAGGTCGACCCTAGCCGAAAATATGGTTTTTTGCTATGTTGTAGACAAAATTGAGGAGAACATTTTTCTCTATTTGGAGGTCTATTTTGTGCGCTCGGAGAATTTTTTTACACTGTTTCTTCGGACGGGTTTTTCCATATTGCCCTATCGGCAAATTCCAGTCTTTTCGTTACATCAACTCTGTTTTCCGCATCTATTCTGATACGTGCGGGTCCCTTCATATGTTTCATTTAGTATTTTCTTTTTAATTTTCAGTTCTTTTATTTTAGACAGTGATGGTCAGTTAATGGTGAAGTCTTTGTGAGGTTACTTTCAGGATCTATTTACATATCTGTCAATCAGGTAGTAGAAATTGATAGGGAGGCGGGTCGAAGGTCGGAGGTGAGAGAAGAAATTACACTGGAGGAGGAGCTTCGGTGTTATTGCTCCGATTTTTAAGAAAGGAAGCGTGGTTGGTATAAAGTGTACGTGAGTGTAATTGTAGACCAGGCTAGCAACGTTGTGGAAGATGTACTGGATGAGATTTAGGGTGGTTCCAGGCCTATGCGGAGGTATCAGGGTCAGATTTTCTGCTTCATCGACTTGTTCTTAGAGAGTACGGTATCAATGGGGATTTACTTCGGACCATTAAGAGCATTAAGAGCTGCGGTAAGAATAGATGGCGAAACTAGCGAGTCTTTCGAAGTTAATGAATGCGCTCGTTAGGATTGTTGTCTCTCCCCGCTTCCGTTCATAATTTTGATGGATAAAATCATCAAGGTAATAAGGAAAATCCTGGTCTATGCGGATTACTTGAATCTCTTGGCAGATAATACCAGGGATTTCCAGGGTGGATGTGGAATTGACTGCTTGAATTCCGCATGTGAAGAGTACGGGAGTGTAGGGAAAACTAAGGTTATGGTAAGGTAAGGTTATGCATATTGAATGGGGAAGAGCTGTAGCAGGTATCTAAATTCAAGTATTAAGGAACCATTTTTTCAGAGGATGGTAAGTAGGTTAGGGAATTTGAGGAAAGGAGGAAAATGGGAAAAGCGATGGCTAAAGGAATTAAGTAGGGGAACAAAGTTAGCTATCTCAGGTATATTTTAAGACCGACGATTCTGTATGGTAGTGAGAGTTGGGTGGACTGCGTATACCTCGTGCATGACCTGGAAGTTTCTCATATGATGGTTCTTAGGAATATAGCAAAAGTGAATCGGAGGGAACAGTGGGATAATCATATTAGGAACGACGACATTAGGGAAAATTTAGGGATTTCGTCAGTAGAAGATGAGGCACGGACTAGTCGTCTGCGCTGGTTCAGACACGTTCAAAGGATAATAAGAGGCTTCCCAAAAATGTATTGAATCCACGGGTCGCTGGTGTTAGGCCCAGGAGAAGGTTTATAGACTCAATTAAATCGGATTTAGAAGTTAGGTGACTTTCACTGAGCGAACGAAGGACTGAGAACAATAGCTCACCATCCTAGGGTTGCGGCTTAAAGACCTCACGCCGAAAGGTACTGATAATCTATAAAGTGGTAGCAATGCGCCCGTGACTGAAGCCTTACAAATCTTACAAAATTTACAAGAACATTTTTTCGTAGACTAAGGAGCATATGCAGGAACTGTTTGACTTGCCCCTCTGAAACTACTATCCTATAAAAATCGGCAATAGAGAAAGATTTTAATATTTCGTCTCCTAGGAGGTATTTCGTCAAAATTAATGGGAGGACCTATAAACACTGAGTGAATTGGATTGGTTCTTGGGGAATTTTATTTCAGAGGCTTCATAAAGCTGAAGCGAACATAAACTGTTTCTGATTAAAACTTTCAGTTGCTAATCATACAAACATTAAATAAATGTTTACTTATTCGTTGCACTCAATGATTCTAGTTTTCATTTTAAATCAACCCATTAGGTTCCAATTTAATTTTGTTCTGATGAGGGACTTTTATACAACATTAACGGAATGAGTATGCAACGATGTTAAAACTCGTCCTTCATCAAGCTCAAAGCAGATGTTTGAATTTTTATTCAATAAATAATTTAATTCCATGTGATGACAAAAAATGAAAGATATTTTTCACAAATCCCAATATCAACAAGGGTCTAATTTAAAAAAAAAAAATCAAACTACATTTGTTAAATAAACCAAAAATTAATAATTCAAGTTAAATTATTCTGCACTAAAAATATGCAAATTTAACAAAATTTATTTCATGGTGAAAGGAAAAATTGTTGAATGTCAATTAATGGCCCTATACCATTCAGCATAATGCAATTTTTTTGCTCCCTCTAATAAAAAATGAGGAACGATCGCATTGTGAGGGTTTAACTAGGTTATGTAGGGTGCATTGTTTGCTAAATCACCATTGTAATTTATATATAAATTTCAAATATACTATTTTTTTTCATTCAAATGCACTACTGCACATACCAATTATTTATGGACATTTGTTTATTATTAAATGAGATATATGGAAATTTTGTAACACGTCATAATTTATTTTATGTCACGAACACAACATTAATCGAGGGGTAATTACTTGGCGATATCGTGTGCCAGCAAGGAAACGTCCAACTAAATGGAATTTCACATTTATCTCGATCATTGCTGTGCTTCGATCACAGAGGTGTGCGGGCATCATTTTTCGTCTGCCCGATCGATTTCGAAAACGGGCAGATCGTGCCGCCTGTTCTTGAAATAAAGATGCCCGCGCCCGGTACGGGGCGGACGGGCTTGTGAACGGGCCGAAAAATATGGCGTGCCCGCGCAGCTCTACTTCATTTCTAGTTAGTAAAGGTGTGCGGGCACCACTTTTCGCCTGCCCGTGCCCGCCTGCGCCCATTCGATTTCGTAAAAATATGCACATATCCGCCCGTGCCCGTTCAATTTTAAAAACGGGCGGCCCGTGCCCGCCTGTTTTCGAAAAAAAGATGCCCGTGTTCACCTGTGCCCGTTCGATTTTGAAAACGGGCAGACCGTGCCCGCCCGTTCACGAAATAAAAATGTCCGCCCGTGTCCGATACGGGGCGGGCGGGCTTCTGAACGGGCCGAAAAATCGGGTGTGCCCGCACACCTTTAGAAAGGACCGAGAAATCAGGCGTGCCCGCACACCTCTGCTTCATAAAATTTCGTAAACTTTGACATTAACCGACATTGTCCATGGACAATGGATTCTAGCGTTTAAAACATGAGAATATAGATTCAGAACGTACACACAGAAAACGTTGTCACCCTCGAGGAAAATAGGAAATTCCAACTTGAGCAAATTTACTCTCTCGGCTCGAGTGTATAAATTCGCCTTGAGTCGATAAGTTCAGCTCCAGCCGCTGATATAGGAGCTGTCAAGGGTTTCTGTTTGGTGCGCAGCAATCTGCTAATCTTGTTGTCAATTACATTAACCTAGTTACTAGGTCCCGATGGAAAATATCCCTTGCCCCAGCATTATTGCGGTACAGATCACCGGCGAAGAAACAAACCCAACTACTCGTCAGAGCATTCACTCCAGTAATACGCCCCTCTACAGTAGTACGTTTCGGTTCCATTTAGTGTTTTTTATGTTTATGTTTCATAACGGGACTGATATATAATTTTGTTTTATTTTCAAACTTAAAAAAATGTATCCTTGCTTCCATTTTTTGTTGAAATTTATTTTTTTATGTTTTAGATACGGTAACATTTAGTACGAATGAGTAATTTTGTATAATAGGGACTCGTGTATGGCTTTTAAAAGGGCATTTACGAAAATGAACAAATAGGTGGATTAATAATAGGTAATATTCCTACATTAGATTCACATTTTTCTGTTTAAGAGTTCATTGACACAAAAATATTAAATATGAAACAACTGTTGATGACAACTTGAGTATTCAATAATTCCATATTCAACACTTCACATACTGAATAATGCTCAACCTCTTGCGATATAGTAATAATAACCATTGTGTAGCGCTTGCTAGCACCAACCGTCCACTTGAGGAAGTCAGCATAGGTATACCACAAGGAAATGTCCTTGTTCCACTTCTGTTTATAATTTATGTTAATGATATTATAAGACTCCCATTTGTGAGACTGTATCTTTTTTTGTAGATGAATCGATTAATTTCTATGTAATTTTGATCACCTAGACAGACTGAAAATATGAAATTACGTCCACATTAAATTGTATTGGAAATTGCCGAGAGGGCAATATTGAAAAACCTGTCCGAAGAAACGGTGTGAAAAAGGCCTTCGGAAAGTACAAAATTGACCCCCAAACAGACAAAAATGTTCATCTCAATTTTTTCTACCACATAGCAAGAAACCATTCTTTTGTCTAGGGTCAACCTAGGATCCTCAGTAGACGCCTCGGACAAATACTTACATAGACAAAAATATTTCCCTCCATTTTCTATACAACATAGTGAAAAACCATTTTTTTTGTCTAGGGCAGACCTTAGGACCGACCTAGGGACATAAGGAAATGCCTCGGACACATAATTTCATAGGCGAAAATGTTTCCCTCAATTTGCTCTGTAACATAGCAAAAATAAATTTTTTGGTTAGGGCCGACCTTAGGAGAGACCTGAGGCACAAATTTGTTTTTGAATATAATTCGGTACTCGATTACCTCTCAAATAGAAAAAAACAACGAAATCAGTTAGGATTTATCCAATTTATATAAGCAAACACGTTGGGCCCTAGTAGAAACTCAGTTTTAGGGTCCTGACTGAGTCCAAGAGTTTCTCATCAAAAAATTTTCTTCCATAGAATGGGAGACCGTCCTGGACCTTTCGATAAAAAAAAAATTGAAAATCGGAAGAGATTTACTCGAGTTTTGTACAAAAAACATGTAGAGCGCTAGCAGAAACTCGTTTTCAGTGCCCTAGCTATATCCCAGGGCCCAATCTCAAAAAAGTTTCTTCTACAAATTGTTGGGCTTTCATTGACCTGACAATCGGAAAAGATTTACTTGAGTTATGTACAAAAAACACGCATGACCCTAGCATAGATTCGTTCTTAGCGGCCTAGCCAAGTCCAAGGACTCAAATCCCAAAAAGTGTCATGCCCAGATCTTTGAAACAAAAGAAGATTTATGAAAATCGGAAAAGATTTACTCGAGTTATGTACAAAAGACCAAAAACCACTTAAACGGCCCCAGCTCGGCGGCCCTTGGGCCAACAGTGCCCATAAAAGATTTTCCAATTACCTTTTAGGGAAAAAAAGTTTTTGAAAATCGAATGAGTTTTACTCGAGTTATCGTGTTGACAGACGGACGGACATTTTTTTTATTGTTGATTCGTCATTTAAGGACCATGATCGAAGCTCCCCCCCTAATCCCGGGTTGAAATTGGGGTGCTTACAAACGTTGTGGTAAACGCATAAGATCCCTTTTCGAAGAACTTCGCTCTTAGTACAGGTCTTAAAAGCCCCTTGTGGCACAACGTAAAGAAACTCGATGTGGAGAAATCGGGATTTTTTCTGTCAGGGTTATTTTCTCTGGGGATATTTTTTCCAGAGATAAACTAAAGAAATTCTACATTGGATTGAGAAAAAAATTAAGTAATTTAGACGGATACACCTCCCTAGAGCGATACAAAATCTTTTTTAAGGTTGTCTTAACAACATTTGTGGTTGTTATATTTGTCTGTTAAGTTGAAGCCTATTCTTCTGTTCTTCCAATATAATTCGAATAGTATTTGTATCGAAACATCTTGAATTTTGATATAATAATTTGCCTGGATTTGATAGGTCTTGTCAGTCAACGTTTAGCATATTTGGTGTGTACTTTATGGTGGCAAAATTCAAGTTTTAACGAATTGAAAGCTACTATGGATTTTAGATTGAATTGAGTGAGAAAATAATTCCTCAATAATGCGTTTGACTGCAGTAAACCTTATTATGCTAGACAAATAACCTTTACGTCGTGTTGGTTTGTAATTGTTGCATCTAAGTTTCTTGGAACTCTTGTGTAAGGTACAAATTAAACATTTATACGATTTAATTAACAATTGACTGTTTTATCAACGTAATGTGTTCAAACATCACAAAGGTACTTAGAAAATGTTGATTTGAGAAATAACGTTGTCACAACATAGACAAACGAATTTATCTTGCTAAAATTAACCACTTTGAAGCCGAAATGCTTTGGCATACAGTGTGTACAGTACATAAAAGGATGTAACCATCTTTAATGCAATATCTATGTTGCTTGCTTATCATTCTCCACCAATGTACATTTCATTAAATGTGTTCGTCATCTGCTTTATAATTGTCTGTCTAGAAACTAAAAGCGTTTCATGCACATTGTGTGTTTGAAATACACTTTAACAGAATAACCAGGACTTTAATCCATGACCAAATATGAATAAAACCTGAACTTATAGGATTTCACAAAAAAGTTCATGGCACGGGACACAAAATGAAATTCGATATGAGAGTGAATTTTATGTGTGTGCATCGGAAGCAGTTTATCGAATGTATCGAATTTATTTTTTAACGGAACTAACACGCATATGAAATTACTTTCGATACTTTGAGGTTTTTTATATCCTTTTTTTATTGTGTTCGGTTTGTAGTTTTTTTTTTGTATGCTAAAACCATTCGAATTTAGAGGAAATGTTCATAAATCGCTTTATTGTATTACTATTGTTAACAACTTAATGTTTTTTTCAAAAGGATAATTCATTAATAAAAACCAGTAAATAATTCAGAAATCAAAGGCGAGTCGAAAACATTGAATTCTTTTATATGTCATGGGAAAGGACGTTCATACGTTACTTCCCGAGATTTATGACTCTTGCCTCCAATGATGAAAAGCGCCGAGTTGAAGCCGCCGTCGACATATTTTAATCCACTCGGGCCACGGCCGCTACAGCCTTCTCAAATGTTGTCTTAATCCGGTTTTAAGTCGTCTGAAAATTTTATTTATAGTGTAATTCAACTTAAAGTTATAATTTGCAGCTGCCGTTTTATGCCGGCTTAAGGCACCGCCTACTGTTTTTTTTTTTGGCTAACCGACGCCGCCGCTCACGTGTCTATGTTCCCTCCCCATCTTACAGCAAAAATAGCCTAAAACTGCATACAATCCTATAACTTCTTTAGACTAATAAACAGAAATTACTCAGTTTAGATGATAATGAAAATTGTCGTTTAACTCTGTAAATTTTGGTAAAGGCGGCACTGGAAATTTACAAACAAAGCTATTGTAATTCTAGCGAGAAATGAAAGAAATTCAAATCAAAAATATCGAACAAATTATGCTCGCTTTGCTCGCGATTTAAAATTTCCTTCGCAATATCATTTTCTTGCCAGACGAGAAAATGTGCGTTTTAGATTTTTCTTTGGATCATTTATAAAATTGCAATTTTCCTACGACACTTAAGCGGAGCGCCGCCCGCCTGTCAATTCATCCTGGCTACGGGCCTGCTATCTCATTCCCCAAACCAAAACGGGATATGTGGCGCAAGTCATTGTTCTCACTGACGTGGCCAAGTTGATATTGCTCGCCGACGAATCCGGGTTGTCGTTGAATCCGGCGAAGTGCGAAGTGTTTTTCATCAACACTCCACCGAACGTAAGGACTGACACTCTCAACAAATTGAATCAAATGTTACCGGGTATTAGAGTGCTGGACAATGCATCATTTCACATACTCGGAGCGCCGATCACAGAAGAAGCCATCCCATCTGCGCTGGCTGCCGGTAAGGAAATGGTGAAAACGCTATGCAAGCGTCTGACATTGCTGGACGTGCATCCGGCACTACTGTTGCTCCGATGTTCACTATCATCACCACGGTTTATACATTTGTTGCGTTCGAGCCATGCATCATTTGTCGGGAATTGACAATTTTTACCGGGAAACACTAGAAGCTATCACCAACAACGAGCTGAGCAATAGATCGTGGACCCAAGTATCTCTAGCATTAACCTCAGCCGACATTAGAAAGCTGACGGATTTGGCGCATCCAGCTTATTTCGCATCTGTTTACCAGTCTCAGGACCTATCAGATCGAATTCTAGCGAATTTCAGCCTGAGCGTGTTGGATGACCATTTCACAGCTTCAATCGAGTCTTACCAGCCCGAGTGAATACCACCTACGTTAGAACCAAAAAGGAACCAATTAGCATGGGATCTCGTGAGAGTTGAACATACTTTCGGCGAGCTGCTATCTACCGGTGGCCTGAGTGATCGAGCCAGACTGCTTGCGTCAACTGCCAAAACATCTTCAAAGTGGCTGCAAGCGGTTCCGTCTCCTCAATTGGGTCTACTTTTGGACGATGACACTGGCAGAATTGCTGTGGCGTTAAGGCTTGGCAACAAAGTATGCGAGGCCCATGCTTGCGTGTGCGGCGAGCTAGTGGAATCGAACGGCCATCATGCCTTATCATGCAAACTGTCAAAAGGAAAGCTTCCCAGACATACAGAGATTAATAAAATATTATCTACGGCCTTCAGATCAGCAGGCTTCCCAAATAATTTAGAGCCACCCGGGCTGTCTCGACGAGATGGTAAACGCCCCGACCAACGGCCTAACGAGCTACCCATGGAGCCTTGGCAAATCATTGATCTGGGACGCATTTCCAACGACACTTAAGCGGAGCCGCCCGCCTGTCAATTCATCCTGGCTACGGGCCTGCTATCTCATTCCCCAAACCAAAAAGGGACATGTGACGCAAGTCATTGTTTCTTCTCCCAAAACAACAATCGAAGCTAAAATAAAGACGGCTACACTATGCATCTCTTTTTCTCACTTCTATTTCTGCGAATTTCAATCGCAAAGTTATGAATACCGCATTATCAAGATATTTGGAATCTGCCAGTGGTAAGCTGAGACGAAACTAACGTCAATCAAAGAAATATTTTGTTAAAACCGGTTTGCAAGGTGTTTGTACCATGCACGGCCTAATTCCATAGGTGAAAATGATCTCAATAACGTCCACTAAAACATTTCAAAGAAGTCATGCTACTGCCGCCAAACCATAGCCGTGGCGGCGCCTACTTCCTTTACAAATTATCGAGTGCTTTAAGAGCAGTTTAACTGACTAACGATTTCTTTTTTTCTGAATGTATCCTCAATCACAGTCAATTTATGTTCACCCCTTTACCTGAGTTACCTTTTTTCGATAAAATCACATACCGAATTCACTGACTTGACTGCATATCTTCGCTGAATATGAAGTAATTATTTTCTACAACACACTTCTGTTGGAAATGTTGAAAACATTTTACTGAATTGAAATGAATCAACCCTCTGCAGGAAATGACTCAGAAAAACAAAAACCCATATACCGATTCGTATTATGACCCAAAAAATAGTAACCCTAGACCAAAAAATATAAAATTTAAAAATAAAATTGATTTCTTTTTATCAAATGCATCTGGTGTCTGCAACAGACCGTTGCACGGAATAAAGCCCTCAGAGGTCTTTGAACCCAAAAAAAGGTACATCTCTTTATGTTTCTGAGTTTGAACGAAAATATATTGCCGTTCGTAAATATAATGTGCATGTGCCATAATGTTTAAATGCTTTCAATTCTATAGCAGATATTTGTGCCCATACATGCACATTTTACAGCATCGAGTATCCGATTTCATAGTGTTAAAAGTCTCAATTAAAATTGGCTGTGAGCGCACGACGGTGAGTTCGTATAAATTATATCCCTGAAAAAGGTGGTTCATTTCATCTGGAAATTTTGAACACATTTTTTTCTATTTACGTTTAATAAATTCACTTCAGGAGAAATCTGATCGTCTGGTGATTTTTTTTTTTTTTGACTATTTCGATGTCGTCTGCAACAATCAAATATATTTGTTCAATGAATTTCGGAATTGCACACTCATACAATGCAAACATAATAAGCGATCGGTACGCACAATACGTGCATAAATGTGATATGCTGGCACTCCTTTGTCTAATGCACATGGAGTTTATGTACAAACAAAAATCTACCTAACGACAAAAAAAAACCACTTAGGCACGCTTTTTTTGTGTTAGATACGAGGTGATCGTTATCGCTGAATGCACAATAAACGTTCTTGTCTTCGGTTTTTGTTTTTTGATTTCGGTCTGTAGTTTTTACTTAATTAAAAACTATTTGTAGACCGAGCGATAGTACGTCAAGCCACATATTGCATTTTTCAACACAAGGTGGCGTTCAAACTTATGCAATCGTTTGATTTCATTCTTGTAGCACGAGCCGGGGAATGATACATACGAAATTTTCCCATACATTATCAGCTAAAAGAGGGATGTGTATACAAATTAGCTTGTCAGTTTATTTTCTAACGAGTAGGTCGCTTATAGACTGAGACGAAAGCTCGCACACCCAACAACTTACAAGTTTGTAGAATATAAACAATAAATCTTTAAATAAAAACACGTTTTTTGTGACTGAAATGCAACAGGTCATTCCCACTAAGTGTTTAGAGCGTTAAGTTACTAAGTATCATCCGATAATTCGTCTTCATCGCAATAGAATATATTCATGTGAAAAAGAAACTCTCCACGCAATAGAACTCTCGCTAAAGTCATTTTACTTGATACTCTATTAATGTCTTGTTGTGTGTTACATAGAAACAATCTATCAAATAAGTAGCAAAGAACACTCCCCATTACACAAACAACGTTTTAAAGTGCTAATAAACGGACAGCTGCATATTATTAATCTTCTCTGTAGGAAGCAAGTTGTACTTGAGAACCTCTTACTATTACGCATGAATACAATTCTAGACGATTTTTCATACAAAGATTTCGGTCAAATGACCACTCCATTGCAGCGACGGTCTTAATAGAATTCACGTTTCATTTTCAGAAGATCCGATGAGTTATGTTTCTTTAATTTTACGTACATGACATCTTATTTATGTCCATTTGAATTAAAGGAAATTAGGTTCAGATGTAGCTCTCATATTTACTCATATCGTCAGTTTACCTTATCACAACAAAAACCCTTTTTAAAAGGGAAACGTGACGCAAGTCCTCGTCCCTTCTTCCAAAACAACTTATATCAACTTTTGTGACGCTTGCAGCTTCGGAACGCAAAAAAATTCTTTTGAAATATTTTCATTTTTGATTAAAAAAATGCGTCACAAATGCCGGATGGGATGTATGGCATATTTTTGTACAGGAAATCAAATTTCTGCGTATGAAAGCTTAAAGCGTAGAAAAATTATTACATTGGCGGGTCCGGCATTTGTGACGCATTTTTTTAATCAAAAATGAAAATATTTCAAAAGAATTTTTTTGCGTTCCAAAGTTGCAAGCGTCACCCAAATTGCGTCACGTTTCCCTTTTAAAAAGGGTTTTTGTTGTGATATCAGTTGTTTTGGAAGAAGAGACGAGGACTTGCGTCACGTTTCCCTTTTAAAAAGGGTTTTCGTTGTGATTGTAATGTTTTGCATTATTTTGAGCCGCCGCTGCCGACGAACCGAAGCGCGGCGGCTACTACTTCCATGGGCGAAAATGGTCCCCTCAACTTCCTCTACAACATATCAAAAGTTTGTTTTGAGCCGCCGCCGCCGTCAAACCGAAGCGCGGCGGCTACTACTTCCATGGGCGAAAATGATCCCCTCAATTTCCACTACAACATATCACAAATTTTTTTGAGCCGCCGCCGCCGCCAAACCGAAGCGTGGCGGCTACTACTTCCATGGGCGAAAATGATCCCCTCAACTTCCTCTACAACATATCAAAAGTTTTTTTTTTTGGGTCCCCGCCTATTTTCCGCCATTTTGGCGGTCACCCTGATACACTACACACCCAACCCAACAACTTTCCCTTTGACACCAAACCTCTATCTCGAACACACAACCATTGCCTCATACAAAATGTGCTATCATACACACTACACACACAAACACATACGTATGGGCTTTATATGGCGCCTTCTAAGAGCCCTGGCGCCCAAACGAGGCCGGTACCCCCCCTTTTTTTAAATCTCATATGACGTAGAATGCCCACCCGAAGGTCCCTGCAAAATTTCAAGAAAAGTTATCGAGGCGTTTTCGAACACGAGCCAAAAAAGTGGTTTTTCATACAAATGGCCCTGGAACTAACTAACTAACCCACTAACTAACTAACCCACTAACTAACTAACGTAGGATGTTTGCATTAACTTTGGCTTCTATAAAACACCCCTTTTTGTATAGGAAATGAACATTTTCTAAAGGTCGTATCTTCAGATCCACCGAACCGATTTTAATGAGTGAAAAGACATTTCGCCTTAGAATTTTCCGTAGAATCTAGAAAAAATATTTTCCGGGGGGGGACGTCGCAAGGGGGGGAAGTCAAAACTTAGCTCTATATATGGTTCCGAAGTCTACGAAAAAAAAATTTCCGAATTTTTTGTTCGTATGGGGACTTGCGTCACGGGCGCATCGCTACCGCGCGCCCATGATAGAATTTTTTTAGATTTATCAGGTTGGGTTGTCTGTTTCCGGACTCCAAACACAGATCTATTGATCCTTTGTTTCATCCTGCTGCTCATCATATAGATCATTTAAACCTCCTCATTCGGAAGACTTGACTGCTTATCATTTGTCTGATTCTTATAGGCTTGGTCTGATATTGCAATTAACACGTAAAAGTCAATAAAAATAAAAATCAGTGACGATTATTCTGAGAATTTAATTATCTGGGTTTTGAAATTTCTGGGATTTTCATGTCTGGGTTTTGTACCTATGCGTGTTTTCAAAATTAAATACGTTGCAAGCGGAAAAACCTAAGGCTCATACGACAAACAGCTTCAATTTCATAGCTGAAACTTTTGACCTTTTTCTGAAAGTTTGTTTAACGTAGTAAACGACATCTGTTGATGGAAAAGGCTTCTACAAAGGATTCCTCAATATATCGAAAAACAGTGAAGAATTATTGGATTTCTTTTATGAACTTCGATGTTAGTGATAATCTCCTACTATCTGGTAACGTTTGTAAGACCTATTTCTCATTATATTCAGATATCGAAGTGTTGCATGCTCAACGTGCGTGAGTACATGCAAAATTAATTAACGAGTGTTTAAATGTTTGTATATTTCTTATGAATTCTGCGAACGAGGAAACGGAAAAATTCACATCATTAAATAAACAATTATAAATTGACCGAGAAGGTTATAAAGCCGCGAAGAGTGCTAAAGACTTGAGCTGCTAATCGTAGAAAATTGTTTAATTGGTTGTAGGGTTATGGCATAAGTTCTTAAGCTAATTTATCAAAACCAGTACAATCCATATGCTTGCACACAATCTTAACGTAAGTCAACCCACCTTCCATAATAACAATATTTTATTATAATACGAAACGTGTGCGGATTTATTGTTCGTTGACTGTTGAATGTAATATAATGAAAGGAACTTTTTCCCTATTCTATGTGTATTCTGAATTATACCGTCTATAATTTATCTTTATGGGACGTTGTAATATCTGCACTCCATTTCATATATTATGAAAGCACATTATACGGAAATTCTCTTCCTAAATTTTTATTAATATCCACATAAGCTGCTGCTGCAGTTCTTGTTTCTTTTATGTTGGCCAATGCAATTTTTTATCATATTCATGCATAGAATTTTCGTTCATCAAGGAAGCATATGCCAAGCGAATTGTGTTCAGTCAGTTTGTATGTGTGGTAAGTGGGTTAAGGATGAAATAGTAAGTACGTTTAATTTATACATAATCCAAGCAAGAAATATTTATTGAGTAAAAAAGAACGTTATTGGTAATCTGATGACGAAATTCATAAAAAAAAGAAAATACCAGTTGTCTCTGTTTCAGAATCAACAAAGTGAATGAACCCATATGTTTCTCAAAGTGCTACTCGAAACAAACCAAAATGCATTACCTTTGACTTGTTTCTTTTGTCAGACGAACCGCCGGGCTCACAATATTGCAGCATAATAAACTAAAACAACTTCCCCAAATTAGTGATTTCGTCCATAATAATTGCATTCGAAATTGCCCAAAAGGTGATATTGAAAACAAGCTCCGTCCGAATCAACAGTATACCCCATTCCCAAGTCATACATCCTTTCGTATGACAATAAATTAAAAACTTATCAAATATTGTCATTATTATATTGAGCATTGCAGCTAGATTTTTAGACTCGTACGAAGCACATAGTGGTCTCATTACTCATATTCGGCTCATGAGACGAACTGTCATCTAAAATGCTATTTATTATTATTATTCTCTTATTTATTTCCACACAATTTTTTTTAAATAGAATGAAAAACAAAATATTTATTTATTTTTAGCCAACCGTTAAAAACTAACTGGCTTTTCATTAAAAAACAATAAAATCAAATCCGGCCCAGTCGACCCGTCGAAGCCCCAAACCACCCTTTGCATTTTATGAGTACACGTGCATGTCATGTGGGGATGTGGTATGTTTGGTGCATGTGGTATGTTTGGTGCAGAGCGTTACGTAATTTAGGGACAGCCCCTAAGTGAAATGCGATTTTCTTTCACTACAAAACATTTTCATAAGTTCAATATATCTTTGAAATAGGAAGTCTACTGGCGCAGCCATTTGTTTTGAATTTTCCATTTGGATTTCACTCATAGTCCCACAGACTTTTTATCGAGAGATTTTTCTTCTGAAATGAGTTCAAGGACATTCCCAGAGAAGTTTTAGATGAATATTAAAATTAATCGAATGGGCCCTTTTTCACTAAGGTGGTCAGATCTTTGCGGAGGTGGTGTGGTGTGCGACAAAGAGAACATCGAGATTGCCGTAGTATAAACAAATTTTAATTTAGTTTAAAAAGTATGTTTACAGTTCAAAAAAGCCGAACGTCTCAGGAATGATGTGTTCAATACAAATTAGAAGAGATTTTGAAAATCTATTCGTGCTAGGTTGCTCTGAGTGTTCGTTTGGGGTAGAATTCAGTCAAAATGAAGCCATTGAGACAATCGAATATTCTGAAATACGCTCAGAAAATTATATTTTTGGATTAGATCATTGAATTTGATATCTGCGGTTGCCTTTCTATTAGAAACTTTATCAATAGACTCAATTCTAGGATAACCAAACACTCAGAGCAATCTAGGACAAATAGATTTTCAAAATCTACTCAGTTTTGCATTGAACACATCATTCAATTTAGGCTCATTTGAGCTATAAACGAAAAGTTTTCTGCACGAAATTTCTCGAAAATTTTGAAAAGTTCTCGAAAATTCTGAAAAGTTCTCGAAATTTCTCAAAAGTTATTCACAGAAACTTGATTTTTGCTTAACTTTTTAGAAATTTCTACAACTTTCTTGAACTTTCCAGATTTTTATAGAAGTTTCTGAACATTCTAGAACTTTCTGGAACTTTCCAGAACCTACCAGAAGTTTCCAGAACTTTCAAAAGCTTTCTGGAACTTTATAAAACTTTCGGAAGCTTTCTGGAATATGCGATTGCCCTAAATTCCTCCAAATGAGACGCAGGGAATTTTACTGTGAGACCATCTGAGGCTACCTGTCATTTTGGACCGGTTCGTGGAAGCGACAGGATGGCTCACATAATGATGAACGGGAAAAGGAACAAAGTATCCCAGGGTCTGTGTTTCAAGACCAACAATAGGTCGTCCCAAACTGATAAATCTAAAAATCTTTCTGGAACTCTCTTAAACTTTTCAGGACTTTCTAGAACTTTCTACCACTTTACATCACTCCCAGATTCACCAGCCAAGAGTTGCTAAAAGAAACTGAGGAAAATTCCATCATACGCATCGTTATACGAACATAAAAGACCGCCCAGTTTCATATGAAATGAATAGACAATTAACTTTCGACCACTTTTAGCTATATAAGCAAAAGTGTGATGCAATTTTCTTCAGTTCCTTTTGGAAATTCTTGCGGGCAGGTTCTGCGTCAGGTAACTTTACTTTATAATTCTTAGGTGTTTTCGAACTTACTTTTACTTAGGAGGGGGGAGTATACGAGCGTACGAGGGGGGAAGTGATGTCAAAAACTCATAAGGTTTTTTAGTTTCATAAGAAAATGTACGGAATTTGTCGTATTTGGTTGATTAACATTGGTACTGCTGTAGGTAAATACTCGCGCAAATTTTTTGAATTTAAAATCGATTGAAAAGAAATAACCATTTTCCTCTTACGTTGTTAAAACGTACTCATATATCGAAATAAAACACAAAAAAGAGTTATGCGCCAGGGTAATTGGTTTGGTAAGAGTATTGGAGAACGTACGGGTCTCAGATAGTTTTCAAAATATTGTATCCAGCAATTCCTTATTAGCTAACTTAATTGAGAATGATGCATCAAATAATTTTGCGATGCGGCCATTCTTCTACAATTTTACTTACTTTTTGACGTAAAATTTGAAATTTCCGTCGATTAATTGTGTTTTGTTGTATGATGTCTGACTAGTAAACTATTTGACGTGCAAAAATCACCACGACTCTAAACTAATTTCGTGTTCATCCGATGAATGATATCCTGAGACAATGTGTTATGTGCATTGTGACACATAGTGCTAACCTAGCAACAGAAAAAAATAATATCCGTCCGAATAACATAAAAGGATAAGAAATTATTATTCTTGCAAATATTCTGAAATTTGGAATATCTGTCGAGTTGAGATATTCAAAATTCGAAAATATAATAATAATGGAATCGCATAAATGGATACAATGTGGCACTGACATTGTGACAGATTGAAAAAGGACAATCGAAAATGAACATAAAGAGTATATTTATTATAATGTCAGTGCGACAGTTGGTCACTCGAATGTTTTTTATTATTTTTTTGAAATGTAATATTTTCTATTTATTATGTCTCTGGAGAGGTCAACGCTACAATGCATATGGATATGGATATCACGTAATCGTACTGAATGGATTTATTTTATTTTAACAAACATCGTTTAACATGTGCGAAAGGCGGCTGCAATCGTGAACATAAATTGTTAATTTTATATTCTTTCAGATAGTTTCATGTCAAATTTAAAAATTGATAAAAGTTGTAGCAGCTGAAGTCCCAAGTGTAGAAGGGAAAATAGGTCTCGGTCGACCATAGGTCACTTATGAATGAAAATGGAAAGTTATTTCAGAGTCTCTGTACCAGCCAATGGTTAGTACTTATATTATTTTGAAAATTAAAATGAAAAGGAGTTTTCATTTTACTTTTCAAAATAATATTCACACACGGTCACTGCGTCCTAATAGAAAAAATAGTAGATTACAGTGGGGGATGCGGAAATAAGTAATTACATGAGGGATTAATTTTGTGAAATGAGCCAAACTCAAGAGGGTGTTTTTAAGAGTGATTTTGCGAAAACTTCAAGCGATTTTGGGACAACATGTCCTACTTTTTACCGATGAATGTGCCATGCGATTCCTTGTTCTATTGTAAGAAAAGTAATTTCTCATTTTTGGAAAATTTGATATTTTGGGGGAGTTATGGTGTGCTAAGTAAATGCATGTCAGGGGGTGGTAAAAATGGTTTGACAAGAGTCAAAAAACAGTTTTTAAAGCGAGTTGCTTAAAAATACACGAATGAGTTTGCGAGTGTCACGAAATTATCCAGAATGGATGACTTATTAAGCATCCCCCACTGTATGCTGTTTTACTCGGTGTCCCAACCGAAAACGCGTCGTTACATGCAGACACACATGTAATGAAAAGTTTCTGGTGGGGGCTACATGTAATGAATAGCATGTAATGAATAACATGTAACGAATAATTTCCGTGGGGTGCACATATACATGTAATGACAAGCTTTCGGTGTGACAACGAGTAATAGTACATTACGTACTTGCTTCCAAATTTTTATTTTGACGAGTGTGAAGGTTACGGCCCGACCCGAAGGGGAGATGCATTAAAAGCCTCATAGAAAATCTGTTAATGTCAGTAACGAATACTATACGTCATCATATTAATTTTGACTCGGGATTTATGATCTTCGAAGTATTTAATTTAAGTTTCTTCATTAGTCGTGCAAAGTTGATGAATGTTGGGATTTTAACATTGAATTCTTAGAAATTACGAGACGCCGAAGTAGGGAGGAGGATTCCTAACCTTGCCACAGGGTTGAGGGGGTCAACGGTCGATTTATGTCACGATTGTTAAAACAAAAGTTTGAAAAAACGTGCAGAAATCGAGACTGAGCGCATCCATCAAACTACTAACTTTCAGAGCAGTTATACAAAGTATACTTTCGGGGTACGGCTGTCGGAAACCCCAAGTGGCTTTTGCTTTTGCACGTGATATGTGATTGCCCTAAATTCCACCAAACGTGATTCAGGACTCAAACTCAGGCTATCAAACTTGGATGTGACACTTTAGACAGGTTCTTGGAAGAAACAGGAAGGCTCACCTAACGATTTAAATGATGGACGGGAAAAGGAACAAAGGTTTCTAGGATATGTGTTTCAAGACCAACATTAGATCGTCCCTAACAGATAAATCTAAAAATAATTTCGGGTGATTGTACAGAACATGCCCCAAAATCCACATAGATGAACTATCTTCTTGACCTAATACAGTTACTTTCGACCTATACAAGCACGCTGCCGTACGACAGATTTCTCAACCAATCTCTAAAATCAATCAGAAATTCATAACCAGACTGTTAAGATCCGACTGACGTCTTAATTAGGGCTTCACAATGACGAACCTTCATAAGAAAAGCCTTGATATAAGAATCCAAATAAACCATTGAAATTGTATAAAAAGTAGCGGTATAGTAGAATAATTTTCCTGACAAAACAAATGTCAGAGTGACAGATGTTAAAGTGTCACTTTGACAGCTGTCACTTTGGCAGCTGTCACTTTGACAGCTGTCAAAAAACGTGCTAAGACAGACAGCCAGAGCATTCCCATAAAGTAGCTACCGCTACTTAATAAATGAGATTACTAGTTTGAAAATCTTAAGAAGTCTTTGATATAACAAGCTGAACAATAAACACTAGCATCAACACAATATAACATCGTTGTAACTGATTTCGAAACAATAACATGCTATTTTGTAGAGAAAATTAAGGAGATAATTTTTGCACATGGAAAGGTCGTAGAATTTTCCCCTTCCCTCAACTATTTGACACATTGATCTGTGGTGCCAGTTCATCTGGAAAAGCCGCTTTGTTTCTGTCATAATTGAATTAGAAATGTATTAAATGTTCAAGATGACCAACGATTAATGTTTGTTAAATGTTTCCTTTATAAGTGTACAAAATTACGAAAACATTTCTCATTTTATTGAATTTTTTATTGTCATCATGTCCATAACATTCGTATTTCTTCGAAAATTAATTATCAGTAATATTTTATTTATTTCTCTTTGCAATCGACAAAATCTGCCATTTTATACGAAAATAAATAAAAAAATAAAATAAAAGAGAATTCGCACTGCTGCAGTCAATTTTAATATCAAATCCATTTCTCCACTCGTATACATGAAATTCCCAATAGTGATGATGACACTATAAACCATAAAGAATAAAAATAAATTTTTAATTTGTTTGATGCCACTCTCATTTCATAAAATACAAAATAAAATGAACAAAAAAAAAAATGAACAAAACCTCGCATACAACACAGTGAAACCAATGCCTCGACGAATAAAAAAAATGTGCTACGCGGACTCGTACGATTTCACATAATGTCGAGAATATAATGGGATGTTATCAAATTGGTGATTATGGCCTCATTAGTACGTACTTCCTTGGAGGGGGAGGAGGTATTCGACGAAAGCGTACGTTCCACACATTTCAACATTTTTGCGTACGAAGGGAGAGGGAGGTCTAAAACAGTCATTTGTGCAGTACGTTCTTTGTGAATGACCCCATTACACTGCATTAGAAATTGCACAAAGGGCAATATTGAAAAACCCGTCCGAAACATAAGAAGTCATTCATAAATGACGTACTGTAGTCGTATATTCAGTGATGCCATTAGATTTTAAATCCTCAATAAAAATATGCACTTTTGGGATCTCAAATGTTTGAGCGACCCCCCAATATTCCCCTACATTGAAGTGTTAGACATACTTTTGACATCGAAAAAGTGCATATTTTCTGAGTTATTGATGATTTAAAATCGTATGTCAGCTTCAGAACATAGGACGTCATTTATGAATGAACACTAAGCAAAATGAAGTGACTATTCGCACACGCGTGCCAATAGTCTAATAAACACTATTCGCACGCGCGTGCGTATAGTAATTTAACTATATTAAATCGGATAAAAATGAAATTTTCTTTGTACAAATGGTGACGTAAAGGCTTTATCTCGGGTGTAAAATGAAATTTTCCTTGTACAGATGGTATTTCTTTCAAAAAAAAATTTTTAAATTACAAATTTTTCATTGAATTATTTTATCGCGTGCGAATGGTCAAATTACTATTCGCACACGCGCATGAATAGTGTTTAGTGGACTATTAGCACGCGCGTGCGATTAGCATCTGCCTAAGCAAAGCAACAAAACAACGCCAACAAAATATATCTTAAAAAAATTTACAACGACAATTTTCAAAAAAAACTTTTCTACGAACTTTCAAGAAACTTAAAAAATTTAAAAAAAAAATGCAAAAAAAGGTTTTTGGGCCTAAAAAAGGTCTCCGGTGCATGCAGTTCCACGTGCCAAAAATATCCTCTCAACTTCCTCTACAAAATAGCAAAAACAATTTTTCAAAACTGATCTTAGGGCCAACTTCTGGGTCCACCTGGGTATGTATAAATATATCAGCTCAAAATTTTTCTCGAATATTTTAGGCCTTTCGATTACCTCTCAAAAAGCCCTAGGAGAGATTTTATTTTTAGGGCCTTAGATAAGGGGTCATCCCTAAATTACGTAACGCTAATTTTGCGGTCTAGACTCCCCCCTCCCCCCTGTCGTAACACACCGTAACGTTGGCCGAAACCCCCTCCCCCTTCGTTACGTAACGTAACAAAACATATTTTTGAAGCAACGTAGAAAGAATAAAGACTGTTATAAGTACAAAACTGGTCTTGTGTTATTCACTATCCACTGTAACGATCCACAATCATAACGTGATAGTGCTTCGAGATCAAGCGAAGTGCAAGGGAAGACTGAACGATATGAATTTCCGAAAGTTATTTCATTACTGTCATTTTTGATAACTAGTTAAAATATAAAAAATTCGTCAAAAGTAAACGAAAAAATCTGCGGTGCCAAAAGGAATTGAAATTAACGGTTTTATGTTCGATATTTTCATATAGGAAGAAAAATGATGAGGTTCGAGCGTTACGTAACGCCGATGCTAGACCCCCTCCCTCCCCCGCGTAACTTTCGGTAACGCTAGAGGAATACTCCCCCCTCGAGCGTTACGTAATTTATGGACGACCCCTTAAGTACCATCCCGCGATGTAAAAGAGTTCAACAGTTCTATGAAAATATTCTGAACTGTTGAACTCTTTTACATCGCGGGGCGGGATTGTACAAGAGCCCAAACTTGAAAACTTTTCTTCCATAAACTGTTGGGCTTTCATAGACTTATAGAATAAAAGAAGATTTATGTATTGAGGACCAAAAAGATTTAGGTAGCCCCAGTTCGTCGGCACTTGGTCCAAAAATGCCCAATTCTATGACTTTCAGAGAATAAAGAGATTTTGGAAATAGGCAGGTCTTACTCGAGTTATCGTGGTGACAGACTGACCATTTTTTTTTTTGTCAAAAACGGAAAATTCATTCAATCTCAAGTCGAAACTCGATTGGTTAGAAGCGTCGTAGTAAACAAATAAGACATTTACCTCGTACGGGTCTAAGAAATTTACTGCAATAAAATATAAAAATAAAAACGAAATCAAAATAATAAACAGGCATGCATCATCAGCACAAAATCATTTATTTATATTCCATTTTCGGGTAGCATTTTTGCCTTTATTATTACATGACTGAAGTATAAAATAGTTTTTTTGTCTCTAATAAATAAATTTCCATCGATGTCGATGGCTTGAACTGGGGAAAATTGTATCCCAACATCTACTTGTTTGAATTTCATTTTCCGAACATAAACAATCGTCGTATATTTTGTAAAAGGATGTGAGAAATAGCAAACAGGACGCAAATAATATTGCTTTATTGTGCTTTTATTGGGTTATTACATGCGACATTAAAACATTTTATATTATTGTTTGTGTGGTGATCTTCTTAACGACATATATGTATAATAAGGGGTGTTATTTCATTTACGCATATGCATAGCTTAATGAAATTAAATATTTTCGGTGCTTTATGAATTAATCATGCCTGATGTAGCCGAGTCCCGTATAGCATGAATTTCATTTCGTTAATAAAATGACGTGAAAAATATTAGAGTCTCAATTAAACTATAAAATTTATGCAGAGAGAGAGAGAGAGGGAGAGAGGGCATCTGCACTATTTCTGTGAAAATCAAATCATAAATTGTTTGAAGTAATATTTGTAAACATAGGAAGAGGAACATTTTTCATAGAAAAGAAAGGACAGTTTTCCAAAACTGAATGACATTCCGAAGGTCAAGTCAGACGGTGATGGCGATGCTGATTTTAGACGCCGTTTGAAGGATGGAAAAGCGTTAATTTCATTCGAACCTATTTTTCTTAAGTTTTTTTTTTAGTTTTTGTGTTTTTTTTTTTTTTTGTTTGTAAACTAGTTGTTTTCCTCGTTTCAAACCTGGTTTCTTTTGTTTATCCACCCCTTGACGCCACACTAGGCGCCTTTTAAGTGTTCAATGAGAGCCTCCACCCTTTTGCACTTTTCCATCACTAAGACAATACCATTACAGCATTACATCCACATTTCAGCTTGTACAAAACAGCTATCATGTAATACTTACACAACACTAAAACAATCCTAATACAACGCTTGCACATCGCCACCACAACACTTGCACATTGCCACCACAACGCTTGCACATCGCCACCACAACGCTTGCACATCGCCACCACAACGCTTGCACATCGCCACCACAACGCTTGCACATTGCCACCACAACGCTTGCACATCGCTGCAACAACGCTTGCACATCACCACCACACGCTTGCACATCGCCACCATAACTCTTGCACATCGCCACCATAACGCTTGCACATCACCACCACATGCTTGCACATCGCCACCACAAAACTTGCACATCGCCACCACAAAACTTGCACATCGTCTATACAACACCTATACAACAACTGATGTGAACTTGTGAAAAACGTTAAATGCAATAACATAGACCGGGTTTACTTAACCATCAGTAACTATTTGAAGCAAATTCATTCATTGAATGGTATAAAAATAGCGCTGTAGCTACGAAACTTCGTTGTAAACTATACACAGTGTAGGAGGTTCTGTTTTGCCAGTGTAACAGTAAGGATGCTCTGTGTCCCTTTGATATAAATTTAAATTTTAAATCTCTATCAGGTGCTCATTAAAAGCATAAGAAAAATTACAATAAACGCTGCAACAAGCATATTGCCAACAGCTTAATATATTCATCACAATGTTCGTATTGAAGGGTGAAAGCCGTCAACACAGTGCGAATCAAATTCAAAATACAAAATCAAATATAGATTTAACAAACTATATGTTCGAATGGTGAAATATTGAGGAAAAAAACGATTTTAATGAGACCTTTACCGCAGCAGTAATTTTCGAATAAATTGCTTGTGATCCACGAGCAATAATAAGGTAAGTTTTTATTTTAGGGGAACATGAATTTTAATAACTCTATGCTTTTTATAAAATTTATTGTTTGAAACGGCTATATAGGGTTTTATTTCACGAATATTAAACAAGTTTTATTTGAATTCTTGGTTCTGAGTGAATAATGTCATTAAAGTTTGTCGAGAAACACTCTAAGTTTTATATTTAGAGAAATTTATAATATGCATTGTGTCAGCTGATAGTAAAAACAAAACAAAGACTGGAAAGTGTAACCCTTAATTTATTACAAAACTTACTTTTGTCGTGTTATAGATCCACTCAGAATGTAAACACGTCATTACAACACATGATTTCGCCAAATAAAAAAAATTCTGTACACCCAGAGAAATCTCATGTTTAGCGCAACTATATCGGGGTCAACCGTGAAAAATTTCCCCTTCATAGTTGGAGTATCCATAACATATTTGAAAAAATGTTATATTTACAACAACTAATGTTATGTTTACCCTAAATATGAAAGGGAGATTTTTCATTGTTGACCCCGATTATGCTTGTCCCAACTATGCCTCGTTAAAATTTTGAGTTCAGTGTAGCAAGAACGTCATGTAGTATTTTTTGATAGAATCTCAGTCGTTTGGAGCATAAGCGAACGGCCAATGATCACAAAAAAACAGAGAAATGATAAGTTGGCACCACTGTGCCAGATATGTGCATCTTCAATAAAAAGCATGAATCGAATGCAACCAATGTGTCAAAAATATATCTAAAACTAGCATTGTCACCCGGGTTTCGCCCGAGATATGGTTTTAAAAACTTTTAAAAATTGTTCGTTATTTTTTAAGGACTTTTCAATCCACCCTCGTATCTACATAATCAGTTTTTGAGCAAATTTCAAGAATTGATCAGAAACTTTAAACTTGCTGGAAATTTGTCAAAACTATGTCTTATAGCTTAAAAAAGTCACACGGAGTCATCTATTTTGAGTTCTGACCCATAATTATTTGCTAAAATTTTTGGTGCTAGAGCCGACGAAAAGACCAACCTAGAGCTCTAGGTTGGACCCATCTACATTTGTAGTGTGCAACAACGCTCCGCTGATCTTCCTCAACAACAAAGAAAAAACAAATTATTTTAGGGTCGACCTTTGGCATTGGATCGATACATCCAGGACAACAAAATTTTCTCTCCAACACAACAAAAAAATCTCATCATTAAAGAAATATCGATGAAAAACCACCAAGTCACGTAGCGCGAGTTAGGCCCATACAATGGTCCTTCCAGCCAGAACTACTTAGCCGATTTTCACCAATTTTTTTTATTTTCCTTAAGTCCATATATTTCATTCTAAACCTTGAAGAGAGATTTCTGTGTTAATTTCGTGGAGATATAAGCGAAAAAGTTTCATAGCAAATTCCGAAAACATCGCGTTTTCTGAAATTGAGGTGATTATTTTTGTAGCAAATTGTGTGTACTTGGATTTCTTTTTAGACTTCTTGGAGTGTCGTAAGTTTCGATTGTTCAACTTTATTTTATACTCATTTTAAGAAAATATATCTGTTCAAATATCTGTTGAAACGTAATGAAGGGAATTGTTTTGTTAAAGTGGGACGACCCCAGAACCAGCCTTGGAACTAAAGAGGGGGATGACACCCATACTAGAGAGTGTAAGATGTTTCCCTCAATATTTTCACCAATACAACAAATAGAACTTATACTTCATAGAACAACCACATATCTTATACCGTCTTGTAGCAAGATTTAGATACATTGTATGAAAGATGCATCCATCTGCACCTCAGTACATTTCACTGCACCTTTGTGCACCTGACTATACTGCAATAAGTGCACCGAGGTGCAGTAAGGTGCTACAAAGTGCAGTAAGATGCTTCAAGATGTAGTAAGGTGTACAAAGGTGCAGTAAGGTCTGCCAAGGTGCAGTAAGGTCCGCCAAGGTGCAGTAAGGTATACCAAGGTGCAGTGAGGTACAGTGAAATGCAGTAAGGTGTACCAAGGTGCAGTCAGGTACAGTGAAATGCAGTGAGGTGCAGTAAGGCGTAGTGAGGGGCAGTGAGGTGCAGTGAGGTGTAGTGTAGTAAGGTGCACCGAGGTGTAGTGTAGTGAGGTGCAGTGAGTTATGGTGAGGTGTGGTGAGGTGCAGTGACATTTTGGATTTTATGTTAAAGATTGAGAGTTTTGCTCTTTCAAAATTCTGTTTTCACATGCGCATTCTAAATCTTGATCAGTAGTGCCAACTTAATATTTATCCTTACGGAAAATTTCTAAAAAGCTTTTCGACAAAATGACAACACATGCCGATACGATGTGATTTTTTTTAAGTCGGTGGCATCTGTGCCAAATACTCTCTTGTGGACTCCTAGACATTCACAAATGTTGAAACAATTTTTTAATAATTTATTCAAATTCGTCCTACTTGCAACCCAAAAATATCGAAATGTACCAAAACTTGGTGTCACTTCCAAATCCGCTGGCACAAAATCCGGAGGCGTCAAAATCAGGACGAAAAAACTAGAGGAATTAAAATACGGAAGCGTCAAAATCAAGAGGCACCAAAATCAGGAGGCGTCAAAATCGGGAGACGTCAAAAGTAAGAAGTGTCAAAATACATAAGAAGTGCAAAAATCCGGACGAAATCTGAACGAAGTTGTATGTATGTCTACCCAGCAGCTAAAGTGTATTTATACAAATTGATACTTTATCAATAATACTGCGCCACAGGCCGTGAAAATAAAAAAAAGCGGCGTCGAGGAGCTGCAGCCCCTACAAAGGGGGTCAAGGGGGAGTATCCCCTTTGTGGTGTCTAAGTGACAGAGTACGGCCGCCTGTAAAGCGTTACAAGCCAGCCGCAGGCGCGGGGTGTAGAGGCAGAGCTCCAAATATTAAATATAATAGACTGCCGCCACTGAAGTAAAATTGTTCATTCGAGGATACAAAATCCTGAGCTTTCAAAGTACGAACGCTACAAAATCCGGACGATCATTTGGACTATGACGCCTCAGAATTTTGTAACTTCCGGATTTTGACGCATCCTGATTGTGACGGCATTGGAATTCGAATTTGGAAGTTGAGCCCCAAAACTTCACCTAGACGAGTTCATTCGTTCACTGAACAATCAGTGAATTAGTGTTACATATTCCAAAAATTGTTAGAATAAAATTCCGCATTTCTCTTATGAATGACAAAAAGGTAAAACTAGTTGAACAACAAGTGAACTGTAAACCATTTGCATTTGTCAGCACAAAACATTTCATGTGAAATCCAAAAAAGTGTTGTGCCTGTGAAAGAGGTTCACGACGAATTTATGCAAGCAATAGCATTTTCGTATGACAAATGGTGGTAAGGTACACTGATTCATCGACTCTAAAACATTTTTTATATTTAGTCATGATATTTATTGCGTTCTAATCTTATCACAATCATAGTTCAATCTAAATTAAAAATCTACCCAAAACCAGTCTAATATTTCAAAAAAAAAAAAAAAATGTCAAACATTCTGACCGCAATAATTTCCCTTCAAAACATTTTTTAAATAAATCATAAATGCAAATCGCTTACTCTGCGTGTTCCCATTGCAAAAACATTTATATCATCACACATACACAATTTTATATGCATAGCTTGAGAAGGGTGTCGAATGGAAAAAAAAGTAAGAAAATTTCGTTGTAATATCTGCCACATCACAATATATCACATAGTTGTGGTGTTTTACGGAAAAAAAATAAGAAACGAAGATCTATCTTCAACAATTCTTATTATTCATACACTTAGTATTCACACCAGCGTTTTGGCCATATTTTGAGCACCTGTCTCTGGAGAGCGCCGCTAAATTGTCAGTCTTAAACTTAAAACCGAAGAAGAATTTATATCCGCATGTAACCTGGTAGTTGGTTGGGTTGGTATAATACGTGGCACGATAATGTGAGCCATCGTCATCTATTATTTCGTTTTGGATTTCATCTCTGGGATCTGGGGATTTTAATTTGACATTAATATAATTCATACATTTTATATATCATTGTCGGTTCGGGTAGATAATCAGATTCATTTATTATATTTTCATGTGGAACCTTTTTAAACAATTTTTTTTTTCGTTAACCAAAATTTACCGAGCAAAATGTGCCTTTTTTTTAAATATATTTTAATTAAATTCATCACAAATTTATAGCCCCAATTAAATGCGTTTAATTGCATAATAAATCAATTTTTTCGTGAAGGCTTATACTAACATAAAAATTTATTTTTTAAGTTGTAATTGCTTTGGTATAAATTAATTAATTATTATTTCAACGTAATTTATATCACAATTTCAGTCACATTGACCATAAAGGTAGTGCATATGTAGAGATTTTCACAAATACCTAACACTACCTAACGAGAATTCGAAAAAATGAAAAGTTCAGAAATGGAACTACACTGAGGGGATCTCATAATTAGTGCAACGCTTAGAACAAGTTATGTCGCTACACTAGAAAGTGAACTTTGAAATAAAGTTGCAAAACCAGACTTCCGTTTGTAAATACCTTTTATAAAATCTGCACTGCAAATGCCGATTCGTTGTCGCGATTACTGAATGCATTTTCCGTTAAAAACCTTTAAACGATATATACCGTTAGTTGGATAAGGGTGTCTGTGTTAGGAGAGAGTGGGTGCTTTTTTTTGGTGGAATTAAAAAGACTGGAAAATCGGAAAATATTTCGTGAGTTATGTATAAAAGACCATTTAGGCGGTGGTTCTTGGCGTAAAAATGTCAAAACTTAATCCCATCATCACTTTTGGAAAGAAAAGGAATTTGAAAAACGGTTGACGGACGACAGACGGATTTTCTTTAGACTTCTCTTGGGGGCCCGTAGTGAATAGGTGAACTAGATGTGTCACCACAGGCCGTTCATAAACTACGTGACGCAAAAAATAGCATTTTTGGACCCCCTCTCCACACTGTCACACTATTGTCATGCAAGCTAAGGCCTTAGAAGACCACTTGCCCATCGTTTCGACGGCGAACGTGTTGAACAGATAGTTGTTGTTTTCTATCTCGCTGTACAAACTGTGTTCTGCTTCTCTTCCAGCTGAGACGGACGACATTCGGAGGTAACTGTCTCCGAACAACACGTCGCATCCCACACCATACACATGCCATATGACATAGGGAGTGAGGGTCAATCATTCCGACATAACCCGGATGATTCAAGGGTAGCGGGCACATTGATAGAACAAAGCGATTTACAAATGATTTTGTTGAATTTCTTGTGGCGGAAGATACGAACTGGTCCACAGCTGTGCCACATATACACCGATGAGGCCGGCACATTACTGAGCCCATCCAAGGCGATACAAATTCTGAGCACATTGTCATCGATAACGTGCCGACATATTTTGAAGGGAACGCGTTAAGCTAAGGTTCAACCGTTCGACTCCTTATACAGTAGAACCTTTAATCAAGCGACAGACGTCATGAAAATTCGTAAAATTTAAGTTTTCATTGACAATACGATTGGCATTTATGATGTCCCAATAATTTTGAGATGAAAGCGAATGTGGCAATGGGTTGTTTAAACTGAACCAGGCTTCAACTGACTCTTGCGAGTGGCTCACTTGGATTTCGTCCGAATTGTAGAGAATATGGGAGATGATTTCCAATGCGGCATGTACGCCCGAGTGAAAATGGCAGTCTCAGTGAGTACTAAAATTGAGTGTACTCACAACTGATTTGAGAATCAGTCTCAATTTTTGAAAAAAACTCAAGAGTACTCAATTTCGTTTTCTTATAAAATCATCATTAATGAGACCAGTGAGTACACTCAATTTAAATTTTTTTTAGATTTAGACTGACTGAGGTCATTGAGCACACTCACTTAGACTATTTGAGATCGCTGAGTATGCTCATTTCAAGACTTTTTTAGGCTGTCAATTGTGAAAAATATTTTTTTTAGCCGATGAGACCGTTGAGTGTACTCATTTTCGACAAAAATATTTTTCACAATTTTATGGAGACTTTTGAGACTGTTGAGCATGCTCAAATGTGAAAAATATTTTTTTAGCCAATGAGACCGTAGAGTGCATTTTCACACAAATTTATATTCATGGTATTTGGGCTTTCCACATAAAATCATGAAATTTTGAACTAATATAGTTGTACGCACTCTGAAGTAAATTTTCGGTTGTATTAGCCGAGAAATATTTTTGTCGAAAATGAGTACACTCAACAGTCTCATTCTTCTTCTTCTTCTTCCTTAGCCTTTTATATCCACTGCTGGATGTAGGCCTCCCCCATAGATCGCCACTTTTTCCGGTCCATTGCCACTTGCTGCCACGTCGTGCCTGCCGTTCTTTTGATATCGTTGGTCCATCTTTCCGGTGGACGTCCCATCGGTCGTTTCGTTGGTGGCCGCCATTGCATTATAGTTTTCGTCCATCGATCGTCGGTCATTCTGGCAATATGACCAGCCCAATTCCACTTGAGCGACGCTATTCGTGTCATGACATCGATGACTCTTGTTTGTCGCCGGATCCACTCATTTGTCATTTTGTCCCTGAGTGTGATTCCTAGCATTGCCCTTTCCATTGCCCTCTGTGCAACTCTCAATTTGTTCGCTGATGCTTTGGTGATCGTGAGAGTCTCGGCTCCGTATGTCAGGACCGGCAGCACACACATATCGAACACTTTCCTCTTCAGACTGTTGCTCATGTTGCTCTTGAAGATGTACCGTAACTTGCCGAACGCCGCCCAACCGAGACCGATCCTTCTCTTTATTTCAGCCGTTTGGTTGTCGAGACCGAGCTTCATGACGTGGCCGAGATACTTGTACGAATTCACGATTTCAATTTCCTCGTCTCCGATCTTGATTGGTGTAGCACCATCGATGTTTGTCATCACTTTCGTTTTCGACATGTTCATCTTCAAACCGATTTTTTGGGCTTCCTCGTTGAGCTGCAACAGCATCGCTTCAATCTGTTCCAGAGTCGTTGATGTCAGGGCAATGTCGTCGGCGAATCGAAGGTTGTTCAGAAACTTCCCATTTATGTTGATTCCCAGTTCACTCCAATCAAGCTTTTTAAAAACCGTTTCCAGAGCTGACGTGAACAATTTCGGTGAAATGGTATCTCCTTGACGGACTCCTCTTCCAATTCGAAATTTATCGGTGGTTTTATGCAGTTTGACGCACGACGTTGCGTGCTCGTAGATATGTTTTATCATCCGGGTATATCTCGAGTCAATCCGACAATCGTCCAAGGAGTCTAAAATCGACCATAATTCGACCGAATCGAACGCTTTTTCGAAGTCTATGAAGCATATCGCGATGATGATTTTGTATTCGTTGCATTTTTCTATTAGACTTCTCATCACTTGCAAGTGGTCATTTGTGCTGAATCCGGAACGAAACCCTGCTTGTTCGATCGGCTGGTAGAAGTCTAGCTTCTTTGTGATCCGTTTCGTTATCACCTTCATAAACAGTTTGTAGAGGTGCGAGATCAAACTGATGGGCCTGTAGTTTTCCAGTTTCGTGATGTCTCCTTTCTTGTGCAGCAAAGTGATGACTGCGTTTTCCCATGATTCTGGTATTTTCTCTTGTTCGAAACACTTGTTGAACAGATCCGTTGTCATTTTGAGCAGTGTGGGTCCGCCTTCTTTGATTGCTTCGATCGGAATGTCGTCGTCACCTGGAGCTTTTCTGTTCTTCATTTCGTCTAACGAAGCCTGTACTTCGTTAATCGTTATGTCCGGCAAATCTTCGGAACCAACGTTCATTATCACCGGTCTCGCTTTTGCTCTTTCTGCCGGTAGTTTGGCTCGAACCGACGTAAAAAGGTCCTCATAGAACTCTCGCGCGATGTCCAATACCTTGTCCTGATCTGTTTGTATGACGCCCGCCTTATCGCGCAATTTAAAAATTTGTCTGTACCCGTTCGCCCGTTTCGCTCGTAATACTTTCATATTCCCATTTGCTTCGATAGCGTTCATGGCCAGTTTCACGTTGTATTGTCGCAGATCGGTTTTCATTTTCTTGTTGATGGCTTTCGTTTTGTCTCTGTATTCAACAGTGTCTCGCTTTCCACCTTTCACCAAATCCAGTCTTTCTGCTATTAGGTCTAGCGTTTCCTTGCTGAGCTTCGACTCTTTAGTGCATGTAGATCGGCATCTGGTTTCCAGGAAGCTTCTCACTGAGGTCACTATTCTTTCTGTCAGCTCATCAATCGTTGCAGTTTGTGAATTCGTTCCGTTCAGTTCGTTGTCCATAGCTTCCTTAAATGCGTCGCTTTGTTCTTTCAGGCGTTCCATGTCTAAAACGACTTTTTTCTTGACCAACTTTTCTCTCTCTGTCCGTGTGTTCAAGACGACTTTGGCTCGCACCATTCGATGATCGCTGCCTGTTGTGAAACGGTTAAGCACAGTAACATCCTTGACAATCGATTTGCGGTTCGATATGATGTAATCGATCTCGTTCTTTGTTCTGCCGTCTGCACTGGCCCAAGTCCACTTCCTCTGAACCTTACCGGAGAAAAATGAGTTCATTGCGAAAATTCCTTGTTGTTGGAGAAAATTCAGCAAAGTATCTCCTCGTTCGTTCCTCTCTCGATTCCTCTGATCGTAACCAAACGTTCCAATCGAAGTTTCTGCAACGTCTTCTTTTTTTCCCAATTTGGCATTGAAATCGCCGACTAGCAACTGATATTGAGCTCTGTTTTCTTCAATCGCTTTGGAGACATCTTCATAGAAGCTTTCAATTTCTTCGTCGTCGTGATCCGTCGTCGGTGCGTACGCTTGGATGACTTTCAAACTGTACATCGCATTTATCTTCAGCCGCACATAAATGACTCTGTCGGAGATGCTGTTGATTTGGATTATACGGTTCGACCAGCGTTTGCTGATGAGCAGTCCTACACCATGCATCGCTGTTTGGTTATCGCTTCCACGGTAGTACAAAGTGCTTCCTGATTTCAACTTCAAGCATTCTTCACCACGTCGCCTGACTTCGCTCAATCCGACAATGTCCCATTTGATCTTTTCCAGTGCTGACTCCAATTCGAGAAGTTTTTCGTTCGATGATAGCGTTCGAGTGTTATACGTGGCAATGTATAGTCCGGTGTGATAACCTATTGTAACCCAGGGATTCTTAGCACCCTCTGCTCGTCGTCTGGTCTGACCGTTGTCGGAGTCAGGGATCAACGAGCGGCTGGGAACTGAGGGCCGATTTTTCCTGGTTGTGCTCTTCATCTTCGGGGGGGTTTTAGCCGTTAAAACACCACGCTGGCCAGGGCGGGTTGGTGAGTGATGGTAGTCCTGCTGACTCGGACTTTGCATGCTGCCGTTGTCCCTTGCTGTTGAGATCATCCGCCACCATGCTGAGGTACTATCCCATCTTGATAGCGCCTAACTGCCTTCGGCCCGCGCTCTACGTGACGTTGAGGTACTACCCGAAGACAGCCCCCCTCATCCTTCTGCTAAGTGACCCACACTAATACACCAGGGTTGGTTACCTGATCGTTCATGTGGGTTGCTCACTATGACAGGTGTCACCACGGGTAGGATAGGATGTAGGAGTAGGTGGATAGAGGCTAAGGTACATAAGGAGTACTATATTACGCATACCACACCATTTGACACCCTCAGTCTCATTGGCTAAAGAAAATATTTTCCACAATTGAGCATGCTCAACAGCCTCAAAAGCCTCAATAAAATTGTGAAAAATATTTTCGTTGAAAATGAGTACACTCAACAGTCTCATTTGCTAAAAAAATAGTTTTCACAATTGAGCGTGCTCAACAGTCTCAAAAGCCTCAATAAGATTGCGAAAAATATTTTTGTCGAAAATAAGTACACTCAACAGGCTCATTAGCTAAAAAAATATTTTTGTCGAAAATGAGTACACTCAACAGTCTCATTGGCTAAAAAAATATTTTTCACATTTGAGCATGCTCAACGGTCTCAAAAGCCTCAACAAAATTGTAAAATATATTTTTGTCGAAAATGAGTACACTCAACAGTCTCATTTGCTAAAAAAATAGTTTTCACAATTGAGCATGCTCAACAGTCTCAAAAGCCTCAATAAGATTGCGAAAAATATTTTTGTCGAAAATGAGTACACTCAACAGGCTCATTGGATAAAAAAAATATTTTTCACATTTGAGCATGCTCAACGGTCTCAAAAGCCTCAACAAAATTGTAAAATATATTTTTGTCGAAAATGAGTACACTCAACAGTCTCATTTGCTAAAAAAATAGTTTTCACAATTGAGCATGCTCAACAGTCTCAAAAGCCTCCATAAAATTGTGAAAAATATTTTTGTCGAAAATGAGTACACTCAACAGGCTCATTGGATAAAAAAAAATATTTTTCACATTTGAGCATGCTCAACGGTTTCAAAAGCCTCAACAAAATTGTAAAATATATTTTTGTCGAAAATGAGTACACTCAACAGTCCCATTTGCTAAAAAAATAGTTTTCACGATTGAGCATGCTCAACAGTCTCAAAAGCCTCAATAAAATTGTGAAAAATATTTTCGTCGAAAATGAGTACACTCAACAGGCTCATTAGCTAAAAAAATATTTTTGTCGAAAAGGAGTACACTCAACAGTCTCATTGGCTAAAAAAAATATTTTTCACATTTGAGCATGCTCAACGGTCTCAAAAGCCTCAACAAAATTGTAAAATATATTTTTGTCGAAAATGAGTACACTCAACAGTCTCATTAGCTAAAAAAAATTTTTTCACAATCTAGCATGCTCAACAGTCTCAAAAGCCTCAATAAGATTGCGAAAAATATTTTTGTCGAAAATGAGTACACTCAACAGGCTCATTGGATAAAAAAAATATTTTTCACATTTGAGCATGCTCAACGGTCTCAAAAGCCTCAACAAAATTGTAAAATATATTTTTGTCGAAAATGAGTACACTCAACAGTCTCATTTGCTAAAAAAATAGTTTTCACAATTGAGCATGCTCAACAGTCTCAAAAGCCTCAATAAGATTGCGAAAAATATTTTTGTCGAAAATGAGTACACTCAACAGTCTCATTGGCTAAAAAAAATATTTTTCACATTTGAGCATACTCAACAGTTTCAAAAGCCTCAATAAAATTTTAAAAAATATTTTTGTCGAAAATGAGTACACTCAACAGTCTCATTGGCTAAAAAAAATATTTTTTACAATTGAGCATACTCAACAGTTTCAAATAGTCTCAAAATAAGTATACCCAACAGTCTCAAATAGTCTTAAAATAAGCATACTCAACAGTCTCAAATAGTCTCAAAATGAGTGTACCCAACGGTCTCAAATAGTCTCAATATGAGCATACTCAACAGTCTCAAATAGTCTCAAAATGAGCATACTCAACAATCTCAAAATGAGTATACTCAACAGTCTCAAACACCAGAAGAATGTTTATTAATTGAGGCAAAAATGAGCATACTCATCATTTTTAATAATGATGACGGTCTCAAAACAGTCTAAAACGTTCGAAAATACAGTGCCATACACAAAAACAGTCTCAATTTCAGTCTCAAATCGCGTGGTTTTTTTACTCGGGCGGAGCTGAGGAAGGCTGGTAACGAGATATCAGTCACACGCCGAATACCTAGGCCTTCAATTGAAGTAGGAAGTACAAAGGTAATTACCCAAGTTAACGTCAAAGACCCTACCGAAGTACATCTTATGACATCTGAGACCATTGATTTCGTTGGCCGAAATGTTCTCCCCTGCACCATATCGCACAGAACCAATGTAGTTTCTCTAAAAATCCTGAAACTATTTTATGTAGTTTTCACCAACTAAATATGCCTTTGGAAACAATTTTCTAACTGCCATACTTCTAGAAATATGAGTCATCGCTCCCAATTCTAAAAGTCGTCATAACCCAGGATTAAGCGATTTTATCCTAAAACGTTTTAACTGCCATATATGCTGACATATTTGCGAAAAAGTTTCACCCACCCTCGAGAATCCATGTTTTTGGACACTTCTTCGACCATATCTCCGGAACTACTTGACCGATTCTGCTCATCATTGAACTTGAATCATGGGACATTATGTACCTTTCATGGGGGAAAAGTGATCGGTTGATCCGTTTGAAAAAAAAATGGAACGGACGACTGGACACTTTTTTCAGTGCTGATGCGTCATCTCTAGACGATAATAGATGTATCCCGCTAACTCTCACCTCTATATACCCCATGTTGCAATAAAATTGTTTGTTTGAAACGTATGGGACCTTTATACTTCGTACGAGTACAAAAACCTACCAAAACCAACGTTCAAATTTGACTCTACAAACGTCGTCGTAAGGCATAAAACAAGCACTTCGTACGGCCCAAAAATTGATAGCATGGCCCATATTCGTCATGCTTTGGACATAAAATTCACGAAATAACGACATCTGGTGAGCATGAAAATATGTTCATATCTTGTGTAAAAGATGTGACTTGTTATTTCATCTGGTGTATGAGTGCTACATTCTTAACTAAATTATTCTGACGTCAAAAGTTAAAAGTGTTTCCATGTCTTAATGTTGATAAAGTCAATCTCATTTCCACCGACTCGTTCAGATGAAAATAACAACCGAGTCACATAAAATTTAATGACTTAAACAACTTACAAATATTGTCTGTCGAATTTTCCCAAATTATATTGAAAATGGTTTTATTTATGAAATTCTATTTTAAAAACTTTTAAACGGAAATGTCAAAATGATTTGATTTCTTCTTTCAAAAATAAACAATTTTTCAGAAAAAGTTGATTTTCTATAGCCTTCAAGCCATTCTTTTCGATTTCTCCGGTTGTTTCTGTTATTATATTGGTGTTTGGTTCATTTTCCATTTTTCAGTTTGCGGTAATATACGGAGACTATTTGTTGCCACCAGCTAGAGCTGTATATCTATAGAAGTGATAGGAAAGCATCCTTTGACATTATGGCATGAAATGAATGAGAATGTTGATTATGTCAACGGTAAAATAATATTTTTATCAAACGTAAAAAGAGTTTGGTGAGTACGTAGACGTAAGTTCATAACAAATTGTAATGTGAGTCTACAAATTTGTGACTATTCATACGAATGGGTAGGAACGGTAGGCGCAGGAAAGAAAAATCAATGGAAATCGAAATCAAGAGAGAACGAGAAAAGTTTCGACGTGACCGAATAGTAATCAAAAATATATATCGTCAAATGCCATGGGCTCAAAGAAAATTGGTTCAAAATTTCATTTCAACTGTCATCAATAAACGAAAATTTCCGATATTTATTTTGTTTTCTTGATGAAAAACCATCTGATTACATGAAAAAGTGATTTTACAGTCATGGTAGAGAAGACAAAAGGGGGGAAAAGAAAATAAAATCATTTCTTAGGTGAAATTCACTTATTTTATGAATTTCTTCTCAAATCATAAATATTGTGATATAGTTTGCTATATGCGACATATACACATTTATGTTACAAAGAAGTGATGGGTTGTGCCTGTACGACACAAATTGGTTACATTTTTCTGTGGCTGTTACAACAATAAAACAGATAAAATAATAATCAGAAAATAGAAATGGAAAAATAAATGGGCAATTTTTGTTCAACCCTCTGAAATGTATTTCATCGTCGTTCCAGGCAGATAGCTAAGCCGGCTAAATTTGACGAGGGCCGCATTTTCGTAAGCTTAAAAAATTTCCAGGATTACTTTAAATTTTGGGTACTGTTGCAGGTTGGACGACATGACTTCCTAGAGTCCTAAGCAGTGCCTATTATTTGGGAACAAATTCCCAAAATTCAGTAAACTTTCCCAAAATTTCCCAAAAATTCCTAAAATTTCCCGAAAATTCCCAAAATTTCCCAAAAATTCCCAAAAAAATATTAAAAATTATGATGAAGGGCATCTCTTTCCCGACAAGTTGAAAATTCGAAATTTTGGATTTTCTGCTAAGCAAAAGTTTTATTTTTAAATTTCGATCTTTATTAGGCTCCTTTTGGCACTAATTTGTATTTTCTGTGAAGTGTGATGGCTAAGATATGCACTAGGGCTACCCTCGTAAAGGCCCTCCTTTCGTATCTTATAATGTAACACAATGGCATTGTTTTCAACCGGTTATGAGCGTTGTGAGAGATTGAAATCAAAATTTCCCAAAAAAGTATAAAAAAATTCCCAAATAATAGGCTCTGGTCCCAAGCCTCAGCGAGGAAAACCTCGGGCATTGGTATATAACGTGAACGACCGTTTCCTCACTTAGGCCGCAGGTACAGTTGGGATCGTTAAAGATTCCCATTTTTGCCAGTCCGCAATGCCCGGTGATCGCACCCACCACCCTCTTGATGCGCTTCCTGTCCATGTTTAACAGTTCTCTGGCCCACCTCCCATCGGGCACGCTTCGTGTGCATGCGAAGGCTCGGAATGAGATCAGGTTAACCCGTGGAAATATTATCTTCTAATTTGTTAGACATCCAGTTTCACTATAATAATAATTTACTTGAAATCAGGTCAACTCAGGTCATTCATATCGGCTCAGCTCAACGAACCAATAACTATCAGGTCAGCCACATTTCCATGGAAATCTGTTCAGGTTCGGGTCAGGTCAAATATCGTGTTGTCATGAACGACCTTCTCTCTAACTCTATATCTCCGCGGAGGATATTTAGTAGACGGTATCGGGATTTACTCCATTAGGAACCGGGCCTTTCCATTCGAAAAATTATTTGCTATCTTAATGCCGCCACTCTATTTCTCCCGGCTATACGAACTGGTCGGAAGTGTAGTAACGTAACACAGAAAATTTCTAACTATTCCACAGATCGATATTACATTTTGAATTGTCACTTAAAACGTACGATTCGATATTTCATGGGAATGAACTATCTCATTTACATTTGTTACATGGAAACAAAGTTAGGAGGAATATGATGCATATCCGATAATGGTTTGGCTATTTAATTAAAACGATGCATCATCATCATCATCATCAACGTACTGGGTTCATAGTTACTAGTTAGAAATATCGTTCAAGGAATCTCTATTCAAATTGATTGAAATAATATTTTGGTGGATAACTGGCTTTCATATTTGACAAAGTAATGCTGTGGGTATTGTAGGTGAACTGAAGCAACCTGCTCTAAAATAAAACAATTATTTATGAGACTTATGCTGTAATTAAAGCCATCGGACCATTTCTTGGAAATTTCAATATTTCCATGCAATACTGCAAACGAGAGGGATTTCAAAGTCAATGAAAACTGTCGATTAATAAGTTAGTTAGCTTCAATTATGGAAGTTCGTTAGAAATAAATGAACAAAAAAGTTGGGAAAGGTTTTTGTTTTTGTTGTAATTCATCAGCTTTAAAAATATAAAAAACTTTTGGCTTTAAAAACTTATAATAGCTACCGAGAGTTTATACACTTAGATAGGCGGGAAACTCACTCTTAACATTTTTAGAATTACTTCAGGTTTACTGATTAAGTGTTTACCAGAATGAGCTTTATGTTTATTACGACAAACAGGTGGATGTTTCAATGCTTTAGATTAGAGAGTCGCACAAGGTAGCATCCTAGGTCCTTTGCTATTCGTTGTATTTATTAATGACGTTTCAGACGTACTATAGCCACAGTTATTGATAACAATTTGCATTGCCGTAATAGGCTTCAACAGCTGAAAATATCAAGAAAATTCACCAGGTACTTCTTGCCATACTTTGTGATTCTGACTTTTTTCAATTAAATATGATGAATTTTGGAAAAAAACGCCAAAGTAAACTGACAGAATTTTTTCGTTACCAAAATGAATAGGTTGTCAGCAATGACTAAATAATGTAATACGAAAAAAGCGCTGCCAACCTTGTGAAAATGAATTCATCTAACTGACTGCATGCCTCACTGCCGTGGGCGTGTTTTAAACTTATTGTATAAGTGTGTGGTGGTTGTAAACTAGTTGTCTTTTTGTTGTGTAGTTAACGTAAAATTGATGTGTGGATGTTGTATGAGCGATGTGTAGGTGTTGGTTAAATATTAGAGAACTTCAGATTTCGTACGGTAAAGGCCGAACTTTCTGGCAAATGTCAGTGAAAACTTGATTATTTCTTTGACGTTTTCACTGACATTTTATATTATCGTTTGCCTTTAGCGATTTTGTTTTTGTTCGGCCTTTACCGTACGAAATATGAAATCTTTAGCTATAGGCAGATTAGGAGTACATACATCAGATGGCAGTCATAGTCATTTTAGTTGTAATTTGCTAGAGTGAGTTATACCGAAGATTGCATATGAGAAAACTCAGTATCTTGGTTTTCGTATCCCCCAGCATATCAAGGAGAATGACTTGGCTGAAGATTGGAGCGATATTCTGAAATGTTGGCTCTCCTGATATATTTTTCAACTCGACTGTTCTAGTTGAGTTATATCTGAGCGTCATTACAATGAGAAAATAATTTCATTAAAAAATTGTCTCTAAATATTTCAAACCTGTGTTACTGCTTCAAAATGACCGCTATGAAAAAGAAAAATGGCTACTTCAGCCTACCAATGCTTGTCGGTCGAGAAAAGGATGAGAGATATATATGGAGTCTTTCAACTAATGATACGTGAGTTAACCATACACTTAAAGATCAATTCCATAATTTACGCAACACCTACAACATTCAACCAACACTTAAACATCACTCATTCAACATCCAGACATCAATTTTACGTCAACTACACAACAAAAAGACAACAAATTTACAACCATCACAACACTTTCACAACAAATTTACAACACTTCCATAACAACCACAACAATTTTACATCATTTTCACAACAATTTCACATCAAAAATTGTCATTTTGACTTTTTTTTCTTCTACGAAGCACTCCTCGCAGCTTTTTCTATTAATTTAAATTAATTCATATAAATTAGGTGAAAACATTTTAATTGTTTTCATGGTGTTATTATGGACTTGTGAAGCGTAAAGGTTAAACGAAAAAAGAAAAATAATTGTCAATCGAAAGACTAAATTAATGGATCTTTATTACTTCATTAGAAAGAGTCAGAATGAAATCGATCGCGAGGCAATTTAGGTTAAATTTTGGTGTATTTAATTATACGTACTCTTTCATAAACTACATCAGTCATATGGGTATTCTGGACTAGGTGTCACTTGTTGTTCTATTGGATTCGATTTGTGTGTTCAAAAATGTATTCTTTCATGTTGTGAAATCTAAGTGTACACTGGGGGCACTAGGGGAAATTAAATTTTTACGAAGGTTTGACAGCATCCTTTTATGAGTCATAGGGTTATAGGCTAAATGGAAGCTTTTCATACAATGAGAATTGACAAGCGAGTTATGGGAATTTCTAGTGTACAACACATACTATTAGAGTTTGCGCTTTTTTTTAAACTTTTTGAATTGAATTGAATTGAATTATGGGATGGGTGGTCCGCAACAAAGACCTGCCGTAGTGCGTAAATGTTGTCTCACGGTTGTCATCGGACTCTGACTAGTGATTTTCCCCTCATTATTCCGTTTTAAACTTTCAATTTTAGTGATTACGTGATTTTTGTAGTAAACTTTTTTTAATTTTGATAAATGAAAATGTTTGTAGTTGTTACAGAAAAGGACAAAGGCAACATTTAAATTGTAGAGCACTTGCGTCCAGACCGTAATTACACAGTATTTATAAATACACACTGCATGAGAAGGGGTTTATATCCCACACAGTACAATACAGTATATCAAACCAATAATTTGAAACGGTTATTTGGTTAGTTTTTCCCATGGTATGAAATATTTGTTGCTTTGTTTAATTCTTCAAAAAAGTGTTTACCATCAGGTAATGTTCCAGATGTTATTGCGTGCACTTATTTTAAATGAGAATTATATTCGATCAAACAAATTATAAATGTCGGTTGTTTGAACGGTGGTTTATGATTGTGTTTAGAATTTTGTTATTGTTCCTCTCATAACTGCTACTTCAGTTAGGACATATCCTTTGTTTTTTCAATTGAGCAAAGTAAAAATATACAAATATTGCAAGGGGGAAGGGAACTAATAAAATGTTACAATGTAACGACCGCATCGTTATCAATCGTCTGAAACTCATGTAAAAAATGTACAAATGCTTCTATCCGACGACCACTACTGTTATAGCTTTATAATGAACTCGAATTAACGGTTGCAACGCATAGAAATGTGAGAATATAATAAGTTTTTGACACAAATTATTACATTTCATTGACAATTGAAAACTTATCATAATTGTTGCAAAATCGAACGCAACGCATTCAGCCTCAACCATAATCGCCATTCAATTTTGATTCGAATTAACACTTCAAATAATTAGTGACCAAAATTGTACGGGTAAGTATTGCTTGATGCATAGCCCATTGTTGTGCTATTTCGAATTTAACGATAATAATGTGCCGAGTAAGCAATCAATTGAAACAGTCAAAATGTAATTGTTAAATTGCGTTGCAATGTTATTCAATTTAAGCGATAGTAACCGATTTGGTGAGATAGCTCTTGGAAAATGGACTAAAGTTAATGTTTTTAGGGAGTATGTCACGTTTTTTTCAGTGTTGCCATCAAATTGAAATCATCAATTATTCGAACAATATGCATTTTCTAAATCTAATGTTTGTTGTTGGTATTTCGGGAGTAGATCGAATTTTCGGCTAGAAAAGGTACATATTGGTCGACCTATTGACGCTTATTCGTGATGTAGGGAGTACGGGTTGCCAAATTTTTGCGTGTGAAATCTGAAAGCGCAGAAAAATTATTACGTTAACAGGGTCCGGCACTTGTGACGTATTTTTCTAATCAAATGTGAAAATATTTCAAAAGAATTTTTTGCTCTCCGAAGCTTCACCCAAATCTCAACTTTTTCTACAACATATAAAAAGTTTTTTTTGAGCCGCAGCCGCCGCCGCCAAACCGAAGCGCGGCGGCTACTACTTCCAAGGACGAAAATGATCCTGTTAACTTACTCTATGGCATATCAAAACTATTTTTGAGCCGCCACTGCCGCCAAACCGAGGAGGTCAGCCCGACACACTACACACCCAACCCAACAACTTTCCCTTTGACACCAAAACTCTATCTCGAACACCCAACCTTGTCTCATACAAAATCACAACAAAAGCCCTTTAAAAAGGGAAACGTGACGCAAGTCTCTTTGTTTCTTCTTCAAAACGACTGATATCAATTGGGGTGACGCTTACGCAAAAAATTTTTTTTGGAATGTTTTCATTTTTGATTAAAAAAATGCGTCACAAATGCCGTACCCACCAATGTAATAATTTTTCTACGCTTTCAGCTCTCATGCGCAAAAATTTGATTTCCTGCCATACATCCCACAAGGTTAAATTTTTGCGTTGTGGAAGCTGAAAGAACAGAGAAACTATAACACTGGGGGGTCCGGTATGTGTGACGCATTTTTTTTAATCAAAAATTAAAACATTCCAAAAAAATTTTTTGCGTTTTAAAGCCCTAATTGATATCAGTCGTTTTGGAAGAAGAAACAAAGAGACTTGCGTCACGTTTCCCTTTTTAAAGGGTTTTCGTTGTGATATGAGTAGTTTTGGAAGTAGAGTCACTTCCTCTACAACACTCATAAAAACTTTTTGGCGTCACGACACTTCGCGCGGCTGCCATAGCTGGCGGTGGCGGCCACCACTGACCGCCGCCATGATTTCACCATCACCGCCGCCTCAGGTCACATTCTAAAAATTTTGCTCATGTTTGACCCATACCTTGAATACACACACAAACACATATAAAATAGGCTTTTATATGGGATTTGCATGGGAGCTTCCATGAGCGCTGGCGCTAAGAAAAGTTATCGGACCGTTTTCGAGTCGCAGCCAAAAAAGTGGCTTTTCACGGTTTTTCATACAAGTGGCCCTGGAACTAACTAACTAACGAACAAACTAACTAACGTAGGATATTTTCATTTACTTTGGCTTCTATGGAAGGAACATTTTGTACCGGAAAATGCAATTTTCGAAAGGTCAATCAAAATTTTACAAGGAATCCAATGAACTAGGTCTCAGTGCGGTACGACGCAAGGGTAAAAAGTCAAAGAAAAGAACAGATGGTTCCGAAGTCTACGAAAAAAAAATTTCTGAATTTTTTGTTCGTATGGGGATTTGCGTCACGGGCGCATCGCTACCGCGCGCCATGATGTGCTACCATACACATTAGACACACAAACACATACATTATGGGCTTTATATGGCGCCTTCTAAGAGCCCTGGTGCCCAAACGAGGCCGTTACTTCCTCTTTATTAAAAGCTCATGTGGCGTAGAATGCCCAGCCGAAGGTCCCTGCAAAATTTCAAGAAAAGTTATCGAGTCGTTTTTGAGCGGGAGCCAGAAAAGTCGTTTTTCATACAACTAACTAACGTAGGATGTTATCTTTGACTTTGACTTCTATGAAAATGCACTTTTTGTATTGAAAATGATCATTTTCTTAAGGTCATATCTCCGGATCCACTGAACCAATTTTATTGAGTGAAAAGACACTTCGCCTTAGAGCCGTAGAATCCGGAAAAATATTTTTCGGGGGGGGGGGGGGGGGGGCAAAAACTTTGCTTAATATACGTATGGTCTACGCAGTCTACGAAATAATGTTTTCTTAATTTTTTGTTCGTATGTGGACTTACGTCACGGGCGCACTGCTACCGCGCGCCCACGACTGTTCGAACTGACTGCCGTACAACATTATAGACGAGTTGAGGAGCCAGCATTGTTAAGCCTCATTCAGGTCGCTAGTAACTCAAATCGGTTGAAAAAACTGCCGGAAATAAAAAGTGCTAGAGATGTATCCTGAGATCGCAAAATATAGGTAACCCAATTTCCCACATAAGAACATTACCTTGTTGATTATTTATCGATTTACTATCGATTTGAAGAAAACAGAAAAGTTATGCGTTTATTTTAATGCAAAGTTGACGCGAAAGTAGAGTGTCTGTTTGATGCTTGGTACTTCCGCAAAAATAGTTCTCTCTTCCTGCAAAAAAATATATCCAAGGAAGTATTTGCAGGGAATGGCCAATAGCGATGATCCTCTATCATCCCACTGCAGCAGTTTTTCAGAATAGGGCTGTTACACTAAGCTAAATCCATTCAAAATTTGACCCATTTTTGAAACTATTCCCCACAGAGGAGTGGCAGCGACGGTTTAAGGTATTCAAAGTGACTTTCTCACTCGGTACTACAATCCTACCAACAAGCAATATTCGCTCACTGCTTCATCGACTTACATCAAAAAAACTGTTTCGGGCGCTTCTGGTAGACTCCCACCTTTAGCTCCAAAACCCCGATATTTTTGAAAAGTAAAAAAAAGAAGAAAAACTATGAAAATCGAATGACCATTTGTCATAATCAAAAATGTATACGAGTTGGTCAAAGTTTTCGCGGTATCACTCCTAAGTTATTTACGTTCCTCTATGACCTTCCCGTTTGAAAAATTAGAAGCATGTGCGTAAGTTGCTATTACCTGTGGCAGATAAGCTCCTAAGCACAACCAAGCTTCATATAGTTAGAAACTAATCTTTCATCAGCACTAGCTGGCAGTTACTCTTTTTAACACACTGGCAGTCGAACCAGTCACATCACAAGATCTGTTTCGGACTAAGCAATGACATTGGAAAATGGCAGGCAACATTTCTTCTCCGGGTGTCACACCATGTACTTGTACACCCTCTGAAATGCGATTTGACATTTTCTTTGGCTCTTCGTTGTAGCTTGGTGTAATGTAATTGTATTTTGTGTATTTCTAATTTATGTTGGTTTTCTCTGTGGACATGGATTTTGGTCCATGGACCCATAGACCTAACTCGGGCTATTCAAAGATACACTATAGTTGTTAGTTTTTATGAATGTTTCGCTAATTATGATATTTCTTTGGTCATAAGTAAAGAAATGTTTGGGTCGATTTACTTAATTCAAAGTTATCAAAAAATTTTAGAATAACGCTGCTGCCAGGCGAAAAAGCGCGCCGCTGCCGCCGAAAATAATTTCGACTTGCGCCCATTTATACCGCTGCGGCCGGTACCCTTCTGCGCCGATTTTCACCGCTTCCGACAAAAAGCTCATTCGCCGCCGCCGAAATTTTTCGACCGGCGCACATCTCTAGTTCTAATCTAGTCATTTCCGGAGCCAGATCAAGACTTGCTAGAACTCATAGCCATTTTATCTAAATATTAAATTTCCCAGATTTATTCTGAGAAAATTTCTTTTATATTCGAAAAATTTTGTGTCTCGCTTTAGATTTAGCAATTTTGTGTCTCGCTTTAGATTTAGCCAACGCATCGATCATCGGATCAAAATTTAGTTTCTGTTCAAACAATATCCCCCGTAACGACGTCCCTTCTATGTATTCATTTGTTCATTCTATTCTGCAGCTGTTCATTATATCATTCTTCATCCCGTTTTCAGCCGTTCATTTTACATTCTATTGGTTCATTGCTGTGTGCACCCGTACCTTATTCTTAAGTCTTTTTTGTCGGCGCTGTTCCCTAATGCCGCACCTTGTCATGGAAATACAGTTTCCTTTTCTCTTATGAATTTTCCTTCACAAGATACCAGAGGAAGAGAAAAACTGTTTTATTTCCCCAGATATAACTGACGCTACGAAAGAAATAATAAAATCAAATCCAAGAAAAAGCCAAAGATCAACAGCAGAGTGTTTTACATTCCGTTGCAAGTTTTGTCAAATAATTTTAAACAAATATTTGAGCTAACATTCGACACCCCAGACACAAACTAATTTATTTTCCAAGCAACGAATAAAATAAAACTTATGTTAAGTTTAAGAGGGGTTACAAACGCTTAGAAACTACTTAAACGTTTATTATATATATGAGTTTGTGTATTTTATTTAAAATTTGCATTCCATATCCCATCGCATTTTAACCATTGAAATAGTTCCATCCTGGAAATGGTTTTAGATAAAACGCCCAACAACGGAACACATGTATTTTGTATGTAAAATGACGCTTTAAATAGTTCAGAAAGTTCACTCTTATTTGAATTTTATTTTAATGAAAATTGTAATCACATTTATGGGGAACTTTTAGTTTTTGAGTGTGCTATTTGCATTTCATAAAATTTGTGTTCTGTGCAGCTTTCGTATACCTACCATTACATATTTTCTCTAGGAAAAATTTCATTTACAAACGAGAATATAAAATGCTGTCGTAAAGTTTTCGAAATCATTTTTTTTTCTTGTTAAATAATAGTGAAAATATTGAATTGAAATGGTAATAGCTCTTCCACTCTTTCCCAGAATGATTATCCTGAGTACACCATTACGGTGCAAGGTGAGTTCTAGCACGCATCGTTGTACACAAAACACTGAACAAAAAGCGATATGTAAATTTGTACTCTGGAAAATGGCATATTTCTGCTGATAATAGAAGAGTAGTTTTGTAAAAGACATATTTATTCAAAAATTCAAATTAAAACAGAAAGTACATGACGAATTCCTATCTGCAGTGCTCTCAGTGTTCTAAGTTTCATTAGCATTACAAAAATCATATTTTTGTACGTGTATGTACACGAGGTGAATGGCGTGAAAATTAGATGTCCTCTCCAATAACCGAATAGAACTCAATTATATTCTCGACGTCACTTGCAACGTTAGTTTTAATTTTACAAGACGTACGGGTACGTGTAACATAGATTTAAATTCATAGAAAATAATAGAAAGTAATGAAAATTCTTGAAAAAATCATTGAATATCTTAGAATGAAATTCGCAACAAATCCATGAAAAACTTTTGGAAAATCATTGGAAAATGTTCTAATTGATGATTCTTTGTCAATGAAAACTTTCATTATTAATAATTGGATGCGTGGTTAGTCAGCAGGCAGTGGTTATTTTTGAAAATTTATTTCTATTTCCATAAGAACAGTCGAAAGCCGCTTAGTCGAAAGTCGATTAATTCAACAATGTTCACCCTAGATGTGGTCTGGGTCTAGTACATTTCTTCTGATTTTCGATAAAAAAATTTTTAAAAATATTTCGGGCGACTTTAAATCCAAAAATTTTTTGTTCGATACATCTTTGTATGCCCAACAATTTACGGAAGAAGATTTTGTGATTTTGAGCCCTTGGACTCAGCCAGAGCCGTACAACTGAGTCAACGTGTTTTTTCTGCATAAATTGGATAAATCTTATCCGATTTACAAAATAATAGATAATTGACAAACGGGATATATTTTTTTCCCCAGCAAAATTATTCTGTAACCAGCAAATTTATTCTTTTCCGCCAGCAAAATTTTGTTTTCCCCCTGCATATTTATTGCTTTGAGCCAGCAACGAATTTACGAATTTACTAGTATTATAGTAGTATAGTCATATTTAAACATAAAGTTTGTTAAAAATGCGCCGCAGGCATTGGGACGACGGGGTTAGGGGCAGAGCACCATGTAGGTATCAGTAAGAATATGGCCGCCTGCAGGAAGGGCGTAATAAATGCTCGCCGCAGACGCGGGGTCTAGGGGGCACAGTCCTTTTATTACAAGAGGCTTGTGGGTAGATCAGGGCCGTAGCTACGGGGAGGTTATGGCGGGCGCAGCCCCCCCAAGAATTTTTTCGTCCCCCAGAGGCTTTGAAGAAAGTAATAATCTAAACTTGAACAAGTTAGTACATTAGTCATTAATATTATTTTGAATTTGGACACGTCTCTTTATAAAAAAAGCGCAATGTATAATTTCTTCGTTTTGTCGAAACTAGAAATTCGAATTTCATCAGGATATCTTCAAATTAGAAGAAAATATTCAAAATAGCTGTAAAAAAAAGCAGTCTACAAAATACTGAGGAATCATCAGGCTCGTACTGGCCATACTGTAAATTCGGAAGATTTCCGACAGGCCCGTCTTCTAAAACTTCAAATATTTTTTTCGTGAAAGAGTCTAAGAAAATACTTGTACACTGTACAAGAACTACCAAACCTCATTAAGGATTTGATATCATCAATTATTCAAATTGAATATTTATGTGCTTCAATAATGATCAGGGAAATGTCAAGGTGGGTGAGGTAATAATGAAAATTCTGGCCTATGCGGATGACTTGATTCTGTTGGCAGATAGTACCGCGGAGTTACAGGGTGGGATTGACTGCCTGAATGCTGCATGTGAGGAGTATGGGATGAAGATAAGTGTAGGGAAAACTAAGGTTATGCATATAGGCAAATCTCGGAAGGAGATAGCTTGCAATTTAAATGGGGAGGAGCAGGTTTCTGAATTCAAGTACTTAGGAACCATTTTTCAGAGGATGGCAAGTTGGTTAGGGAATTTGAGGAAAGGAGGAAAATGGGAAACGCGGTGGCCAGTCAGTTGAGGTCGCACGTGTTCAACAGGAAGGAATTAAGTAGCGAAACGAAGTTAGCTATTCACAGGTCAATATTCCGGCCGACGATTCTGTATGGTAGTGAGAGTTGGGTGGATTGCGGATATCTAGTGCATGACCTGGAGGTTTCTGATATGAGGGTTCTTAGGAATATAGCGAAAGTTAATAGGAGGGAGCAGTGGGGTAATCATATCAGGAACGGCGACATTAGGGAAAACTTAGGGATTGCGTCAGTGGAAGAGGAAGCAAGGGCCAGTCGTCTACGTTGGTTTGGGCACGTTCAAAGGATGGGTAATAACAGGTTACCGAAAAGGATCTTGGGTGCACAGGTCCCGGGTGTTAGGCCAAGGGGTAGACCAAGGAGAAGGTTTATAGATTCAATTAAATAAGATTTAGAAGTTAGGGGACTTTCTCTGGGCGAACAAACCACCTCCTTGGCAGGCGATAGAAGGGCATGGAGGACGATAGTTCACCATTCTGGGGTTGTGACATAAAGACCTCACACCGGAGGGTAATAATGGTCTATAAAGTTTGATGATGATGATTCAATAATGATCAATATTTCGAAAAATCTTCAATTTGCTGCTTCCTTCTTTAAGTACACTTTTTCAGCGTCTCGATTCTGACAAGGATGACAGAGTGGGTAAAAAAAATGTTGAAAAAAAAACGAAAAAATTTACTTCTTAAGGAAGCCCGATTGTAGTAGGACTTTTCGGGCCAAAAATTTGTAAAATGACCATTTCAGTGCTTGAGGGCCAATTCCGTTTTAATGTCCCGTATTTTTGAAATTGGTGTATTTTGGAATTTGGTGGAATCCTAGCTCAAAAAGAAATTCCTTCAAAATCTAAAAATTGACGAAACTCCGTTGGCTCTCTTACACTTTTTGATGATTCGATTCAATTTTCGTTCAATTTTTAACGGTAGAAGGTCTTCAGCCCCCCCTGACGAAGCGGTCTGGCTACGACCCTGAGGTAGATACTAAAAGGGAATAATTTTGCTGAAAGAAGAGAATAATTTTGCTGGTCAAAAAATTAAATCTACTGGCTAAAGCAATAAATTTGCTGTTCGAAAAGCCATTGACAAATTCATAACGGAATTGAATTGAAGCAAAATCGGCTAAGAACTTTCGAAGTTACGGTCACTTATATCTCTAAGAATTCAGGACGGAAATCGCTCTCCAAGGTTTTGAATGGAAGTAATAGACCTCAGAAAACCACGAAAATTAAAATAGTGAAAATCTGTTGAGTGGTTTGGGCTGTAGGCTTTTTAGTGTGGGTCCAACTCACGTTACGTGACATTTCTTCAATGATCAGGTTTTTTGTTCAGTGTTGTAGAAAAAAAAGAGGCTAACTTTTTTGTCCATGAAAGTATGGGTCAGAGGCATTTCCTAAGTGCTCTAGGTCAGCTGTATGATCGGCCAATAAAATTTTTGAGTGAATTTTTTTCTCAATTTTTTTCAAACTGTCTTTGAATTTTAGGCTTTTTTAGGATTAGAGGATTAGACTTTTTTGTGCCGTTGACTCGGACGGGTTTTTCAATGATATAAATATTGTTAAACCAGAAAGTAATAATAAAATTTGACCCAAAAATCTATCTAATAAAATAAAATTAAAACGAATTAATAAATAAACTTTCGGCAGTTTCCAATCCATTGCGTTCTCACTAAAATAAGAGTCTTTTTGCAACATCTACTCTGATGCTCAGGGGTACCTTGCATATGCACATACGAGTGTATAATTTGTGGTCCGAGCTGAAGGCGAGCACGACTCCAAGAAAAAGTTTTTTGTCAAGTTGAGCATAAAATGTTTTGTGCTCATAGTTCGGAAAATTATGCCCGCAGCGGTAGTGGAGGGTGTGACGCAGTCCCCACACCCCAAAAAAAACGTCCACAAACGTCCAAAAACTCCATACAAAAACCTTTGGGACAAGGAGCCATATATAGGCGAACTTTTGAGTTTTTTCCCCACGCCCCTATCCCCCTCTAAATTATTAAAAAGAACTACGTCGCAGCAGCTTGCCAACGAGCCCACATTCATCAAACTCGGTTGAAAATTGGCTGAGATATCGAGGTTTGAAAATGACATTTTTGAATGGAGAAATAATTTTTCTATTGTTCTCATCATTATGGAAACTTTCTTTCTGATCTGTCGGTTTATATCTATCTATCTCTATCTATGTTCTATAAAATAGGACTTTTTTTGGTTTTTGAATTTTAGCTTCGGAATGACAATACTTAGAGAGTTCGGGAAAGTTATAGAGTTTGATCAGGAGAATTTTTTGGGATTTTCAAAAATCTGCCCAAGTGACGCCATCTTAGATTCTTGTTAGGTATAAATTATGCTTCTTTGGGTTTTCGAATTTTAGCTCCGAAATGATAACACTTAGAGTGTTGGTTTCTTCTAGAAAGTTATAGAGTTTGGTCAGGAGAATTTTTTTGTATCTTAAGAAAATGACTGCCAGCTGTCATAGCGGCGCCATCTTGGATATTCATTTATACTTTTTCAGTTTTCGAATTTCAGCTCCGGAATGACACTACTTAGAGAGATGGTTTCTTCTACAAAGTTATAGAGTTTCATCAGGAGAATTTTTCGGTATCATTAGAAAATGGCTGCCAACTGTCAAAGTGACAGCATCTTGGATATTTTGCTAAATTCTGAATAAGAATACCTAGACAGTTGGTTTCTTCAGGAAAGTTATATGAATCAGTGGGAAGAATTGGTGACACGGAGTGTTCTGAAGGTAGCCGACGGTGACATGAAGTGTTCCGAAGGAAGCCCAAGGTTACACGAAGTGTTCCGAAGGAAAGCGAAGGTGACACAAAGTATTCCGAAGGTAGCCGAAGGAAGGAGAAAAATTGTTTTGTAGAAAAACTTTTTTGTATAAAACTTTTTTTGAAGAAAAATTTTGTCGGAAAAAATTTTTTTTGGAGAAAATTTTTTCGGAAAAGGTTTTTTTGGGAAAATTTTTTCGAAAATTTTTTTTTAAAAATTTTTTTTTCTAAGAAATTTTTTTTCAAAAAATAGAAAGTTTTTCAACAACTGAAAACTTCCAAAACGACTGATATCACAACAAAAACCTCTTAAAAGGTAAAGTGTGACGCAGTCCGAAAGTCCGCTTCCAAAATTAATGATATCGCTTGAGGTGACGTTATCGCTGATAATACGCAGATGTTTGTTTGAATGGAATATTGTGTTCAAAGTTTTAATTTCATGAAAAAATTACAGCGCTTTTTTTAAAACAAAATTACGTTGATTTGACTTTTTCTTCTTATTGCGTAGATTCTTTAGAGTAAATTTAAATTTTTGCGTGTAAAAACTGAAAGTATTGAAAAATTATTCCGCTGGTGAGTCCGGCATTTGTGACGCTGTAATTTTTTCAGGAAATTAAAACTTTGAACACAAGATTCCATTCAAACAAACTTCTGCGTATTATCAGCGATAGCGTCACCTCAAGCGATATCATTAATTTTGGAAGCCGACTTACGGACTGCGTCACACTTTACCTTTTAAGAGGTTTTTGTTGTGATCGTTTATTGGTATGTGAAACCAAAGGTAGATTCACTTGAGAGAATTCGGAAATGTTTGAACGAAGAGAGCGGTTTTCATATGTACGACAGTACGACACCATGTTTTTCTATTGCGGAAATTGTTTGAAATTCTCTCTTTGAATCGGACATAAGTAGAGAAGTGTCCGGAAAAACAATAAATTGCATGCCGCTGCTGTAATGTCATATTGTCGAAGTGTATATTACATAAATACTACATTATTTGATGCTTGACAATTGCCATAGGCAAAGTAAAACTTTGTGCAACAAATATTATTGCATTTATTCTTGTATACTATCGTGTCATTCAAGGTAAGTTTTGACTTCGAATTAAAAAAAAAGAGAAACTATTTGGAAAACATGCAAAGTAAATTCTCAGAAAACGTATAAAAAGTCGTCTTATCAGTTGGAATGATTTTCTTTCAAATTGTACACAATTTTCCGACTTCTTTCATCTAACACATTCACGCGGCAACAAATAAATTCGACCCACATGCAAGAAAGTAAAAATAAATTCAACAAATTTTCCACCACAAATTAAAGATAATCATCATTCATCATCTACAACGAAACAGCCATACTTAAAAATATTTTCGTTTTCCCTCCAATTATAAAATGTGAATTTAATAATAACATGAAACGATATTCAACATTTTGCTCCATTCTAGTTGTACATTATGCCGAAAATCCACAATTTAAATATTTATATATGCAAAATAACACACACAAAATTATTTTCTGCAGTATTTAGTATTATGTATTTTAAATTCAATTATAACGTCCAACAACAACCTATTCAGTAAAAAAAATTGTGTATTCACTACAAAAACAACAACCCGTCTGTGTACCGGGTGGAATGGGTTCATCGGGATTCCGCAAAGGGATAATACATGCAAACGTGTATCAGCGACGATATATACATTTGTGATGGAGTATAGAGATACCTTTCGTAAAATGATAATTCCGAAAATCCACCAGAATGCTCGGGAAGAACTCATTTAGAAAACAATGAACAGAATATTTTTGCATAGAAATCATATGCGAGAGAGAGGTAAATTAGGGATTTTGTTTAAGCGAAGTGGAAAACATTGTGGATTTGCTTAAGAGGAGAAAAAACGGAAAAGTAGAAATTAGATTTACTTTGGCTGTGGCTTTGTATTTGAAAAACTTTCAAAGATGTTTGAGAATTCATCTCGACCATTCGTTTACTTTCGTCAGATACCTTAGTTAGGTATAAATAAGTATATTTAACTGCAGTTTCGAATTTCATTCATACAATCGTTTACGTTTGCTGTGAAGTTTTTTATATAGGTTTATGAGTTTGGATCGGACCATGATAAGGATAAGTCCATGAAACACAGATCTAACGGTCCTTTGCTTCATTACCCGATCATCATGTAAATCTCGGAAACCTCCCAGTCCCAGTTAGGAACCATCCGGCAGATCCCATGTTGGTCACTGTTGCGAGTTGAACCACATGACCTCTTAGAGTCCTGAGCCTCAATGAGGAAAACTTTGGGCAATCACATATAACATAAAAGCCCGTCTCCTCACCGAGGCCGCAGGTGCAGTTGGGATCATTAGACAGTCCCATTTTAACCAGACGGTTGCTCAATCCACAGTGCCCAGTGATCGCATCCACCCTCTTGATGCTTCCGCTGTCCATGTTTAGCAATTCTATAGCCTATATAGGCACTCCAATAGTTAGTGAATTCCAACCTCACCCAACTCTTACCCGCTTTCACACACGCCGAGTGTGGTATGGGTATAAGAGGCTCTGGCCCGCAACTTGGTGTTGCCGAACCTTTCCTCGCAAGTTCATCTGTTCTCTCGTCACCCTCCACGCCAGTGTATCCGGGCACCCAGACCAGCGTTACACGATCTTTCAGTCCCGTTCGGTTCAAGGTTTCTTCAACTCTTTCGTTAGCTTGGATGTCACGACTGGCGACATGAGCGCCTTAGTCATCGCCTCACTATCTGCCTCTTCCGAGACTGCCTCCCCCACTCCCATAAATGCGACAAAAGTTTCAGCCTGAAAGACATCGGCAAATCTCCCTAGGTAAAACCATCTGTCCATCGATAATTCCCTGTGAAGTTAGTTCCAATCGTAAAATTTCGAACGTAAACAAATTCATGTATCAAAGTCGAAATTGCAACCACCTTCACTCGGAGTTTAGCAACACCCGGCTGACAGTTCTTTGTAGTGTTCAATATTTGCTATTTAACATGAAGTTGGTTGCAATTTTGACATTTCATTCATAAATTTGCTTACTTTTGCTGTGACGTTAGTTGCAATTTTTACACTCAATTCATAAAATGCAAAGATAACTTTATGACTGAAATTTCAAAATTGCAACCAACTTCATGTTGAATAGCAAATATTGCACCCAGATGAGGCGAGTGACAGTCCTTTGTTTTGATACGTTCAAATACTATTACTATATTACTATATTATACTATACCGTACAAAGTGAAGTAAGCTGCTGTTGCTACCAAAGCTAACTTCAGTGCGAGAGAATCAGCTGATTTTTTGAATTCGTCAATGAAATCAGGTTAGTTTGGTAGATTTGTAAATTACATCAACTGATTTGCTTGTAATGAAGTTAGCTACGATCGCAATTACTGCTAACTTCACTTTGAATAGCATCTGTAAACGGTTCAAAACAAAAGACTGTGGATCCCATGATTATGACAATTGAACAATAAACTGTCACACTGGTGACACGAGGTGGAGAAGAAAACTACAGTACATTTGTTGTGTCAGTAACTCGTGACTTTTATTCATTTTTTTGTTAAACTTTTGAAAAAGAATCGATAATTGTGTCGCTTCTATTCTTTTTGAATATATTTTGCCATTTTAATTAACGTTCCCACGTTGTCTCCTTCAACGGCAAATCCTCTTTTCACGTATAAGTTTCTCGCAGTTTCCTTATTCTCTTCCACGAATAGTCCAAGCTTCCGGATATTCAATTTGAATGCAATCGTTTCAAACTGCTTCATGAGTTCCGTGCCAATGCCTCTTTTGCGGAACTCATCGTCTACCACAATATACTCGATGTACAGTTCTTTCGTTCTTTTTTTTTACGCACTAAAGCACTTTTTTTGTCAAAAATTTTTTCCTCGATTATTCCGAATATGAAAGCAACTGGCCGATTTTGTTGTGTTGCAACGACAGACACTATATTATCAGGTGCACGCTGGATCAGCGATGAAAATACAAATTTTTCTGTTACCATTTTCTTCAAAGCATTTTTTGAGAGGACAGTTTTGTATACAATGTCAACGTTGTTTTCTGCTTCTGCCATGTTATCTTTCAAATGAAAACTTGTGTCACTAACTGTGTCAGATAAAGTAGAATAATAAAAAGCGAATTGACTGCAATTCGAACAGAAATGATCTTGGCAAACAGTGTAAATAATAAAATTGACTTGGTGAATGGATTAAGGTGCCTGACCGTGGTTCGTGCTACCAAAACCTCAACAATACTTCAATTTCTTCATTTTACTAGAATTTTGAAGAGGATATGAAGATTATCTAAAGGGGGTGACCCGATAACGTCTTACTTTTTATCCTAAAATGAAAAGGAGCGAAAATTAGTTCATTCGATGTAAGAAGGAGTTAAAGAAAGAAAGAAATTTTCTCTGAATGTAGCTGACAAATTTGATTTCTAGAGCAAAATGCGGATTATTTACCCTAAAAAGAGGAATTCGTTTGCGAGTAAAATTTTTGAATGAGATGTGAGCAGCGATTGAATGAATCATATACATAACAAGGAAGGTAAAATAACGTAAGTGAGCAATTAAATTGCTCGATTCTGCTGTTTGATTGATAATTTGGCTGATAGTCAATGAACGTTCATTATAATTAGCAACATAACATTGACCATTTGCGCAATAGAATTACACGTTTTTTCGTTCCAAAGTAGTGCAATGAAAAGTATAAAAGAATTTCGATCGCCCATCTTCAAAATGCATCATGTTTTCATTGATGAATTCATTTCACGTCTTACTCATTTCTATTTCTGTTTCATACACCGAGTACAAACAGATGAGCTGACGAAAAACGCAATCGTTTGGTGCATTATGTTCTTGTGTATTCTTGGCACGGTGAGGTACTTTATAATCGTCTTATTTTTAACAGAAATCAGGTAATAAATTGCAACAAACGAGGTGATGATGGCTTGAGGCAAATTAAACAATGACGTAATCGACGAAGGAATATAAGAGAAAAGAAATGAAATGTTTTCTGTATGTGGTTTTGTTATGAAGTTTATAACCCAAACCGCAAAATAAGGACATGCTGGAGATTAGAGACAACAAATAATTCTCCTCCCTCTCAGTTAAATAAATTCAATAATACGTTTTCCCTAAAAGTGAATTCAAGTTCAATCGTTTGATGAGATTCCCAAGACCTTAATTCTCATTTCCTTAGTCTCCGCTCACATTTATCCGACAAAGCATCACATTGATGTCGCTTGCCATTGATCCCTCCTGCAAAGGTGGATCGGAAACTTCATCGGCCGAGTGTTCCGAAGGTGACACGAAGTGTTCCAAAGGCAGGCGAAGGTGTTACAAAGTATTCCGAAGGTAGCCGAAGATGATGCGAAGTGTTCCGATGGTAGCCGAAGGTGTTGGAGAACAATTTTTTTCGGAAAGAAAATTTTTTTCGGAGAAAAATTTTTTTGGAGAAAAATTTTTTGGAGAAAATTTTTTTTTTGGAGAAAATTTTTTTTTCGGAGAAAAATGTTTTCCGAAGAAAATTTTTTTTTGGAGAAAATATTTTTTGAATAAAAACTTTTTTGGAGAAATTTTTTGAAGAAATTTTTTTTTTGGACAAAATTTTTGTTGGAGAAAAATTTTTTCTGAGGAAACTTTTTGCTGGAGAAATTTTTTTTTGTACAGTGGACTCAATTTCTAAATGTTACACTTTTATTTATGTCAATGTAAATCTACATTTAGAAATCCCAAAGTGTAACATTTTAATATTGAGTCCACTGGAAAAAATTTTTTTTGGAGAAAAATTGTTTTTGTAAAAACTTTTTTTCGGAGAAAATTTTTTTGGAAAAATTGTTTTTGGAGAAAATTTTTTTTTTCGGAGAAAAATTTTTCCGAAGAAAAATTTTTTGGAGAAAATTTTTTTGAAGAAAAACTTTTTGGAGAAAAATTTTTTTGAAAAATTTTCTTTTTGGACAAAATTTGTTGTTGGAGAAAAGTTTTTTCTGAGGAAACTTTTTGCTGGAGAAAAATTTTTTTGTACAGTGGACTCAATTTCTAAATTTCTTTTTTTTTTCTTTCTTTTTTTTTCTTTTTTGCTTCTGTTTTTGACGACTCATTTTAGGCACTTTCGCATGTAAACCTCTCTCCGCTCGGTCTACAACACGCGAAATTGCCTAAAATCAGTCGTCAAAAACAGGCACACAAATAACTACAAATTTTCTCAAATTTTCACAAACTGTCTCAAATTTTCACAAATTTTCTCAAATTTTCTCAAAAATAGGCACTGCTTGTAATCCAAATAACTATTTTATCACTCGAACAACGAAAATTGTAATTTTCGGGCACCATTTGAAAACCGAAAATAAAAAAATTCATGTGAATTACCTACATAATACGAAAGTCAACTTAGATGATGCGAAAATCGAAATACACGATGCTAATAGTTATTTTCATGCTTGCTATGCTAACTTTATTTTCTGCTCGGCTATGAAGCATGAAGAAACTTTTTTTGATATTTTATATAGAAATATATGAGGCTTTCACAACTAGACTATAACTAGACTACAGCCGCCTAAAATACGAAAATACAATGGTCAATGAGTTTTTGCAACTTTTGTAATTTTATATCCCCAAACATAACTATTGTCATAGACAGAAGTGGTAGGAAGTCTAAATTCGCAGAATTTTTTTTTTTTTGCGTCGCTCGCCACGTTACCGAGTTTTTTTAGCGACTGTCAACTGTAACTGTCTCTGTAACCTTCAACAAAAACTTCAAAAAATGATAGAAATAAAACAGTCCATTTTAGAGTTATGCTGCAGAACAATTTTTTGTTCAGTATAATGTTGTTTCAGTCAAAAATTCGTTGCATACGAACCCAAACTCAATTGAAGTCTAACTAATTTCAGGATTTTTCATTAGTAGAAGAGCACTTGGTAAGTAAAAAACTGCTGACAACAAAAAATGCTAATATTCGGCTCAAATGACCAATTCAATTTTAAAAAATTACGCACTTTTTTCTAAATTTTGTACAATTACTAAGACAAAGCAGAGCCCAAATTCTTTTAAACTTATCTGTCTTTCGTTCTTTTCGTTGGTTTTTTATGCATTTAGCCTTTACTGCGACCATCCCTTCATTGGTTAAATGAATTATATAAAACCGTTTTTTTTTCAACAAATGACCTCAAACTATCTCTTAATCCAAACTGCTAAGATGTAGGTTTCAGGACGACGAAACGAATAATTCTGTTATCACTTCGATCTCATATGTTTAACCATAAAAATTTCGTATTTAGCTCTAGAACTCCCAAAATGACATTTAAGCCCTGATATTGGATTAACCGAAAGACAACGAAATCGTGGCATTATTTTAATGTTATTTACTTTGAAAATATTCATACCATCATACCCAAGCAAATGTGTTTAATGAAAATCTATGGATTTGTGTCGCGTTCAGATAGCTTCAAATTTCCGTTGAAAATGTGTAGAGATCGTTTCCACAAGCACCCTTGGAACTTTTCCAATGAGCTTTATTATATGAAATTTATTTGTTTTGAAGTTTCCTTTCAAAGTACTCACATACTCCATTCTTCCATTGTCACAGCAAAATCCCAATTTCAATGTCACATTATCTATCTACTGTCACTATAGATATATGCCGTTAATATTGTAATAAAACTTGATTAATTATGCCAAAACATCGTTATTGTGAAGATGAAAAGGTGGAAAATTTTTTTGGCTTTTTAATGTCATCCATTGACATATCGTAATCATTTAATGAAATTTCGTTTGAAGGGAGAAATGTGTGGGATTATCTGTTGAAAATGTCTTGCTATAACATTTATATAAGCTAAAGATGCGTTAGGGAGAATGTTTTTTTTCGAATAACGCACGAAAATAAAGAACAATTTTGATTGAACTGACAATTTTACATTTTCGTAATTTTCGATTTGATTGATTTGCAGTTGCCAGACCTGTACGAGTGAGTAGCTCAAAACCGTACTTTATCGAAAATTGTATTATTATAAGATGTTTACCTGTAGCGCCACCTGTCAACCCGTAAAGCATCACTACATTGTCTCAAAACGGTTGAACCCACCCGAATGACATTAAATGTCAATATCAACTTTTGAAATCGATACTTTCACTCGTAATCAATTTTATTGTTTTCAATTTCAGTTTCAATCAAAAAAATGTCATCTTGCACTTAACCTCAGTGCGTATTCCAACCTGTTGAACATGAAGTTTGCAGGAATTTAGACATTTATGTTTATGTCCAATATATCATTGTTTCCGATGTTGTTTCTCGCAAATGAGCACAAATATAACGTTAATTTTATTATTTTGGAGTATTTTATAAGAATTTATTTCACGCTTTTGAGTTTTATAATACTCGATGTTTCAGTAAGTGGCCATTCACAAAGAGTGAGCGCCAAAAACTCAGTTTTTTTACCCCTTCCCCTCTAGCACGGCTATTTTCATACATTAGAACGTACGGCGCCAGATCCACGGTTTTGTCAAATCCCTGCTCGCCCCTTAGTAGCGTACGCATTTTGTGAATGACCCCTACGTATTTCCATCTGTTTTACATCTTTTTCTATTTTTTTCCATCGGTTTCCATCTTGGATTCATCTATTTCCGTCTTCAATCCATCCGTTTCCATTCAAAGTAAGGGTTCGGAACAGATGGTTTTTATCTGATCTGAATCTGAAAAAAGGAAAATCTGAATTTTCAGATCAGTTCGGATTGCGGTAAATAATTATCTGATTTAATCTGAATATTTCACATCTTTACTTTTCAGATTCAGATCATCTCAGATTTTTTTCAGATTGGCTTCAGATTATTTGGCTTAGTGCGATCAAATATTTAAGTTTTGTAAATGAGGAGTATGGGTTGAAGTGGGGATAAAGTAGGAAGTGTGTGGGATGAAAGTGGAATTGTGTGGGTTGCGTTTTCACTTCATCCCACGCACTTTCAACGTCATCCCACTTCATGACACACACTTTTCACATTATACCACATACCATTTCATCCCACACATTTTCCAAATCACCCCACACATTTTCCAAATCACCCCACACACTTTCCACATCATCCCACACACTTTCCACATCATCCCACACACTTTCCACTTCATCCCAGACACTTCCCACTTCATCCCACATACTTCCCACTTCATCCCACACACTCACACTTCATCCCACACACTTCCCACTTCATCCCACACACTTCACCCTTCGTTCCAAACCCTGGTGTACTCACTTCTGGATTTTGAGTTTTAATGCGTCTTAATGTAGTAGTATGTAGTAATGTAGTATTATAATCCCGAGCACAAAAAATAGTTTTACTTCTATCGAGATACCATTCACATTTCCGATCAAATTTAGATCTGTTAAATTCAGATCAAATCAGATTAGATCGAATTCAAATCAAAAATTCAGATTGAAATTTTTTTAGATTAATCTGAAGCAAAACAGATATATCTGATCTGTTCCGAACCCTAAAAGTATCATAAAGAGTCTACCGAAATTGTTTGAACAATAAAATGAAGCGAGACTGGTAAAAGTTGCGCTTCTTCAAACTAATAAGTAATCGTACGAGTCCGCAGTATCTTTCTTCTTTCCTTTGAATGGTCCCCAACAGATTTTCGTTTGCAAACCTATTAGGAACGAAGGAAACGTAAATTTTCGTGGCCCATATATACTTAGACCTCAAATAAACACGAGCTTTATGAAATCATAGAAATTTCGTTTACTGCAGAGCTGTATACACATCTATTCAAATATATCTTATGCTTGTACCAACATTCCTTTACCCCATCTTTTAAGTTGATGTAAAAAGTTTTCTGCAAACCTGTGTACAAACATTTTCCACAATAAAAAAAACATCATCGTTTCAATGTTGTTGTATGAAAATAGCATAACACACAAATGGAAAACATTTTCCACATCATTTTTAAAAGGATATGACATATGTGTGTGATATAACCCGAGGTATCTCAATTTGTCATCACTTGTCAACAATTTTTTTTAATACTTTTTTCCCTGGTATTTGCATATTTTGCGACTTGTCTCATGTGAGTAGAATTAAATACTTCTAGAAGAGCGGAATAAATTTAGCAAGGTTTGTGGGAATTGTTCCTCAGCTGGTGATATTCACCGAAATGTGTAGGGTATGGGGGGACGGACGCCTATAAAATACAGACGTTTTCTCTTAAATACCAGTCAGAGTTAGAATATTCGTTGAAACATAGAATTCTAACGTAATTCAAAAGGATATCGAGAAAAATGTTTTTTTAATATTTAGGGGATCTAGGGGAGAAAATAGAAAATTAATTTAAAACTGGAAGGTTTGTAGCTGAAGCAGCGAATATTTCTAGCAACTAGAGTTGAGTTTGTCTGCCAGAGTCACAAGTTATTTGTTACCCTTTGAGAGAAAATTGTGAATTCAAGCGAAAGCCAGAGCGGAACAAGGGACTTATTTCGCTTAAGTTGGAATTCACTATTCTCCCCTAAGGTAAAACAAAGTTTTTTGGGTGTGCGCGGAGTAAATAACCGTTTTTATTCACGAAACAAAAACCGAGGGGGAAAATAGGGATCCGGGGGTAACACAAACCTCAATTTATTAAAACGTTTTTGCTTTCCCCGTGCTACAACAAACGAAATAAAAGCTTTTAGTCCGCTAAACATTTGAATGTTAATTGAAACTTGACACAAGATGGCGCTATGAAAATCTATTATTTGTGTGCTGATTTTGTATTTGTATTTTAGAGACTCCACTAACAGCTTTTTATAGCCAATAACAAGTGTCGTCTGGACCACCGGCTTAACGTGACTTCCGAACCACGTCTCAGAGTAATGCGAATGTAGCGTCTTATTCAATTACTCCAAGAAATTGTTAGGCGCATGATTATTATCTCGCCTAAATGTAGGCTTAGATATTCCGTACACAGATTCATCGTATATGGGTTGCGTCATACGATTCATTAGTGTGTACGTCGTTATGGGCACCAAACACACCACGACTACCCAACTTTGAAGCTTGAGTGAACTTTAGAACGTTATTAATACGCGACACTTCATAGAAAAATTCCATGTAGAATTTTTCCGACACGGGATTTGAACCCCGATCGTTTTGGTGGAAGGCCAGTACGCTAACCACTGTGCCAACCCGTCCGTAAAAAACATACCGCATGTAATTACGCATGTATCGTACGAAATGCAATTGTAACGCAGGGAAAAATTGAAAATTGAACCGCCCTAGGGTCTACTGTCTAAAACAAACCAACCAAAAAGAACACGTAAAGAACAGTTTCTATTGAAAATTCGCCAAGGAGTAACTACGTAACTACCAAAAATATAATGTTTTTAACGAGTGTAAGGTTTGCAGCCCGCGGCGAAGCCAAGGGCTGCAATCACACTAGTCAAAAACATATATTTTTGCGAGTTTCGTACAATATTTTTCATTCCGAGGGTTCAGAAAACAGCAGTTTTCCGTCCTAGGAATGAAAAATACCTTCCCTTAGGTTAAGTACAAAAGAATCACTCAGTAGTAGAGGAAAAACAGCGAAATTGTCCAACGTTTAAAAAATTTCTTTTATGCAGACCTGCGCCAAGACACTCATTCGAAACTTCCAAAATTTTCTTGGAATTTTATAATTTCGTGTTTCAAAGGGAAAAGGTACACTCAAACTCAAATTGTCATATCTGACGCCTAGTTGCCAAGACTTTCTAAGTTTCAAAATTGAGTATAGTGCATACGTAGTAGCCTCGTCTAACTAAATTTAATTCGGTCAGTCGACAAATAGTTTTTCGTTTAAAAAATGGACCTTCATGTATTTGTGTGGCCAGTAATTATATCAACATTTTGGGTTTTATTTGCACTTCTACCATGTTGCATAAATGTTTCCAAAGCTGACAAAGGAGTTTTGTATCTGTTCTTCATAATGACATCGATTCTCTGTTGGACGTTCTGGGCACTCTGCTACTTATGTCAGTTCAACCCTTTGCTGGGACCTAGAATGAAGGCAAATATAATTTTGATGATTGCAAGAGAATGGACCAATAAAATAATCGAATTTTAAAATCGTCATTGCTTCGTGCTGTATTTCGTCTAATTATCAAAATTGATACAGTTGTGGGTAACAAACTTGTCTTTTTCTTTTCACAGTCGACAATGTCACTTCTGTTTATTTCGTTTCCACACATTCAGCATAAAAATCAGTAGGTCCTAGGTCGTCCGAACATTTTTGAGTATCATAACAATCGAAGATCTTACATTCTTCGGATGAAGTCTAAATCATTTCCATTTACTTGATCTAAGTTGGTCTAATGCAGTACAGTAAATGGAAAAATATTTGTTGAATTCTTTGTCCATTTTGGGTGGGTTTTTGGGGTTACGCTAATACATGGGTACAGTAGGGAATAACTGTTGAAGTACCACATATCGTTAGCTATTGTGCTGAACTCAAGCCCCACAATCGAAGCTACTAATATAGGGAGGTGAAAGTTTATTTTCTGTACAGTAGAATGAACTGATATGCCAGTTACATCGAAGAAAATCGGCCGAACGCTATACTAAAAACAACTATTGATGACGCAAATAAAAAAAATGTCAAATTGTCATTTTGGCTCAAGTGAAAATGCCATAAATTTTCTGGAAAACAAAATGTTTAAGCATGGAAAAACGCAAAAATAGGAAAACTTTTTTTTTTTGTTTCTTGCAAGCCCAAAAATACCCATTTTCTTCAATGTGTCTCTAGTCTCTATACACCAACATAGTTTTATTTTAATCATATCAGATTTAGACCTGTTGGAAGAGAAAATAAACGACACATCCGTTTTCGTCCTTTTTTCCTTCTGCTGTGTATGTTTTATATTATATTTCCACTGAAATAATATATTTTTACAAAAAAAGGCGAAAAAAATGTCTCACACTGTGTCGAGATATGTTAAAACGTTTGATTTATGATTTCTTATATTCATGCTGTAGCACATAAACATGTTTTTCATTTCGGAAAAACAAAATACCGAAAAAGAAAAGACGAAAAAAAAAATGTTCCACCACCGTTGACTGTTAGGACTTACATGCTACAAAAAAATTTGCTAGGAAAATGGAAAAGGTGGATGTAGTAGTACTGCTAGACACACCTGTCGAAAACCAGCAAAAGTCGTTTGATTTAGAAAAAGGAATTCATTTGAAACCCTTTATCATTGTAAACATACCTGAAGGCCAGTACAATACAATATGAAATGAAAATTCTCTGTCTTTTTAAAAAGATATGTGGGAGGAAAGAGGAAGATTACGTAAATAAATAAATATGAGGTGTATTTTGTGAGTTGATGCTCTTGTTTAGCGTTTGTGATGTTATTTGTTAATGAAGTGGTAGTGTATTGTTCTTCCTATGTGCTCCTTATATTTTGTACATAATTACTTGGTCGCCGTTCACAAATGACATCAAACAGTTTTCAACTTGGTCGATCTCCCCCCTCTATCTGTTGGAGTATGAATTAATTGTGTTAATTTACATTGGTGTTGTGAAGTTTCGAAAAAAACATTCAATACTCAGTTTGTGATATTATTTTTTTGCGATTCACCGACAAAAGACGAGCTTTTTCCTGCGTGTTTCTACTTGCGTAAGATTTATCGAAATTTCAATTATTTTTTCGCACTAATGCGATAATTTTATCACACTAGCGCGAAAAAGCGGTTTTTGCGCACAAGTACGTTAAAAATGTTTTGTCGTGCGAAAAATGACCTCATGCGACACCGAAATGACACATGATCCGCCGCGCCGGCTCGTGTCGGCAATCTCACATCTAGTGCGTTAAACTATCTTCATGCGTAACTTGTATCAAAAACTACTGCCATACTTGCGGTTTTCCTTACAAGGTTACGTTGCCTAGAAGTAATTTGTTTGATAGATTTTAAAATTTGTATCGAGAATATGTGACCGTTTTTCGAGTATGGTGTATGGGCTGACATTTCATAAGAAAAAAATTTAGAGAAAATCAGCGAAGGTTTTCAACGAGTTTCGCCAAAAAAATTAAAATAGCGAAAATATTAAAAAAAGATTCTCGGCGATTGCTTAGTTTAATTTTGCCGCTAATTTGATTTTTTTTGTGATATTCATCATAATGATCCTTTCCACCTCAAAAAACTTCAAGCCGAACTGGTTCAGTAAACTCCTTCCTTCCATTGACTTCCACTACTTATTTACAGCAATTGAAACATAAAATTTCTGATTCTATGAAATTATATGAAAAAAAGGTAGGCCTCTTCCATAAATTGTCGACCATGCCCAGACCTTCCAAACAAAAAAAAAATATATGAAAATGGAAAAGATTTACTCGAGTTATGTACAAAAGACCAAAAACCACTTAAATGGCCCAACTTTGGCGTCCCTTGCGCCCAGAAAGTGCCCAGATTCAATTCCACAAAATATTTTTCGATTACCTTTCAAAGAAAAAAAAAGTTTTTGAAAATCGGTTGAGTTTTGCTCGACGGACGGGCGGACATTGTGGAGGAAAAATTTCCGGTGAAAAAAATTTCCGGCGAAAGAAATTTCCGGCGAAAAAAAATTTCCTTTGACACGAAACATCTATCTCCAAAAAAAAATTTTAATTTTCCCCCTAAGTCCGTTCCATACCACCGTCAGCCATTTTGTTGGTCATATTGACACACTACACACCTAAACCATCAACTTTTCCTTTGACACCAAACATCTATCTACATCCTAGCACAGTCCAAAAAGTTTGCTCATGTTTGACCCATACTTTGAATACACTACCACACACATACAAAACGTTCTTTTATAAGGACTTTATATGGTGCATTCTAAGAGCCCTGGCACCCAAACGAGGCCGGTACCCCCTTTTTTTAAAATCTCATATCGCGTAGAATGCCCAACCGAAGGTCCCTGCAAAATTTCAAGAAGAGTTATCGAGGCATTTTCGAGCACGAGCCAAAAAAGTCGGTTTTCATACAAATGGCAAATCTTCCAAAAAATTTTTTTTTGTTCGAAAGGTCTGGGCATGTCTCAATTTATGAAAGAAACTTGTTTTAATTTTGAGCTTTTGAATTCAGTCAGGGCCCTAAAACTGAATCTCTACTAAGGTCCAACTTGTTTTTTCTACATAAATCGGGTAAATCTTATCCGATTTTTAAAAACTGTTTTAGTCCTGAAAGATTTCAGATTATGGGATTAAATTTGGGCCAAAGCGGTCGAAAACTTTCGAAAAAGTGGTCGAAAACGTGGTTTTTTGAACGTTGGTGGAATTTCGTCACTTATATCTCCGCGAAATTAGAACTGAAGTCGCTCTTCAAGGCTTTGAATAAATTAAATTAAAAAAGATTTGGACATTAGAAAATCACGAAAATTAAATTAGTGAAAATATGTTGAGTGATTCAGGCTGTAGTGTCCTTATAATAATAATAATAATAATCTTGCCTTAACAACCCATGAAGGGTTAGGGGCTAGATCATTATTTACTAGTTTCGCTACTTCTTGTGGTTCTACTATTTGAGATCCTTTCATTACCGGAAAGTTTTTACTGTGCCAGTGGTAAGCTGTGCGACAAACCCAGTGCCATGCATGAGATGTACTAGGAACGAAACTAGTAGGAGTAGAATACCAGCACCTCCCAACAATGCCTTTCACCGGTAAGCCGTACGATGGCGCTACACTCAACTTCACATGACTTGAACCGATTCAATTAGCTTTGTTTTGTTTACAAATTTAACTATCGGAACAAATCTGTCTGCTGCTGAGTTTCGAACCAACGCACTGGCAACTCGATCTCATAGTAGCAAGCAGACGTGTTAACCACTGCGCTATCGAGTTGTCCTTAGTGTGGGCCAAACTCAGGCTAGGCGACCGCGACCCTCATGTGGTGGTTTTTCGTGAATATCCCTTTGATGATTAGAAAAAAGCGAAAGAAGCGAAATTTTGTGTCTATTGTGGACGTAATTGTATTTACTTAAGAGTTAAGGAAATAGATACGTTCGATTCTTTTTGAAACATCTTTTCTGTTTGCCACATCTATTTTGATATAATTCGGTTATAATTTGGTTCGAAAACTCGTTGTTTTCTTTTAGATTTCGATTTCAGAACTCCTTATTTTCCCCTCATTTTTCCTCTAAAACACCCTAAATTCCTCAAGAAGATAGCCGAATTTTGCGTGGGATGTCTGATATTTCTCAATTGAAAACGTATTAATTACTACTGAGCTCAGCAACTACACTCCTGGAGCGCCGTGCGAAATGTTTCATGCCTCAACAGAAAACCAATAGACCGGAAATTTGTAAAATTTCCCACTGACGACGCACAAATCTGTTTCCAATCGACCCTTTGACGTATTACATTATGTACTCAAAGTGCTAGAAAATTTTAATCAAAAGCTCTACAAAAGGCGGAAGGCAATAGAAGAGTCGACTATTACGAACCGAAGCGGGGAATTGAAGTAAAGCCACTTATGTTTCCATATAAGTACTTGATTATGAAACACAAGCACAATGAGACATTCTACAACGTATACACCAAGCCAATGCACGCACAATCAACACATTAACTTTATTTCGACAAGTCATTTCCATAATGTGGATTTTTTACTGTATTAAACAGCCATAACGTATATAGCGACACCAAACCAGTAATTAATTGTTCATTTACGTGATTTATTAATATTTATTGCGTAAAATTATCAAATATTCATAATTAGACTAAAGTCTTCCTGGCGTGAGGTTAAAGTGTAATTAAGGGATTATAACCTCTGGAAATACCCCTGGGTGGTAGCTTCAGAAAAGTAGAAAGTTAAACTTTTGTGCAAACCACTTTGTAAATAAACACAGTAAATATCGTTAGATATACTTTAGTTGTTCTTGTTTGGGTTGAACGAAGCTTTTATGTATTATACGGGAACACCAAAAGTTCTTCAAATAAAATATCATGTTCGGAGTTATGCTGTTATATGTGAAGATGGTTGTAAATATACCCAAACATAAGCTCTCTCTTTTACTTCTTTTCCATATTACATAAATAATTTATGAACAAAGTAGAAAAGCTGCAATGAATCTAACATCCAGAGTGCGGTATAAGCATTACGGATTACACATTAATCGGACATTTCTTTTTTATTTCGAAATAAATCCGTTAACTTTTATCCGCACAGTTTTTTTTTCTTGTTTAATAAAATCAGAAAAATTTAAAGAACTTTTTCCGTTACCGCTCATGTTGGAAATCAACGTGCAATCCGAGCAGGACAGGAGACTACCTTTCTCAATAGATCCATTCTTTCAAGGGCCTGTCACTTTATGATTGGAGGATTAGAATCATAGGTTCCAGTCTGCAAGGCTGGGATGCGGACATGCGAAGCCTCGCTACGCTAGTTCGACCTTCATTTCACTAACCCTCCGCGCCGGAGTGTCTATCACAACAAAAAAGCCTTTTAAAAGGGAAACGTGACGCAAGTCTCTTTGTTACTTCTTCCAAAACGACTGATATATGATCCTATGCAAAAATACGCCATACATCCCACAATGTCAAATTTTTGCGTTGTGAAAGCAAAACAGAGAATCTATAAAGCTGGGGGTCCGGCATTTGTGACGAATTTTTTTAATCAAAAATGAAAACATTCCAAAAAATTTTTTTGCGTTTCAAAGCGTAAGAAGGGACGAGGACCTGCGTCACGTTTCCCTTTTAAAATGGGTTTTCGTTGTGATTGTGATTACTACTTCCATGGGCGAAAATGATCGCCTTAACTGCCTCTGCAACATATCAAAAGTTTTTTTTGAGCCGCCGCTATCGCCAAATCGAAGCGTGGCGGCGACTACTTCCATGGGCGAAAATGATTCCCTCAACTGCCTGTACAACATAACAAAAGTTTTTTTTGAGCCGCCGCTGCCGTCAAATCGAAACACGGCGGCTACTACTTCCATGGGCGACAATGATCCCCTCAACTTTCTCTACAACATATCAAAAGATTTTTTTTGAGTCCCCGCCTATTTTCCGCCATTTTGGCGGTCACCCTGATACACTGCACACCCAACCCAACTTTTCCTTTGACACCAAAAATCTCGAACACACAACCATTGCCTCATACAAAATGTGCTATCGTACATACTACACACACAAACACGTACATATGGGTTTTATATGGCGCCTTCTAAGAGCCCTGGCGCCCAAACGAGGCGGGTACCCCCCCCCCCGTTTTTTTAAACCGCATATGGCGTAGAATGCCCACCCGAAGGTCCCTGCAAAATTTCAAGAAAAGTTATCGAGCCGTTTTCGAGCACGAGCCAAAAAAGTGGTTTTTCACGGTTTTTCATACAAATGGCCTTGGAACTAACGAACTAACTAACTAATTGACGTAGGATATTTTCATTTACATTTGGCTTCTATGGAAGGAACATTTTGTACCGGAAATCGCAATTTTCAAAAGATCATATCTTTGGATCCACTGGGCCGATTTTGATGAGTAAAATGTCGGTTTCAATCAAAATTTTACGCAAGGGAAAAAAGTCAAAACTTAGCTGTATATATGGTTCCGAAGTTTACGAAAAAAAAATTTGTGAATTTTTTACTCGTGTGGGGACTTGCGTCACGGGCGCATCGCTACCGTGCGCCTATGACATACCTATACCACAGAAATCTGATTTTTCGTTCCTACTTGGCTCTCTAGTTTAGTAACTCTTTGATCAGCTTAGACGTAGTAACGGATGACATTAAAACTCTAATCTATTCACTATCTGAACGCCTTTTTTAATAGAGCCGTGAGGGGTAAAATCTTATGAAAGTGAATTGATAGGCTTGTCTATTTTCTTTGCTAGAACACAGACTTTTTATAATGTTGCAAATTGTCTTAGGGGACGAGGGGAAAAATCGCCCAGCTGGATATGGTCCGGGACGAAATTACCCTCCGCATTTTTAAGAGGATAATATCGTCCTCGTCCACCTGCCGGTAAAACACATTGACGGGGCGAACCGGCATTCTAAGCTCTACTAGTTTCTGCACCTAGCACATCATAGATGGCACTAGGTTTGAGTGCAATTTACCGCTGACACAGTAAAAACTTCGGTAACGAAAGGATCTCTAAGAAATCCACGTGAGCAAAAAAAAAAGTTCTCAAAAAAATTGCGGAATAAAATGACTTAGCCTCTGAACCGGAGGGGTTGTAACGGCCGATTATTAGTATTATTAACATCGTCCGTGTACGCGGACGATATCCTCCGTGAAATAATGTCCCGGACGATATTCTGCTGGGCGATTTTTCCCGTCACCGTCTCAGAGGTCTATATGCTTCTTGCCGAACACGTTGATTTCGTAACTAAGTGACTCACAAAAGCAAAAATGCCTGCCCACAAGTCCCCACTATATCTGAAAAGAAGGGGCTTCAGTAGAATCTGTTCTGCACTAACTTGAAGTATTAGATATGGATACGTTAAAGGCACTCGCGACTAGAACGCTCATATGGAATATATAGACAATCGCACTCTACCACTGAGTTAACATAAATCAACAAGTTGGTTGATTCTGGCTGTGTTTCTGCTCATTCCAATCTTAATTTAGTGCCGATAATTTTGTCATGCAATCCAATATTTTTGAACCGTCCTTGATTCGATTACGGCGTTCCTATTTCATGTAACATTTTCTCAATTGCTGTGCCACCCAATAACTGAATGCGAGGCAGGCTGTGTATGTGACGGCAACGATGAATGGAATGAGAAAACTCAAAATGGAAAATGTTTCATTTACCGCACATAAATTCGAATTGGAATCATTATATGTCCTTTCACTGCAAGATGCAAGAGTAACGTAACTGCATTCATAGCAAATGTTTGAGCACTATGAACTATTTTCTCATGTCCTTCGTGCTTTCGAATGAAAAACTCTTAATTTTTTAAGAAACGTAAGAGCGTGACCATATGTTCGAGTTTCTAATAATGGAAAACATTCGCGAAAAGCTGCAGATTTTCGATTTTCCGACATGCAACAGTTTTCGTTGAACGATAACCTCCACCGTTTACGACGATGGGTTACAAAGTTTGTAACAGGGTTTTCACAAATAAATACCCGCACCATGTTAGAGCAATGTTGCAACGTATGTACATGTATGTGATACAAACATTCATTTATGTTTCTCCTGTCTGGCATTTGCCATACAGATCGAACTTGAAATCATTTCACTGATTGTGTACTGTATAGGAGGAATATAGAATTGCACAAATAAAAACCATTTTGTGTGTTAAGGGAATGACAGAGCAACAAAAAATCAACTTAATGAAAGTTTGGTTTTTTTATTTTTATTTTGTTGGTGTCAACTTTTAAAATGTGGACAGTTTTGATTTTACGATTTTATTTTGGTCTGGAATATCTGCAAAAAGTAATTATTGTTCACTGCGGATTTACATCAAATAGATTAAATAAATTATTTCTCTGGAGGGTGAATGTACAGTATACACACCAACCGAATGTATGGTTGGATTGCAGTTTCACGTTTTTTTTCATCTCTATTGAAAAACCATTTAGTAAATTAGGTCAGAAAATTCGATGAACTAGAAGCTAATTTGTGTACATGACAGGGTGAGAGAATAAAGAAGACTTTCAAGTTTTGTGGTGATCTATACGGGACTAATTGCGCTTGCGTTTGAGCTGTTGAATGGAATCATCCTCTGCTCTGGTGACCGGGCACTAGACCTGTATAAAATATAACATTTTCGAAAAGTTGGGGGGCCAGCCCGGAAAACAGTGCTAAATAGTCCTTCGAGAAAAAGTCTGTATGGGGTCAATGAAATCTGAAGCGATTTAGGCGGTGGTCAAATTGAAAAACCGAAAAAATCGGTAAAAATGGGATAAATTTGAGTTTTGTGCGGTTATTTTGGATTTGAATGGTCCCGAGAACAAACAGCACAAGTCTTCCACGAAATTCTGGCCGAACCTGGCTTCATGCCATTACTCGAAGGTAACGGAAGAATGGTCTTAGAAGTCATAGTGTTGTTTTATGCCGAAGAGCATCAATCCCCCTAACTGTCCACAGTTCCGGCCAATCGAAATATACTGGGCTATTGTTAAGGGTCAATTGAATAAGACAGGTGGTGTTATCAAAAACGTTGGGAACTGCGTGGAATAATTTATTCGTTCGAAGGACATCTAATTCCAAATTTATCATTTTTGTGAGCCTTAACCCTATATGTAATTCATAAATAAATTACAGACTCATGGTATCATTATTTTATAGTTTTTTTTTCGAATTTACTATGTTCCTATGTTACTATACTAGAGATGAGCGGGATGCCCGAAACTTCGAAAAACCCGACCCGAACCCGAACCCGATTTTTTTTTTCGGGTTCATGGGTTTCGGGTTTCGAAAATTTTAATCGGGTCGGGTTCGGTCCGGGCCGGGTTTGGAAACAGTTCGGGTTTCGGGTTTCGAAAAATGTTATCGGGTCGGGTTCGGTCCGAGTCGGGTTGTTGCATCATTTTATTCGGGTCCCGATCCTTTATTGACTTTTTATATTTTACAAAACTCGTCTAAATTTTATCATCTTACATTACACGAATTTTGTTTTAGTCTA